>JAPMOQ010045994.1:5294810-5381695 GCA_026543055.1 Argiope trifasciata
CTAATATATACAACATGACAATCTTAATGTCTAATATATACAACATGATAATCTTAATGTCTCCTTAAAAGGACATTGTAATCTTAAGGCGTAATAAAAAGAGCATGATAATCTTAATGTCTGAAAATTCCATGGATAGTGGTCTGAAAGCGTGACATCATGTGATAACGTCAACGCTCAAACCATAACTGAAAGTAGTTTGAATAACACTGTTTCAATATTTTGCCGTTTTCTGTCAGCCAGAAAGGCAATGGATTAAAAAGAGCCATTGTGAGTTGATGTGTAATATGTGGCATCATAATTTAGCTCTGTTGAGCAAAACTCGAAGTTTTCAGGACAATTTTTCTTTAAAAAAAACTCTTAATTATGATGTTAATAAATAATAAGTCATTGCATAAAAATTTCTGTCATTTACTGAGTACACTGTTTTAATGCGATGACACACTGAGGTCAAACATTTTCTAACCTAAACACCTTTGGACTTTGATATTATTCCTAAATAATAATAATAAAAAAATTAAGTAAAAAATAAGGCTACTGAATGAATAAGGGGAAAAAAGGTATCGATTGAATAATTAAATTTAATGATAATCCTTTCCTTGGTAGCACTGAAAAAAAAGAACCCATTCAGTTGAAAACGAAATAAATTAAATACTCAAATATGCGTCGTTTCAAAATCGAAAAACTATTGGCTTTCCTGTCACTTGCTGAGTACGAATATTGACTGTATTTTCTGCCCAGATGTGATAATTCACATCATTTATTCAATTGATACATTCAGTGAAATGCAATTTTAATATTAGATTATTCGCTTCATGGGAAATTTAAACAGTTTCATGCATACTTGATAGTGATTTGATGCATATCAGAATATACAAGAATGCGTTCATCTTGTATGATAGCTGTTTGTAATGCATTGATATTATTTAGTAAGAGAAAATTATTCGCAGTATTTTCTACCAGAAAATAATGCGTTAAAATTTAAATGTAGCAGTTAACACTTTCCCACTTTCAGAAAGTAGTTGCTCATAAGATGATGCATTCCTGTTATTTTCGAAATTTACTAACCATGTTCCGATCGTATAACTGAAAATCAGTTCGACTATGTCTGAAAGTTGCTTTTCCATTTCTGTCAGACCTATCGATTAATTTAAAATTAGTTTCAATCAGCTCATTCCAGCTCAAAACAAATATTCCCATCCAGACTTGTCTTGTTTAATTTTATATTAATTTTTTGTTAAGAATAATTCATTTAGTTATATAATAACGTCTCATTTTAATAAAACACTAAAAACTATTTTGAGATGGGTGCCATAAATTTGAACGTCAAAGGACGAAACCTACACCTGATTTGACATCTCCTTTCAAACTTCAGCACCACGCCAATGGAGGGGGGGGGCATTTGATCCCGAAGGATTTACGGTTCACTAAAGCTGCATAGACGGCATTTATTAGGTGTAATAGGGTTTCTAATTAGTAACCCTTGAAATCTGAGGCCGATATCTTAACAACAGGTCATCATAGCACTAATAAAAAGTGAAAATAACGAGCAATTAAAATAAAATGTTGGATGTCTCTAAAATGATGAGACACACTTTAATATAAGATCAGACAGAGACAAAAATCATTTTTGTAATAGAATATGGGATCCCTACTTATTAGGGGATATGTTACAGCGGGTTCTTTGTCAGAAAATTAAGCAAAGAATAATGTATAACAGATAAAATGTATAATTTATCTTTAATGGAATGTAAATTAAAATAGTTGTATAATGTAGTTGTAGGAATAACAACTTGTGGACCGTGTTTTGCATAGAATAGCAAATACTTTGAGCACTTATTTTCTAGGTACTTTAAACAATATGAGGTGTTTAAGATACTTGTAAGAAATTTGTTCTTCATATTGCGTTCTACTTACCATTATTATACAGTATGAGACTTAAAATGCTATTTCAGGAATTGGTTTGTTACCTTCTTGAGGATTTGTATTCCATTAAATCTGTGTTGCATATTTTATCTGGGGTATCATTTTCTTTTACTTAATTCACTGATAAAGAGCCTTCTTAAATAAATTATAAAATTAATTAATTACCTAATTAAATTATCCTGATTGATAAAGAGCATTTATTAACCAAATAAGCATTAACTCTTCCTGAAAATGTAGAAAACTATAGTAGTTATGAAATATACTGAATGTTTAGACACAATTTAGAAATGTAAATTCCGAGGTAATCCAGTATATTTAATTAGAATCAAGAATATCCATTAGCAACATAAGGGTTTAGGTCTGCAATGAGTATGCTTATGATTTATTCCTGATTATTATGATTATTTCCTAAAGGGTAGCCATTAGAAATATAGGCATATTAAACTTCTGGAGATTTTCTGGTGCTAAATTTCTTGAGACATTGAAAGCATCATGCATTTCGATTGTTAGTTTCTGAATTTTAAAATAATATAATTTCCCATACTTTTAATAAGTTTTATCATAATTATTGATAATTAGCTTTTAGAATTACAACATTATACAGTTTTACTAATTCATTTAATTTACGATGATGATAATTTTTTATCCTGACATTAGTCCTTCGTAGTGTAAGAATAATCGAAAGAACTGTATAATATAATTAAGTAAAAAAATACAAATATTATACAGATTTCTATACTTTGGATTTTAATTTGTTTCGAATATATTTTTATAAATATAAAAATCTTGGTAAAGGGTCTATCTAGCTCAAAAGAGATGGGAATGAAAGGGAGGGGGGGGAGTCCTTTCACTATAACTTTCTTAATGCTGAAGATAGAGAAATAAATCAAATAAACCAAATTAGCACCTCATGAAGACGAACAACTTTTGCTCTTAAAGGTTTTCGATAACTATAATAAATTAGAGGCCGATGAGTGATTTTCGGAGTCCTAATTTGGACTGTTTCTGGCATCAACAATTTATGTTGCCAGATAGCAACTTAGATGTAAGGGAATCTACCTTTGCATTCCAGCTTGTCGAAAAAATTTCCTTTTTATTAAATAACTATTGTTTCTACTTAATATTCATTGAGGTATAAATTGCAAAATAGAATTAATTTTATGGCAATTATTAAAGTATTACAAATTTTTAAAGAAAAGAATGTATGATATTTATTTTTAAATATTCTTGTCAATATAATTTTTATTTTTCTGCCTTTTTCTTAAACTGCAATTTTTCTATGCAGAGTGAATTTATTATAATTAGTTTAATCTGTACATTTTCTGCCCTATAAATTTTTTCAGACATGCATTTAAGCTAGGAAAGACAATTCAAGCACAATTTTCTTCTAATGACCTTTTAAACTGAAGATAGATACCAAACATTGTAATCATTCATTTCAGATCACGTCATAATATAACAAAGTTGCAACAACAACTACATAAATTTTGTTAATCATTCATGGTTAATTAAAAATTAATGTCTCATTCTCTGAAAACAGATTTAATAACTCAGACGAATGGTTTTTATATATTCACGAGGATTATGAAATACAACATTATTTCAATAATTTTGATCATTTTCATTAGGAACAATGTATAATATTTTAATGAATTCATATGAATTGAAACAACGCATCCATTTTGAACAATTCCTTTTTTGGTTTTTCAAACATTCCGTGTTTGTTGAACGTAATGTAAAATGAATAAGTTTAAAAATCATACATAATTCACGTATAATATCTCCATGCACAATACCTCAAACGGAAACAATTGTGTATGGTTTAGAAACTAATCGTTAATTTATAATTTCATTTAGTTTACCTTGCCAACATATTTAACATGTCTTCCGATATGGGATGTCTACAACATTTTTGAATATTTTCAAGGACCCTTCTTGATTTTGAAAAAAAAATCTTGATTTTTGTTTTAAAAAACAATGCAAAAAACTTAAAAAAATGACTGCTGAAATTCAAGAGCATATTTTTAATATAGCAAATAATTTAATGTATTGTAATAAAAATACAGTTAGTTATTGTTAAACATATTGGATTTAGTCTAGCCCTCTTAAAGTATGAGGGTGGGAGGTAATTTGAATGAAAGAATCCCCCCAAAATTTAAAACGGGCACTATAGGTGCATAACAACCTCATTGCGAGAGGATTTACTACCACTACTAATACAGTGATACGACCCTTCATCTGAGTTATGTTAACTAGAACCCATACCATTAGAGTAATCACTAGCCATTATATCGAAAACTTTTTATCCCTATAGTTGAAATGCTTTCTGATGGATTTCGGTTCTTGGTAATATAAAAATGAATTTAAGGAGAATATAAATGAATTTGCCGCCGTCTTGGCATAGGGGTAGCATGTCTTCCTCGTGATCTGAGCGTTCCGGGTTCGAATCCCGGTTAGGGCATGGTTATTCTTTATCTGTTTTATCTATGAGAAGTGTGAATGTCCCCCATCTAAAAAGGAGATCTGCAAACGAATGTGATGCGGGAGTAGTTAAGACGTACTTTTGGCCCTAATTGGTGCTACTATTGCAAGATACGCACTTTCGGCTTAAAATCGCTGACTTCGACAGCGGGATTCTCTAAAATGCCGAGTGCTATTAGAAATAACAACAATAAATGAATTAAAAAAGCTTCCTTGTAAATAACTATTTAATGTGTTAAAATGTTTTTATGAAAACAATTAATATTTTAAAAGCCTATCTTTTTATCATATTTCGTTTTTCGAACTCACAAACATTCGAAAAGTGAAGCTTATCCAAATTTCTTATACTTTTAGAACACCATATCCCACCGTAACTTTAACCATAAACATTAAGATTTTCTGAAACATTAAATATATTCTGGAACATTCCGAAAAATTAAGATATTCATTTAACAAAAATGTATATTTAAAGGAATGTAATTTGAATGACTGATTATGATTTACAAAAAAAAAAAAAAAAAAAAAAAAAAAATTGTATGGAGCAGTGATAACGAGCGACTTTTATTAAAAGAATAAGTGGAAAACGGATATAAATTATATGGGGCTATTTCTCCATTTCCTCAATGGCGAGTATCTAAAATAATTAAATGAATGGAAATGACTTATTGGAAGTGGAATATTTTGATTGATTGAACTGATATGGTACATTAATATGAGGAACTTGATAATTATTCAAAATTAATATTAATAATATTAGTCAAAGCAATGAATTGACAACTTTAATTTTTTTTTTTTCATTTTTAAAAGCTTATATGAAATAGAGTTTATCCAATTATGATTAATTAATCATTATTTCAGTAATCTTTGACTTCTAGATAGATGGAAAAGATCCTGGAAAATTTTTAAAAGAACTTTTTCCATTGCAATATCTTTTATAAAAAAATTCTACTTTTTATGGCTTTCTTTCATTTACAACATTTTGGTTCATAAAGATTGATAATCACCAATGATTAAGTTCATAATTTTTATTTCAATGGTTAAGTCCGGCTCAAAATAGATCTAGTGCTTTTGTAAAACGGGGCTTTAACATAATTAAAGCAGTAAATTAAATTAATCTGTATCGTATTTCTTTATGCATTCATATATGCATAAAAAGCATAAGGTGAGCAAAAGAAATGGGCAATTTTGTTAGATAATTAGAAAAGTCAGGTCACATGAAGTAGAAAATAAAAAAATAGAATTGAGGAAACCTTACCGTCTATCATAGTTTAGCTTGTGATTACATAAAGTCGAGATTTTGCAGACACTTTGAAAGACCACATCAACTATAATAAAAGAAAAACTAATTTTAATTTGCATCTTTCTGATTTGGTTTTTTCCATTAGTATTATTAAACTGCATATAAATAAACTTGATAAAGTCAGTTATAAAAATGCCTCATTTTTATAGCAACACTCAGGGTGTTTTGGAATGGATCTCGTAAATTTGAACCACAGTCAGATGGCGAGAACGACACCTGACCTGACACCCCATCTCCAAGCTTCCACGGGCCGCGGTGGCCCGGTGTTAAAGTCTCGGCTTCGGAACCGGAGGGTTTCAGGTTCGAGACTCGATTCCACCGAAGAACCGCCGTGTGAGGGGGTCTGTTGCACTTTAATTCTGTCAGGCCAAATGTCCTCCCGCTGGTGTGGCGTGGTGTGGAGAGGGGGGGTGCCAGTTCAGGTGTCGTCCTCGTCATCTGACCGTGGTTCAAAATTACGAGGTCCATCCCAAAATAGCCCTCGTGTTGCTTTAAACGGGACGTTAATATAACTAAACTAAACTAAACTAAACTAAACCAAGCTTCCACATCAGCGGAAGGATATTTCGTTCAGACCATTTAACGCGTACCAGAATCACACACCGGCTCTTTGGTGGAATAGGGTCTCGAACTTGAAACCCCTCAATGCTGAAGCCGAGACTACCACCAGGCCACCAGAGCCCATAACTTTGTTAAAATACATAACTGTTAGTGAATGAGATGGGGTGAAAAAGACCACCTGTATACCAAAATTCGAAAACCAATTCCAGTCTTATGCTCCAGTGATTGGACGTTTTGCCTTTTTATGTGCATTGAAATTTGTAAGTATTTAATATAAATAGTGAGTTTTGTGCATTTATTACATTTGTTTTAATCAACCCTAATGCCTTTCAGCTTGCTTTTTATGGCACCTCATTAAATAATAAGACAGGGAATATTCGGCACGAGCCTTAACCACGTTAAGTATCTAAAAATCTCGCAGTGAGTATCTAAGTCCACCCTCACGGGTATGAATAACTTATGAAATAGGACGCAATAGGGAGAAAGCTTATTTATAAATGAAGCAGATCCAAAAAATCCATCATCGTAATAAAGTCCGAAATTACGGGAAAGAAATAATGGAAAAAAAGACCCTCGTTCTTTTACTCTAATGATCTTGTCACGCAATGCTACCATTCAGAAGTTTCTGTTTGTGTTCGCTAATAGTTTTTCACCGATTTGCCGATGAGTCTCGGATTTGCTTAGCAAAAAGGAAAAAAAAAGAGAGGAAGAGAAATATTTTTTTCTTGTGATCTTATAATGAATGCTTTATAATCGATTGATCAGAAGAGAGTATATTGATGTTTCCCACAATTACAGAATATCGTTCACAAGTCAAATCTATATATGGATTGAGAGGGTACCGTGATCCTTATACTTATTAAGAGTCTATTATTAAGGAGCTTTTAGAAAAAAAGATAATATTTTAATAAATTAAGCAGAAGAATGCCAAAAATATATTATTTTTTTATGATTTATTTACAAAAGGTGCTAAAAAAAGCACGTTAAAATTATATTTTAATGGATGGAAGGATGAAAATCAATACCAGTTTTCTGTTATGTTTTATGTAAATATTTTTTTAATGGATAGTATTTTGAAGATCTGAAACAAAAATGATTTTAAAAGGCTTAAAATTTTTTTCTTATGAATCTTGAACGAATGTTGTAATATTTCCTTTTTTTATCTCACATGGTAATTGGCATTCCGGCCAGATGCAACGTCATCCGTATCTCACACATAATTAAGCGCCTACGGACCGGCAGATAGGGATCCTCTTCACTAGTAGAGCCATTGTGTCTGGTTACTTGTTGTATCCAGATAAAGGACCACAGAAGGGTGTTTCAGCTTTTCGAATAGATCCATCACGTCTTTCAGGGGAAAGAACTTCCCTCGGATAAAACATTCACCGGAAAAAATTTTGTTCCGTTATGAAGAGACTCCTCTAATCTTCAAGAAATGATCCATCACCAGCAAACGTTGTCATTAAGTGTCGAAGTCAGGTGGAATTTATAGTAGGAACTAGTATAGAGGTAGAACGTCTTCCCCTTTTATCTGAGCGTCCCGGGTTCGATTCCCGGTACGGGAATGGTAGCTTTTCATCTGTGTTCTATCTGTGAGGTGTGTGAATGTGATGACCTCTAAAAAGATGATTGTGCGAGTGAATGTGATTCATGAGTAGCTAAGACGTACTCCTGACCCTAGATAGAGCTACTAAAGCAAGAGACGCTCTCTCAGCTTAAAATCTCTGACTTCGTCAGTGAGTTTGTCTATGACAAGTGCCATAAGAAACAACAGCTGTGAATTGATTATAGTTAACATGTGTTCGAGAGGGGTCAGATACAAAGATAGATCATTAACAGTCATTCCCATAATCGACTGGAGACCAATGAGAAAACATTGCTGAGCAGCTATTGGGTAATAAGGAATTCAAGTTCACGAATGAGAAAGTCAGAATCAGAGATCTGATGGAAATAAAGTGCTGTATTTTTTGTGAGAAGACAGGAGAGCAGTGAGAGACGTCGAAGGAGTTCGGAGAGACACCGATGTTTGAAAGTGCTCCTGATTTTGTGAGAAGATCCGTTTGATCGGTTTTCTGTGTTAGGATCTATTCGAAAAAGATCAGTGGATTCCCCTGAAGTAGCCGCTTGAGCTAATAACCTGTTATCGGTTTTTCTTAATGTATATTTTCCGATTTCATCTATGAGGTATTTCATGATTAAACTTTCAACTTTTGAGTAAATTTTGTAAATAAAATTAACCTAAATGAGAAAAAAATTTATGTACAAATACGAGGATTGGAACTTCAATAGCGGCAACTATTTATTTACATGGAATACAAAAGCGATTCATGTCCCCATGTTTTACAGTCCTTCAATATAGTAGCCAGCATTGTGTACAACCCATTTTCAACGATGTGAAGTCACAGAACACCTGTAGTAATGCCTATTTTGTTGATTCTGTTCTACCGCCTCAAGAGTCTAAGGGTGGTATACTGTGGGGGAACGCTGTGCTTTAGGATGACACCACTGATACCAACACAACAGTACATGAGAATCATCATAACTATCAGATTTCTGGAGTTCTGAAGAAATCTCAAACGTTGTGGTGACCCGTAAAGACACCATTCTTTTGATTGGCGTTTCAATTTTGGCTGATACTATCTGGTCCAAATCACATCCACTATAATGAAACTACTGTACAACCTCTGCTGCTGCACATTCAGTTTTTATCGAAATTTGTTGTTTTTGTTTTGAAAACATCCTGACAACACTTAATTAGATCGCAGCTAATGTAAGGATCAGTTCTTTGCACGTGCACGTGACGTAGGAAGGACGAGCATTTTTGCTGGAAGGGAAGGTAGATTTGTAGTTAACATGTGGTATACGTGACATTCTTTGGTTTGGTTGCGAAGCGTTTTTACAGCAGTGTTGCCACTACTAAAAGTTCCAATCTCCGAATAAGGCTGTAAGTAAAAGAATTGTTTTGTTTCGCTACTCTCTTATTTGATCTGCCAGGAGCAAGGTATTACAAGGACATTGTATTCAAGAAAGGCTTGGTCTTGGTCAAAATATTTCTTTTCGTTCAAGATGGAAATGAAACGGAAATATAATTTTGGTTGATAGTATCATTTCAAAACTAAACTTATTTCTGAATAGACTGCTTCACTACCTCGATAAAATCTAAGGTATTAAAAGAAAAGTAATCATTATGCAAATTTTGCTATTGTCTTCCACATTTTTCAGGATGTGATGACATTTTGTTTGTTCAATAGATCAAACAAATTAGGGAAATTCTGTTTACACAGAAATAATTATCTGTTTTCGGATGACTAAATCAGATATTTAGAAAATGTTGACCTTGCCTGTCCAATAAATGAATTTTTTGCTCTTGTTGATCCTTTTTCAATTTATGTATATACCTGGATCTTTTTGTTTTCTATTTAGATATTTCACGGTTTTTTAATTAGCCAAATATATTGTTTTTTTTTTGTTTTTAGCACATTACAATTAATTTGAATTCTGTTCATAATTTCGAGATTCAATTCATAATAAGTTCAAATAAACGATTCAAAAAATATAATTTTATCGCGAAACAAGTTTTGTTAATTACGAATCAAGAAATCAAAATTAATTTCCTTCATCCTCTGATAATCGGTTTTAAATAAGTATGAAAATAACTATATATATCAGTTTCATTTTTCTTTAATATGTTTTTTAAAGTATTATTAGAATTCTCTACTAATATAGCTTCAAGGTAGTGTTTAGGACATAGGAATCGACCAAGACATGTTCGCGAATCAATTACTCTGGTTTTTACAAGAAGAGCTTTGAGGCCGCCAAGATCCCTGAACTTCCTCAAGTTGATGTAGCGTGGAGAAGAGAATTCAGATCAAGCGTTGTTCTCGTTATCTGACCATGTTTCAAAGCTACGATTTCTTTCTTAGAGTTGACTTTGTAGCTTCAAAGGGAGACATTAATCTTACTAACTAAACTCTTACAAAACCAATTCCAGGAATTTGAGTTTAGAATTGTTGAATTCTTTTTATTCAAAAACTCATTTTTTTATTCACCAGCGGGTGACCGAGCACCGCTCGGAGAAAACAGGTATCGAAGCTAACTCGAAGATTTAAATTTTCAATTGTGATTTATCAAAACAATACATGCCATAAGAAAATTTGTGAAACCATTGGTGAAAAGATAACTGGTTAAAGTGCACCATTGTAAACTATTCTAAACAAAGTTAGAGTTTGGAAAGGGAACTATTCTATACAAAGGTAAAGTAAAGATAAAGATTGAAGTGTGTTGAAGTTCAACATTTTTGACTAATTTATTTAGAAAAACCAAACATATATACATACATAAGAAACATATTATAAACCTATAACAGCATAAACATAAAACTTTATTAGTTCGCCATATTGGCTATAGATGGCACCACGTTACCGCTTGAAAATTTAAGTAGCCATTATGGCGAACTAATAAAGTTTGAAAATATCCTATCTGTAACTCCGAACTGCTCGACCGTAGCGTTTCAAAACCGGCGCCAATCGATTCCTCGTGGCCAAAAACCCCAGACCCCCAAGTTTACCGGAGTTTATTAATTCTGGGGCGATTTTCGACTTGACAACCATTCCTCGTATTATAGTATTAGATTTCTACTTAATACATATGACTCAGAAATCCTCCGACTCTTAAAGAGAATTTATGTATAAAGCTACATAACTACTGAGATAAATTATGTTTAAATTCCAATTTATTCTTTTCATAAAATATTGAATGTCAAATTGAAATTTTTAAAAATCATTCTCATTATGTCTGCCTTTTCACTTTAATAACTCACCCCATCCAGCAATAATAAGTTTTATTTCAGAGATTAACTTGATAAAGTATGATATAAAGTATACATAGATAAATGATACTTGATAAAGTATACATGGCAAACATTTTTTAATCTTTTTAACGCAAATTTACAAATTTTAAACAAATTGGTTATCACAGTGTATCGATACCATGATGTTTCAGCATCTTATCTAACCATTCATTAAGAAGATGTCTAATTCGTCAAAGCAAACTAAAAACAATTCCCACTTTGTTGTCAGTGGAAAAAATACAATTCGCAATGCATTCAAAGGAATTCTCTTTGAGTGGTGCGAAAATACTTTAGATGGATCTAAAAGAGCGGACAAAAGAGGGGACAAAAAAGAAGAAAATCTCCTCCGTTGCATGAGAATGAGAGGTGGGCGCTTAACATATTGGAAGCGAGAAGTCATTTTGCCACAAAAAAGGCGATATATCGATCGCTATATCGCAGGACGTAAAGAAAACAGGTTGTTTGAACTTCTAGTTCTCACAATTATATTTTGAAAGGCACGCGCATTTTATTGACCGCTACTATTGGACATAAGAAGCATCAGATAGCGTTGCAGACACAAGCTGTTCTCCAATTTATCTCCGACTCCAATTGACAAATCTAAACTGGAACACCAGACAGAATTCTTTGGTGAGTAAAATCAATTATTTTCTTTTCAAGTTCAAAGGGAATAATTCGGTTAATTAATGTAACATTAAGTATTTCTTTGGATCTTAATTTGTTCAAATATTAGATAATGGATATCCTTCTCAGTTACGGTGACATCGCAATTTTAATTGATGTAATTGATATTCAATTTGTTCTCTTGATCTAAAAATTAAAAGTTTTAATAAAATAAAATATTTTTAATCTTAAAACAAAATTTATAAAACTGTTCTCTAGTTTGTCTCCGACTCTAATTGACAACTCTAAACAGGAACATCAGATAGAATTTGTTGATGAGAAAATCAATGATTTTTTAAGTTTAAAATGAGGAATTAGATTCCTTTATTGGGTTAATTAATGTAACTAATTAAATATTACTTCGGATCTTAATTTGTTTAAATATTAGACAATTGATATCTTTTTCAGTTTCGATGACATTGTAACTTTAATTGATACCTATTTTATTCTCTTGACCTAAAAGTTGAAATTTTTAATGTAATGAAATATTTTTAAGCTTAAAACAACATTTATCAATGTTTCTATCACTTAATGAAATCTTTAAAAACGCATTTCGTATATTGTTAAAATGGCAGATTTCATGTGGAAAATTTAATTTGAAATTCTAATAAGTATTAAAAGTATTAAATTCATTAGCGTTTTAAGTAAAAAATATGAATTGATTAGTATGTTAAATAATTGATTTGTATGTTAAAGTAATTCATTAAATATTACGTAATTATTTTTATACATAATAAAGCAAAGAATACGGATTATGTATATTGAAATAATCTAATACAACCTTGACAGCTGATAATGAGTCAACATGAAAACGAAACATCTCCCAGTTAAATATCAGATAACTTTACTCAAAATTTTAAAAGACAATAAAGAACGATTTGATCTTAACCTTCTAACAAATAATTTATAATTTTTTTCAATAATCTATTGAATAATTTTCTTGTAGGTGAGTTAATTAGATTAATTTTCAGCCTGTTAAAACTTATATTAAAAAAATGATAACCAATTTTAGGTATTTATTCGTGTGTATATTCAACGAAAATGGCTAAGTCAAGTGTCTTTCAGTAGAAATTTTAGTGTATAAGAGCTGCTTTAAAAACTGGAATAAATATAAAATTTTATTAAACATTTATAAATTTAGGATAAAATAAATGTTGTCTGGATGTTATACAGTTTTTATTATATGGATGCGTAATAAAATAAATGATTCTGTTGTGTATGTTCATTTGTGTGATGTGAGTATTTACTTTAGCATCATTCTTCAAATCAAAAATAGTCTTTTTAAACTAGAGCATATAATGCATTGTATATTTTAAAATCAAAAGAGAAACTAAATATATATTGAAAAAAATTAATAAAGATTCCCAATAGCATTTAAGAGCTAAAGTATATGATACTGATAATGGAATGACTTTGTTGGAGTTGAGAAAGTCAAGTTCTAATGCACTAAAATATTTTTTTTTCATTGTTTCCGTTGTTTTTAAAATATTATCTGAAATTTAATTCTGAAAATTTATATATTTATTAAAATTAATTCTTCATTCATTCAAAATACTAGAAATTAAACAATAAATAATTTGATTAATATAAATAAGTAAATAAATATTGATGTATGAATGAATTTTAAATACTTAAAAAACAGTCAAGGAAGCCTTTAAAATATTATATTGTTTTGCTGTGCTTATTTAACAACAGTTGTAATCCTAAAAAAGTGTTTAGTATTGCTAAAAAGTTTGCTGTGTTTGTTAATTTCAGAATTTTCAATGGGTCTCTATAGTTAAAAAATTCAGAAAAATAAATGTTCTATTTAAAACATCTAATTAACGCTAACCAGTGTCATAAACTCATCTTATTTTAAATCCATATTACTTTGATAACATTTTTTCTAACGAAAAAAGTTCGTGACCATAAGAATTTCTGAAACTAAATAAATAATAACTAGCGTAAACTAAAGGACTAAATCTAAATAAATAATAAATAGCGGAGCCTAACTAGTGAACTGAAACTAATTAAATAATAAACTAATAACTAGCAGAAAAACTTTGCAGGAATATATTCATTTAAAAAAGAGTCTCTAAAGGAAAGTTTTCTGTTATCTCTCCTTTTATGATGATAAACGCTTTTCATTTTTTAACTAAACGCTTAAAATTCTGAGCCTGCTAAACATTAAAAATTCATCGTTTTCTATTTGTGATAAACATATTTATTCTTCATCCAAAAGTGAAAAAATTTCATGTAATTTTTGAGTTCATTCATTTTTAAAAAAATTCATTCTTATTCCTAAGATAATTTGACACAATTCTAATCTGTTAATTCTTTATTTATTGACGATTCTTAAAAGTACCATTTAAATCAAGTAATATGACTATTTTTTCTGATGATATTCAAATCAATACAGATAATATAACCCAGATAGTAAATAGTTAATATAAGCTAAAAAATTAATTATTAATTAAATTAATTAAGATGTATCGATTACTTAAAAATTTTCTCGAATTTTCTGGAAGTATTCAGCAAGGAAGCTTAACTACTGGTGTAAAAATAAATTTGGTAAAAAGGTGATAAAATTTTTCGGTAAATAAAAGGTTAATTAGTAACATCGCTTAACTATTACTAGATTTCTAAGCACTCGTAGATTCGAAAAGAAGAATAGATTTCCATTATTTTGATCAATTAATACCCCATTAAAAATGTAACAATCCGACATGAAGAGAGAATTTAAGGGAATTAAAATGTTGGTATGAAAAAGAAATCATTTTCCCCATTTTAAAACTTATAAAGATTAAACTGCGATATTTCGATAAAAATAATTTTAAGTGGACTCAATTCCAATTGCTTTGAATGGGAAATCACTTTTACTAAACATTGAAAACTACGTAACATTTTCATTTAGTGAGGGTTATTCGTAATTTCGGTTAATGAATTATCGCTCAGAATATATAAATGATTGACATTTCATTTTCATTGCTAGATCATTTCATTTCAGGGTCATTTTCATAGTTACATTCTACCGTTTTATTAATTTTTTGCCCTTCATTTCTTTCTACGCATACAGACTTTGATACTAAAATGAAACCGCGCATTGACGAATACAGTGGCTTACTAAAGACAAATAGCTTATTGGAAAAAAATACTCCTCTTTATTATATTTGAAGTAAAACAAATTAACATTTTGTCTTTGTCAGCTACTCCGAAGACAGACACTAGGTGAATTTATTTGCTCTTACTCTATGTAATTGCGAATATATTTAAAACTAGCCGCCTTTGGCGACCAGATGGTTCGCCATGAGTAATACGTTCTAAAATTTTCAATTAAATCATATATTCATTTGCCAAAATTTAAGAAATAATTAAAGTTAAAAGATTCAGTTATTAGAAGTTAAAGAGTCGGTAACTTTAATCGGAAAAACTTTTTGAGTTAAATGCTCTAATAATTTATCGATTATTCTTACCAAATATTAAAAATGTTTTTTTCGGTGATATTGCCAAAATGTTAAATATGTTTTTTAAAAAAAGCGAAAAAGGCAAAAAATTATTGAATTAATGATACATATATTGCAAACGATAATATAAAAATATGCCATTAAGTCGGGATTTCAATGCATATCCTGTCTAAATTCAACCAGGTTTACGGTAAATAAAGATAATTTATGGAATTAATGATATAGATATTGCAAACAATCATAGAAACCTTTGCTTTGCATTTACTTTTTAAGAAAATATCACATTTTATGTTTCTTTTATTTTATCCGGTCACGTGCTAAAAGTTGCATAGCTTTAGATTTGATTTGCGGTGATAGTTGTTTTTTTATTTGAACTTCCGGCATCCTTTTATTTTATTTTATCCAGTCACGTGCTCAAAAAAACATGGTTAAAATATTTCTTTAAAAATTCGCTAAAAATAGAGGTTTATGTTATACATTAAAACACTGATACCATTAGAAAGCTAATTTTTTTATCTTTAAATTGATGTTAAAATCATGTTTGTGCGATAATATTTTAGGAAGTTATAGTGGAAAAACGTCGAAATTTCGCTTAAATTTTAATTAATTCAAATTTTAATTAAAAATTCGAAAAAAGGGCTCCGAGGTGCACATTCCCGACCTCCAAGGTATACATGTACCAAATTTGGTAACTGTAAGTCCAACGGCCTGGCCTGTAGAGCGCCAACACACACACACATTGAGCTTTATTATAAGTATAGATGAAGCATGTTTGGGCAGCAATTCTAAATCTTCATAGTTAAGTTATATTGAGATTCCACAATATTATGAAGCAATATAAAGACTATTTGAAAACGGTTCCAGAAATTTTGATCTATGCTGAGAGGATCATAACGAGGTCTACGACAGTACTCTCTTGTCCAGCTTCTGCTCCATGTAAGAGAGAATATTTGAATCTGACGGTTTCTCTTGCAACATGACTGCATGTACTCCGGCTGTATTCTGGAATTGGAATTCGAACGGAGAGACTTCTTTATCAAGAGGCCAAAAACCATCCACCAGGTCCAACCAGAAATTTAGCTGATTTCACTTTTGGGGAATAAGAAATCTAAAGCTGGACAGAGAAATTGTGGTTAATTATTTCTTAATTTCCTTTCTTTTCTCTCTTTGTCAGTCCCATGTAATATTTTGTAATTCTATCTTCTCAAAATTTGTTTGAGAAATGTCTTGGCGGGAAAGATTTTTAAAACTTTATTTTAAACGCATTTATAGTCAGAGGCAATGATATATAGGACAAGTTCAAGGACAACAGTTGGAAAACAAACTGATAAATATTAAAGGAGTACTTCAACTAGTTTTAAGATAACACGCTATTTTATATTGGGCTGAAAGGCGAAATCGAGGAATTTTTGAACGCATATGTAGATTTCTTAGAATGTTAGTCAACTTCCTAGCCTTAAAAAATGTTGAATATAGTTATATACATATTTTAAAATATACACAATGATATTTTTAGTTTTTTTAAAGTACCTGTTTCATGTATTTAACTTGTCCCTGATTTATGGTTATTTCTTATTTGACTCCTGGACCATCACTTTCTCTTAGTTCTTACACGTTATTAGTTATTTGTGTTGCTAAAGTAAATTTTTATTAGCTTTTAATTATTTATTCTTTAATTTATCATTTATTTTTCTGAATGAATATTATTCATTCTATAATTTTATATAATGAGAGCAATCCAATGGTCAAAAATTTGATTTATCAAATAATAGTGAACCTTTAAATACAGACAAGTATTTTTCATCAAACACATATGAAACTTGCTGCAGTAAACCGAGGAAGTTTTCTGTTATCACTATTTCTGAATTTTTAAAAATGTAGTCTTGTTAAATAAGAAACATTTATTATCTTCTGTATCGAAGTTTATAAAATATTCTAAAATAGCTTCATGTTAGAAATAATGAAATCAAAAGCTGAATTTTTAGAAGGATTGGTAAAATCTCAAAATATATTTTTGAAACGGAGGTTTTGGTGGTCAAACCACCACCTTAAAAGGAATAATTATATCTGGACCCTTAATTTACAAACTAGTAAATTTCGATTCTTGTACAGTTTAATTATTCTAGAAGCAACATGCTACTATTTAGGGTGAAACTTCACAATTTTGAGCGGTAGTAAATTATAGTGGTGCACTTGAACCTTTAATTAAAAAATATTTAGTTCAATCAATCTCATTAACTTCATTAAATTAGACCAGAAATCTTACCATTTGTGAATTCATATAGATAGGAGAAAATTTATCTCTCAACAAAACTAAGTCTCAACTCTTGAGTTACTTTTCGATATAATCGCCAAATTTAGCATTTGTCAAAACAGTGGACCAGGTTTCTGATCTCCTATTCGAAGAACGTTGCCTCGATGACTTATGAAGGGCCTTAACGTTCCGTTGAATCTCCTTATTAGTCTGCAAGTTTCTTGAATTTTCTTTTAAGGAAGGAATATGAAGTAGGTATGCCTAAACAATCTCTTTCCAAAGCCGTAATTTTGGCTGCCTAGTCAGCCAGCTCGTTAACTGGAATTCCAGTATCCTCCATTTTTTTCAAACAAATCTATCAATTAATTGAACAAGATTTTAAGTTGCGACCGTTATACATCAGTGTCCTTTTTCATTTCGGTTTTGAGCTGAGTGATTTTCATCTCTTCTCTGAATCAAAGAATTAGAAAGGAGATCAAAATAACAACTCAAAATTAGTCAGATCTTCAAAGGAATGTTAAGGCATATCTCACATCACTAAAGGCATCGTTCTTCAAAGAGCGAATACGAGGGGGAGGCTTTCACCCATATGACAAATCCCTCTATCTTCACGGCTATTATGTTGAAATGTAATAAGGGTTGTACATAATTTTTAGTAATAATTTCATCTTGCTTTCTACTTTTTTTTCCGTCAGAGTTAGGTAAAAAGCTAGCAAATCGGGCGTTTTAAGTCAGAATGCATGTAATTGCACTAACATGCATTCTGACTTTCGTGATTTATTTTGACAACAAATAAGAACAACCAGCGGGTGACCGAGCTCCGCTCGGAGAAAGCAGGTATCGAAGCTAACACGAAGATTTAAATTTTGAATTTGTGATTTATCAAAACAATACATACCATAAGAAAATTTGTGAAACCATTGGTGAAAAGATAACCGGTTAAAGTGCACCATTGTAAACTATTCTAAACAAAGTTAGAGTTTGGAAAGGGAACTATTCTATACAAAGGTAAAGTAAAGGTAAAGATTGAAGTGTGTTGAAGTTCAAAATTTTTGACAAATTTATTTAGAAAAACCAAACATATATACATACATAAGAAACATATTATAAACCTATAACAGCATAAACATAAAACTTTATTAGTTCGCCATATTGGCTATAGATGGCAGCACGTTACCGCTTGAAAATTTAAGTAGCCATTATGGCGAACTAATAAAGTTTGAAAATATCCTATCTGTAACTCCGAACTGCTCGACCGTAGCGCTTCAAAACCGGCGCCAATCGATTCCTCGTGGCCAAAAACCCCAGACCCCCCAAGTTTACCGGAGTTTATTAATTCTGGGGCGATTTTCGACTTGGCAACCATTCCTCGTATTATAGTATTAGATTTATTGATGTGGTCTACTAATAAAGTGCAAATATAAATCTAAGAATGTTTCTTTTCAACGTATAAAACTCAGAATCCCTTTAAATGTCGATGATTACACTTCATATTCTTATTTTGAGCATAAAATTATCATTTTTTAAAGAAAAACGGAACATGTATACATGTTTCTCAAATCAAATTCAGAATCAAGGATTGCAACTTTGTGAAAAATGCGACCAGCTTGGCTACACAAAGGTGTTTATTGACACCTTTTTTCACTTCATATTATTGATCACGAAAACGAATAGCATTTTGTTAAGTAGATCCCAAGCAGTGATTTATTCTGAATTTTAGGAATATTTCCTCTTTTTTATCACGAAATTTTCTGAAATCTTTCTAAAAATATCTGCAACATCGAAATAAATAAAAAATAACATATTATGCGTTAAAATTGTTAATTCAGCAACATGAAATGCGTGGCAATTTTGAAAAAATTGTAATTTGTCTTCCACGTAAATTGCGACACTCGTTTTTCTCTCTAAATTATTCTTATTACGAAAACAAAAATTTTCCTTCAAAGAATATATAATAATGATGCTTCATTCAGAAAAAAAAAATATGAAAAGGATGTTTCATTTAGGGAATATTTCTATTTAAAGTTAAGGAATTTTTTTCAAGAAACAGTTATTTGTAATATTGTAACTGAAACTTCATAGTTTCAACACATGAAAATTAGGTAAACATTTACTGAATTATTATCTTTTCAGGGATGAAGTTTTTAATCAACAAAAAAGTATATTTTTTTAAATGATAGGTTTTATTCACTGTATATCGACAACAATTGATATGATCAAAAACTAAAGAAAAGCGTTATTATGAATTTTTATGGAAAGAAATTTAAAGGTATATTTTCTCGTAGACAATGAGAAAGGATTTTTATCATTAAAATATACGAGTTCGCGATATTTTCCCATTTTTCAGATTTTCTCACAATCGAAAAAAAATAAATTGAAAGTGTATCCTTACGTCACATTGTACGTACGTAAAAGGCGAAAGAGGATAGACAAATGAAATTTGGTATATGTTCTTGATATCTAAATGAGGCAATTATATGAAATTATGGTCAAAATCCGTCAGTGGAATCTCTCCTTACGTATGAAGTGATAGATACAAAAAATTTTGTATGATATTTTAAATATATATTGCAAATGTGAATCAAAGTTTGAAACCAACAGATCTATAGGAAAAAGTACGAAATGATTATCTTCCAATTTGTTAATGCTAAATACAAAATATGTCAAATTATGGGATTAAATAATAAAGCCAAAGAGAATATTTACTTAACTTAAATTTAAATACTAAATGTTTATTTACGTATCGGTTAAAGAATCCTATTATGCTAGGAAGTTTTGAATAATCTATTATGCTTCAATTAATTTTAATTTATGCTTTTAGAGCTAAATAATCATTAAATATGCATCTAATATATCAATGAGAATCAAGTCTTTAGGAAAAAGGTTTCATGCAATCAAATATTTAAATGGTAGAGGCTTGGACGTCATTTAAATATAGATTTAATGTATTTAATGCAGATCGGAAACATTTCATCGTTTTTTAATCAATTCCCCTGTCTCTTTTCAGTGATATTTCATATAATGTATTTTTTAATGATGTACATTTATCGCTAGACTAAATCAGAGATTTATCTCACGAGATTAACTTTATTATGATTTATTTATTATTAATTATTAACGATTGCTATTTCTAATTGATGTTGTTGAAAATTATCATTTTGGAAATCAGTCAGGTTATTGGAAATATCATATAAAAAGGTTCGAAATAAAGTTTAAAAAAAAAAACAAAGTGCAGAACCTCAAAAATATACTTAAAGCTTACAATGGAATGATAATTTAATATTTATTCTAACTAAACGGTTTTTATTTTTTACCATAAGACAAGTACACTTTGATTTTACATGGCATATATAGTATGAGAAACATACTTATAAAACTAAAAAATAACACTGAAAGAGAATTAGTAAAAAATTATAGAAATTATTATTAACTAAAATTTTTATACTCTGATTAAGAAAAAAATCTTTTAGTCTTTTGGGGACAGTAATATTCTGAAAGAGAATATTTACTGATAAGAGCCGCTGTTTTTATTTCTTACAGTGATCTATACTTATAGCCCTTAGTCTTATTACTTTCTTATATTCGAAACATAGAAAGAAAGAATAGGGAAATTATCAAATATCTATCATTGGGATTCTGATGATGAACGGATGTCTTCAGATTTTAGGTATCAGTGAATCATCGATGAATTTCACGTTTTAGATATCAGTGAATCACAAAACAAACATTTCTGAACTTATTTCTGTATGTCTACCTATAAATACTATAAAAGATGGTCAGAAAAAGGAAATCAGCATGGATAAAATTTGGTATGGAGTATTTAAATCAAAATTATAAATTTTTATCAAATTTGATACATCTGAAGGAAATATGTCTGTGCTTCCATGGAAAATGACCACGATTACTTAAAATTTCAACAATCTAGAGAAATGAAATTTAATATATAGAGTTAGAATAAACGAATTACTGGATATTAAACGTTTATATTTTAAAAGCTATTGCACATATTATAATGAATGATGCATAAAAATAACGAAAAAGGAAATATTCCCCCCCCCAATTCTTTTTTCAATTACAAATTTTATATATGTGAAATCTTTCCAATCCTTAATGGGGATCTAATGTAACAACATATATCCAATATGTATTATTAAGTTAGTTCATTGATTTTGCAGTTTTACCTATCAGAGGTTTTAGTATATATCACTTAGTTGTAAACTCATAAAAAGAAACCTCATTTGATAAAACTCCTAAGATCTTGGTGCCTTAAGTAATAAAGGGCAATTAGCGTTGCCTGTATGCTCAATCCATTCCTCATTTAGGTAAACTGAGCATCAAAACCTCTATGATGAGAAACCATCTTGGTGAATGACGGAATTCGTCCAATCCTGATAAATTTCGGGATATAATTATATTTTTAACAAGTCCAGATAATTACAACTTACTGAATGATTTTAAAAACAAAATGTGTGTCTTTTTTATTTTCATGCATCATTTTTTATATCTTATGCAATAGTTTCGAAAATATAAATTTTAAAAATCCGATTTCACTTATGCTAGATTTGTATGATCTCTTCATAAAAGTATTAATTGGGCATCAGTTTTTTTCGAATGGATCAGTCAGTGGAAAAATGCTTGAAATTTGCTTACTAGATTCGCTTTTCTATTTGAAAAAACTAAGCACAAAACTATCTTTATTTTGGAAGTATTTGAAAAATTTGTCTAGAGAATCATCTCTATTTCTATAGTTGTAGAATTTATCTCAACAAAACCTTAATTTTCAAAATTATTTCAGTAACAAATGATCGATGTAGGCTGGAAATCTTTGAACACCATTTTAAGCTGCTTATATAACAGGTGGTATGAATGCTCAAATTTTTTTAACTGAAAACTGCGTCCTAAATCAGGTAGCATAGAATTAATATGGAATCGGGAGAAAAACTTTTTGTAACTCCTTCTTTTATGGAACTATTTATATCAGTTAGTAAATATTGTTAGAATATAATTTTCTTGTTGCTTTTCTTCTATCGCAGTTTTTTTTCTTTCAAAAATAGCATATGCTTGTGAATGAATGTTAGAAATACAAAATAAATAAATGAATAAATTTTTTTAAAAAAAATCCTGATTAAAATTGCATTTAATTAATATTAATTAACTAAAACATTTATTATTAACTTTTCCGTGAATGAAACTCCAGCAAACCAAAATTAATTTTCTCAAATTATTAATATATTATTACAAATCAATTGAAAAGGCATAAATGGTAATGATGCAAATGAAAAATCTGGGCAGCATACCTACCGATAAAATACATCTGATTGAAATTTATTAATGTGCTCATTAAAATAATTTATCTTTTATTATTACTTAATATCCCTTTTTATCTTTTGTGCATCTAGCATATAAAGAACAATATAATAAAAAACATAATGCACTGCACTTTTCTTTATATTGTCATATAATAATTAAAGTTGCATTTCTCAAATTTCTTTTATTGTTACATGATAAAAAGTGCACAATTTTTGAGCGTGTTTTTTTTATATGCCCTTGGTTTCGAATACATTTTTTTGGTTGAAAATGGGCATGAAGTTTTTTTATCTACTAAAAAGGAGACATAAGCGGGAAGAATCTACAAAACCTTGACCATTATGTATTAAGGCTGTTCCAGAAAACATTGATTACCCCCATGCAATATCGGGCATTGCAAAATGTTTTCTCTCCAACAGGAAATTTAGTTGTTATGGCACAATCCTGTTTTGCTACACATAAAATCACCTACTTTCAACAGACTCCCTTTGTCGCGTCGGAGTAAATAGAGTGTTTTGGCTTTAGGCACAAATTATTTCAGACCTAACACTGCAATTTGCTGAGAACAGTAACAGCGTGAGAATTAATGACAATTCGAAAGATTTGACAGTTCCAACTCTAACGGGATTTCTGATAATTATTAGTTTAGTAATATAGATGGTGTTTCATGTAGCAGTTTACTTACAGGTGCGTCTTTTTTCTTGTCCTAAAACTATTAGCGAGCAATTACAGATTGGAATTCTTTCTTAATAGGATAGTGTCTTTTTGGAATTTTGTTTCTTTAAAATTGAAACTATAATTTTCTAAAACAGCTTCTAAAGAAACAAGATATTTTCATTTTTGTTCACACGGCTTTAAACTGACTGCTTCATTCAATTATGCAGTTTTCAATACATTCATACATATATTATTATAAATATACTTAAGGTATAAGTATGGTAAAAGAATTATGCAGCAAATACTTTCTATGTATCATAAGAAATAATCTTTATCATGTGATCTGTAGGAATTGAATGTGTTCACCTCTCGCTTTCCTCGAGATAAAAATTTGTGGGGATTTCGCTAAAAACAATGAGAAATTACATCAAATTACCACAAAATTATCATATCGAAATAACCTCAAAATGCTTAGAAATATTTCATTTTGGCTTAAGATTAAGAATCTAGCAATAAGCAATTTAAGATGCTTACAAAAATTACTGACAATATATATGCTTCAGTAGGCAAAAAAGTTTCTTTTATAATTTGTAATAACGTAGCTGTATCACCTTTGTTTTGTATTCAACTCAATAAAAAATGTTGGAACTCATTTAAGAAATCTTATTTATTCATAATTCATGAATAAATGACCAAAAGATGATTCCAACAGGGTTTATACAAAAAACCGACTTATTCAGAAACCGACCAATGTTTCCAAAAAACTGGTTTTAGCCAATTTTTTGAATTTTTATCAAAAAAAATTGAATAAGAATATATAAAGATTACATATGCATACTATTTATATAAAATTACAAAAACACAGACAAAAAATTATATAATATTTAGATTATTATTTTTTAATTTTAATATTCCCCTTAATAAACATAAATTGGCTAAATTTTTTATCTTATTTCATTCACAATATTTCTTGAAACTGAAAATACTCATTCACTGGCTACTGAGCTTCATTTTATAGTTCTCATAGCATCAAATAACAAATCTAAGATTTTTGTTCTTTTACTCGTTGCTTTAACCAATAGAAATTCAGCTGCAGATTCTTTGGATTTGCAAGTTTTTCTTCACCGTCTTCAAGACAATTATGAATCAATTTTTCCAAGGCTTCTTTTAAAAAAGCATTAGCCTGATGAGTAGTTTCTTCGATTTGCTCCTCATGAAAATTGGTTTCCGTATAAGAATTTGGAAGTATTCTAGAAAATATCGTTCCAGATAATAATTTCGGCTTTCTGAAGTTAAAAAATATACATACTAAATTTCTTCGCTGAACTAGACATATTTTGTGGATTTTGCAACTACAGCGAACGAGTTGCTAATTCTACTTGTCTTCTTTTTTGAATTCGTCCTTCTGAAGAATATAATAATTCCAAACTTATTTCAGAGTTCAAATTTTTAGTTCATTTAATAGAAATTAAAATATAACTTCATTTGCTAATAAATTGATATCTCGTGGCCTTAAGCCTTAACCCAACAGTTAAAATTCATTTTTTTTTCTTTTAGAAGCATTGGTATACCCAAACGTTCCATGAAAACCGATTTTCTTAATTTAGAAATTGGTTTTCAAATGTGAAAATTTACTTTTAAAAACTGGAGTTGAAAACCCATCAAGCCCCAGAATTCATTATTTTTAATCAAAAATTAAAATAATTTCCAAATTTTTTTGTTATTAATAATATTTATTATATTTATTAAAATTGAGAGAATAAAAATCCTTATTCTTAAAGAACGAACTTCATATTTTTTCTTATACGCTATCTAAATTTATTTCAATTTTCAATCAGAATTTTTTCCACATAAATTTGAGAAATTATTATTATGTGTTATAGAGCGTTCTTTTTTTTTTCACGGATGAGTATAAAATGCTTATATATTTAAATAATAATATATCTTACCTCAAATTTGTGTGCTGTAAAATGTGCTTAATATATATTATGAGCAGGAATCAGAAATTATTTTGTAGTTTATACGTTAAGTAATATTATAAAGTTAATGTTATTTTTGTTCTTTTTTTTCAAACTGAAAATACGCTTGCTCTTTGTTTTCTACAGTTTTCATTCTTTTTCATTATTCAGGGCCATTTTAATTGCAGTAAAATGACACATTGAAAATCCCAATGATACATTGAAATATTCTTCAGTAAATTATTTTAGAAACTTTATTCTTTTGTTGGAAAGAAAGGAAAACGAAGAATCATCTTCCTCATTCAGAATTTCCTGAATACAGTAAAATCTCCTTATTCGTGCTTCCTTCATTCGCGTTTTCACTATTCGCGGATTAAAAAAATGCGATCCAATTCCTATATTCGTGGTCGAAAATTTCTTTCTTCGTGGATCTAATAAGTATATACATAATAATAAAAGGGCTCCAATAGGTATCCAACCCAATATCCTTTGTAAATGCCGTCAAATGGACTAATAAAAAAGTAAAATAGATCTTATTACAACTTTGTCTAAAGTATGTTGTTAAATGCAAATTGCAAACATAGCCTAAATCGCGAATGGAATAGGACGAGATGGGTTTGAATAGATAGAATCAAGTGACATTCAGGAATTGCTCAAATCGCAAGATGAAGATCTGACTGAAACCGACTTGGTGGAAATGTTAAATTCACAGCGCATTGAAGAAGAGACTCCAAAAAGCACTGGTAACCTGACGTTTAATTTGAAAAATCTTAGTGAAGGTTTAAGATTGGCAAATGAGCTTTGCGATTTCTTTGTGAACATTGATCCGTCTATAGAACGAAGTCTTATTTTTAAGAGGCAAATTGCCAATGCGACTGCTGCGTATCAGTCAGAATTGAAGGAACTTTTAAAAACTGCCAAGCAAAAGAAAATTGCAAAATTCTTCAAACCATCGTCTAAACCTTAAGATAATTAATAAAAATGTGCAAAAACTTCAATTAAATTTTTTTTTATTATTTTTTTTGTCACCTGGAACGTATCCCTTATAATCCCATATAAATTACCATTTCGTATTCACGGTTTCTGTATTCGCGGCATATTTATAAAAAATATACCCCGCGAATAAAGAGCTTTTACTGTATATATATACACTGAAGTGACAAAAGTCATGGGATAGCAATATGCAAATATACAGATGGCAGTAGTATCGCAGCGAAAAAGTATAAATGCGCAGTTCGTTTTCCAGAGCTTTCATTTGTGTTCAAGTTATTCATGTGAACAGGGTTTTCGTGATTTATGGCGGCACGACGAGAATTAACAGACTTTGAACGTGGAATGTTAGTTGGAGCTGGACGCATGGGTCATTCCATTGCTGATATCGTTAGTGAATTCAACATTCCGAAATCCACTATATCAAGAGTGTGCCGAGAGTATGAAATTTCAGGCATCACATCCCATCATGGACAGCGCAGTGGGCGACCACCTGCACTTAACGACCGAGACCGCCGACGTCTGTGTAGAATGGTCAATGTTAATAGACACACAACACTTCGTCAAATAACTGCAGGAATCAATGTGGGACGTACGAGGGACGTGTCCGATAGGACTGTGCGGCGAAATTTGTCTTCCTTGGGCTATGACAGCAGAAGACCGACTCGAGTGCCTTTACTGACAGCACGACATCGCCTGCAGCGACTCTCCTGGGCTCGTGAGCATATCGACTAGTCCCTAGACCAGTGGAAAACCGTGGCGTGGTCAGATGAGTCGCGATTTCAGTTGTTACGAGCTGATGGTAGAGTTCGAGTGTGGCGCAGATCCCACGAAGCCATGGACCCAAACTGCCAGCAAGGCACTGTTCAAGCTGGTGGTGGCTGCATAATGGTGTGGGCTGCATAATGGTGTGGGCTGTTTTTACATGGCATTGACTTGGTCCTCTGGTGCAACTGAACTGATCATTGACTGGAAATGGTTATGTCAGCTGCTTGCAGATCACTTGCAGCCATTCATGGACTTCACGTACCCACACAACGATGGGATTTTTATGGATGACATTGCGCCATGTCACCGCGCTATAACTGTTCGCGATTGGTTTGAAGAACATTCCGGACAATTCCAGCGCATGATCTGGCCACCTAGATCGCCCGATATGAATGCCATCGAGTATTTATGGGACATCATCGAAAGGTCCGTTCGTGCCCAAACTCCTGCACCATCCACAGTTTCACAATTATGGACGTTTATACAGACAGGATGGCTCAATATTCCTGCAGAGGACTTCCAACGACTTGTGGACTCCATGACACGTCGAGTTGTTGCACTTCGCCGGGCAAAAGGAGGACCGACACGATATTAACAGTCATCCCATGACTTTTGTCACTTCAGTGTATGTATATATATACATAATCAGGTGCGAGTCAATGATCAGTACTACACTCATTAAAATAAAATAACAATTTGATCAAGTACCGAGTCCAAACACATAATTCAAATATGAAAAATAATGTGGTATTATGGCAAAATTTAAAGAAACCGTTAAAATGCTGTCGAAATTATACTAAATATGTAAACGTATCGTTCATTTTGGTATTTTGAATTAGAAATGAAAGCGGATGTTTAAAAGCGCTATACAGAAATACGACAAAATTCGACTTTTTTTTTAAAAAAAAATCACTTCAGTAGATAAACATAGAAAAATTACTGGCAGACTGTGGATATGTTAAAATTTAATTTTTGAAATAATTCTAGTATATTCTTATTTGCGATGACTTATTTATCTGAATTCATAAAAACATGAATAAATCGCATAATTATGTTCGCTGTTATACGATAATTTAATCTAACGAAAATGACTGAAGTTCCAAAGGAATCTATCCTGTATGACTATATCTGTTATAGTTATTTTTAATTGTTATTTTACCAAACGATCTCTATTTGTTTTTAGTTTTATTGATTTACGTGAAAAAATTCATGATTCTGTGAGAAAACCTTCTTTGTTCGATGAATGTATTCTGATTTTTAATTTTGAAGGAAGTAATGCCTAATCCTTGTATTTTTCTTATAATGAGGTAGAAAAATCTAATTCTTTCTAACGGCTTAAAAATATAAGATAAATTTTCTTGTCTAACAAAATCGCCATTATACAATCTTCTTTGTAAATTCAAAGCATCATTCAAAACCAAACCACCAGAAAAATCCATAATGAAAAATAATTTTAAAATCTAAATGATGAATTATTCATTAATCTAAAAGCTCTTATCCAGTATTTTTAACAATAATTTATGTTATTGAATTCTTTTATTTATAAAATCGTTTGACTGATAAACATTTCTTTAAAAATGGTTTGATCAATAAAGTCAAAATGGAAATGGCATATTCAGAAATATCACATGCTTTGGAAACTCATTTCCATATGAATTATAAAATAAATTTCACTGAACAGTAATGAATATTTAATTTGAACAGTGAATAAATGACAGACCCTCAGAACTAATATGTCCATTTTTAAATACCATTAAATTATTAAAACTTTCAAATAAATATGTGAATTTTTTCATTGATTTTTGAAAGAATATAATACAATTCTAAAATCTCAACTATTTAGTAAAACTGTTAGGTAGTTGAAATCAAGGGACTCTCATAATCAAGGAAAAAGTAAAGTTTTCCTTTTAAAATTACAAATGAATAGAAGCATTTACATTTTCACTACACACAACATCCACAATTTTACTAAATCATTTTATTCAAATTAAGTTTAGTCCCGTAAACATTATGTACCTCTAAGTCTCGTTGAAAAGTGGTTTTCCCTTTTTTTTTTTTCATGATTCCTTTTAATTTGGACTTAATTTTTTTCTTCCTTGAAACATACGCACTTATAAAATAGTATTAAGTTTTATTGTTTTTAAATATTAATATATTATGTATACTAGGGATATGTGCATACCTTTAATATTAAGATACACTCGATTCAATGCGTGCGATGTGACATAATAAAAAAATGTAGCTAGACATGTTATCTAATATCTAACTGACTTTGTCTCATTGTAACAAGAGTCCCGTGATTTTTTTTTCCTACGGATAGTGCAATATATCCAAATTGGTGCCATTGCTGTGCATATGAAGTAATTGGGCGGGCTTATGCAGTTCATGCATCGCTGCACATATATTCAATCATTTTCATTTAATTAAAGTTATTCTTCTATTTAAATTAGAATACGAAATCATAAAGTGATATTATTTTTTATAGATCGAGTTTTGAACGAATCTTAGAAGTTTAGAAACATGTTGCTTGTTCTGTTCAGCGTTGTGTGGTTGTCAATTTGCAGTTATAAACTTGTGTTAACCATGAACGTAGGTAAGTGAAAATGTTCATTGTTAAGTTTTATAATTCATTTAGCTTTAATAGTTAATTATATTAAAACGATTTTCAATAGTTAAGGTCAAGTTTAATTTTTATAGTTAATTTTTAATTCTTAATTTTGATGTTCTGATAAGTTTGCTATTTCTGACAAAATTGTCTTCATGAAATAATTTTGATTAATATTTAACTATTCAGCTTTTTATAATATAATATTTATATAATATATTATACATTTTAATAATTATGTAATTAATTATATTATTTTTAATTGTAATTACTAATTATTTATTATAATAATTTTTTATCCTCATATAATTAGTTTATATAATTTCTTTGATTAACATAAATTTTTGATAACATGTAACATATATTTTTATTTAATTTAGTAATTTTGTTAACTAGCTACATAAGTGATTGTAATATTAAGCGATATGCATTTTTAGAGAGCTATATTTTCCTTCCTCGCTTCCTTCGCTTTCCTTCCTTTCCTTTAAATTCCGAATTTTAGGAGATGTATTTTTTAAATTAAAGAGCATATTTATAGTCATCCTTATGGGGGAATAAATACCTTCAAATATTTCAAAATTAATTTTAAAGAATAGCAACAATTTCTATAATTAAAAAGTTAAATTCCTATAACCAATTTTTTAATATTTTTCATAATTTGCAATTTCTGTTGAATTAATTTTAAATATTTGAATTCAAATGGTGTTTGATCTGCAATTATATGGCTCTGTTCCGTTAATTCGTTTCAATAATGAATATATTAACTTGCTTAATTTTGGAAGATTTCATTTTGCTCCTCAAATATTAAGTCAATTTTTTAATATCCAGATTTGAAATAAATAAATAAATGAAAGAAAAATTGTATTCCCATAAATAAATTGGCAGAATTATAGGACAAATGTCTACTTAATCTAAAGTGACCATGCGCTGTAATTCTGTATTGCACTGTAATTTTTAAAAATTATTTTAAAAAGTATGTCAAATAATATTGTCTAAGAACACATTTTTATTTCTGTAATTAGAAATTATTATAATATTAGATATGCTTTTTATTTTAAATATTTTCTACTTTTTATTTTTAATTTATAATTTGTCATCATAAGTGTAATGGAATTTTAAAATCAATTTTTCTTAAGTTCATTATCAAAGAAAGCCACTTATATGGAATAAAAATTTATTTAAATGATTGGTCATTGAATTCGCAGAATATAAAAGTAAAGTATTATTATTGGTAAACATATGAATGTACAAAACTCTAATATAGTTGGAAGTGAGTATGAAACTGATAACAAAATTCCTTCTTGATAAACATTAAGCATATTTATTTGTACAAAACTGTTTAAAAGATACATTTCCAAAGGGTAGAATCATTGAATTAACAGAAAAGTATCCTATATCAAAAACGATAATTTAATTAGATGTGCTATATCACAAGGTCACTCTTTCATAGACAGAGATTACTTTCACGGCTATCTTTTCTTTTGTTGAGCATAATTTTTCTGAGTTAATATATAATATATTTTTTATATTTTCAATATTTTTCAGCTTCTGAGTTAAATTAATTGAATGTCTTCACATTTTAATTCATTAATCGTAATTTTGATTCCATAAAAATTACGCACATGTTAATAGTTTTTTTCTATATATTTTATAAATTTATCCAGGAATTTCAAAACTGTTTAGTGAGTTACTAATAACGGATAAATTACATTAGCAGTATTTATATTATTATTTAGGAATATTATTTAGCAATTTAATAGATGATTTTTGTCTGGCAGAATACTGAAAAGGAAGTCACAAGGTTGTTTTTTCATTGCATTCTGACATTTAGTGACAAGAAATGTCTTGTTTTTGAGATTTATATTTAACATGAAATCATATTTAGAAAAACCCCGGTCTCCTTTAAACATGTGGGAGCTCAAATATACCCATGTACAACCATTCATTTTGGGATAATAACATTTGAAGAGATGATCGAACGAGAGCAAAATTATGAATTTAGCAATAAATCATATCAAAACTTTATTATTTAATTTTATAAACAATGTCATAGTGACAGAAAGAAGAAAGACACAGACGTCCTAAAGCTTGGAAAATACCACGAGAACAAAATATAAATACATTTATTTCAATTTTTTAAAGTCAACTACTAAGAAAAGCAAGAAAAATAAGTACTACGCCTTCAGCGCTATTTACTTTTACAGTGCCATTGATTATAATACTTTCTATGCATATTTCCAGGTTTAAAAGATGACACAAATCAAACTTTAAATGAAAATACATAAGTTTACTCTTTTTAATGTTCTGAAATGTCACGAAGTTTTTAGAAATAATAATTTTCTTCAAAATTCCCTGAAACTACAAAAGTGTAATTAAAAAAAAATAGTAATAACAGAAGCGTTGATGCTCTCTTTTTTGCTTCTCAAATGCACGCGTACTTGATAAATCACTTATTTTTAACTTGTTATTGACTTGGAAAAAACTTCTTGTCTTAGAAATATTGTTTTCAAGTCATTTCAGAAAACTGTTAACGAAATAAATCATTTATGGCAAGCCATTTACCTGAATTTCGCCACAAATATGCTTAACTGCATAAGAAATGTGAATTTACATAATAACAAGTATTAAGAAAAGCAAGTAATCAAAAGTTTCAAAACTAAGAACAATATCTGTGAAAACAACAGTCAATAGTATTAAAATTTGTAACCACAGACACAGAAGGATAAAAAATGCACAATTTTTCAACAAAAACATCACTCCAAAAGAAATCATTCAAATAATTTGGATCAGTAAAGAAGTCTCTGTAGAATTTAAATTCTATCAATGGAATGTGTCATTTAGGGAGATAAATGTATTAAAAGTAAAGTTGGGGATAATAGATATGACATATCGAACGTATGGAAGTGTATCCACTCAAACGGTAAATATGTGAATAAAATATGCGCTTATAGTATAGTGACAAATTAGTTTATCATTAATTTATCTGATTAATAGATTTGTAAATATTGTAATTTACAGTTTGATTATCCGACACCTCGTGTCCTTTATTACTGGAACATCATTCATCTTTTTGAAGCAGATATTTTACTTTTATCTACTTTATTTTTCGATATTTTGTTCAAAATGTTCAGCAGAATTTCTTTTCCAAACTTTCTCACACCTGTTATACTCCCCCGACTGGTCGAATCCGTTCCCATGCTCTTTTGTTGCTTGCTCCCTTTCACGCAACGCCTTTTATCGATCAGCAAAGTGACCAGGGTCGGCGTAGGTACACTAAATGCTTTGAAAAAATTATTGAGGAGAGAATAAAGAATATTTAGGATCGTTGACTTCTCTAATGACAGTACATGAAAGCTATAGGATATGTATCATTACACCCAGATAAATTACCATTATTTTTGAAAATCATTTATATAATGATATTATAATCATTTATATAATCATTTATCATGAAAATCATCATTTAAATATCCATTATTAATATTTTGCTAATTTTTAAATGGAATTTTTTTAAAATTCTTGTCAAACATTTTTAAACTAATAATATGCCCTTTATCTATGATCCTAAGCTTTCAACAAGCTATCAAATTGAATAGCCATTAATTATAGCCACTTTAAATCTCTAAAAAACCATGTTTCCTTCCAGCTGTAGTAATTCATCCTGTCGATACTGCTACGTTCAGTGGTGGAAGGGTGGTCGGCTGTATACACGAAGATGTAGTTATTCAAATTGGTGACAGAACAGAAATAGTCCACAATTTCATTCAAACTTTACGACATAAAGAATATTAAATTTGATTCTATTATAATAATTCTGATTTCTGGTCATTCTTGGATTCTATTCCAATTAGAGATTTCTATTTCTTTTTATAAAAAATGATCAAGTATGGAAATGTCAACAGTTAGCCGAGGCTTATTTTCAAAACTATTTCATGAAAAAGATGTATTGCACATCTAATGCTAATGCAAAATTCCACTTTAACATGAATTCATTTCTAAGATTTTTTTAAAAAATTCGTCGTTTTTCATATAAGAATTAAAAGTCAACATTCGTGAAGAGCATCCGCAAAAAATGTTGACTTTTGCTCAATTCATCGATTTTTCAAGAGTATTTGAAAACGTCACTCGAATTTTAAATATTCTTTGAAAAAAGAGCTTTAAGTACTTCTTCACTTTCGCACTGGCATGAAACAAAGAAACAAAATAATTTACCAGGATTACAGAGGGGGGAGGGATTACGAACTTCTTTATTGCGTAAATATGCCCCAAAACTGTATGACAAATTTAAATGAATTGAAAATAAATGCATTGATTAATCAAATTTTTAATCGACCCTTGAATAGTTTTCAATTGAATATATAGTTGAAAACTTTCCTCCAACATTCTTTCACATTTTATTTTTAAAAAATCCTCAAAGAAATTTACTTAAAAAAAACAAATTCGTGGCTAAGAACTGATTCAGAATTTACGAAACTTTTTCCAAACAATCTACAATATTTAAATTTACAGGCTAAAAGTGATTAAAGATTTTTCTCTTTAAATCTTTTAATTTCACTGCTTGAATCAAAGTATTGAAAAAATATAAAATAAAGTGCAAAATTTGGCAATAATTATTTTGTTGATTACTGCATTAAAGGATCTAAAGCGAAGGAGAAGATTTTAAACTCAAATAAAAATCCGGAGAAAGAATGATTTTGCTGACCTTTTGGGGAAAAAATACACCATCGATTCTATAGTTCATTTCATTAACACCCTGTTTTGAAGGAACATTAGGGTATCTGAGGTGTAGACCGCGTAATTTTGAATAGAGCCACCCCCCTTTCCTCTCACCAGGTGTTTGCTTGACATATGTGAGAAGATAACTAGTTCCAACAAATTTAGCATACATCAAACCCGCTTATACAGCGGCTCTCCGGTTGAATCAAGTTTCAAACCAAGAATGCTCCGACCTCGACGCCAAGGCATCATCATCAGGATACCAAGACCAGTAGTTCAGTTGAAGAGAAATGGTTGATATTGTGTATTGCTATGACAATTAATTATTACCAAACATCTTATGTTCTTAAATAAATTAAATAGTGGTAAAGGGAAATAATTTTAATATTGTTATTTTTATTACTACAAATTTCTTCTCCCATTTTATGACTTTAGTCCTGCATTGTAACAGCCAATAAGTTTTGAAAAATATATGTCTGGTATTAAAATCAATAAATTTGTTCAATTTTTTGGTGAATATTATGAATGACTAATTAAACTGTAAAAGAAAGCAAGTATAATCTAAAAGCAGCAAATAAATTAAAATATATGTATAAAAGTTTTCAAAAATTATTGCAAATATCCCTTAGTTTCTTTTTGAAATTGCCCATATCAAAATATTACATAATAGTATAAGATATCACGCAATTCTGTTAGATATTATGCAATATTATATGAAATTGTATTGAATAAATATTAAATGGCATTCCACAAAGTTATAAGATATTGTAAATTATTTACAACACCTTACAGCATCGCACGATTGGATTATGTCTGAAAATAACAGTGATAATAAAAAAAAACCTTTTGCGAATGTTTATCACGTACTACAAGTGGTGCCAAAATCCTCTTCAGTTGGTTCTATTCTGAAAAGAAATTTAAATTACACTTCTACTCGGAGATAATTCTTTTGGTTTTTATCGAATTTTACGGTTTCCATGACAGCTAACTTTAAAATGAACAACTCTTTTGAAGACAAATAAGTAAACATGCGTTATTGAGAAACATGAACCATTACCACAAAGATAAGCTCAATCAGTAATGGACTTTTGAATGTTTATGGGCAAGGACAAGAGGCAATTTGATTTACTTCTCTCCAAAAACAACACTCTTTTGAAGATTTTGTCTGTTATCATCTGCACGCGAATGAGAAAGGGGTAATTTACAAGCAGTATCCGAGACAGATTAAGCATAAACAACAAAGAAATGACAATATATTACTTCATGTTAGTTGTGTCATGGTTTTTTTATGAATATCATTGACTAATAGTTTCAAAAACAGAGTTAAGAAAAAAAGAACTACAATTTAAGATGAAAAAATTCTCATTTGGATAAACGGTTAATTTTAAAACCAATTTCTTCCATGTGCAGTGAATTTTATTTCATTAAAAGTATTTTTCAGAAGATTGAAAGGTCATGAAAGTCAAGGTATGCCGTGCAAAGACAAACAAAGAGATAATTATGAAGATCAATTTGAGAATTAAAATGTGATAATATAATTTTAAAAGTATACTCAAAAATTATTTTACACTGTTAGAAGGGCCTGTTTATTTTTTTAACATAAATCTAGGTGATGGAAAGCTACTATTTTTTGCATTTTATTATATTTTCCTGTACTAATTTGTCTCGCACAAAATAAATAGTAGAAACATAATAAATATACCAAAAGTGTTATTCTGTTTGTTTACTTTCATGTCTATCCAATATGGCATTTTTTATGTTTGCTTTCGTAATATAGATAGGAAATTTTATCTCTCTTTTTGAGCACCAACTGGTTTCAAAATTTATTGAAATGATAAAATTTCGTACCAAAATTCTTCCCACACGAATCAAATTTCACCTATCTAAATCATTGAAATTTTGGATAATAACGTTCGCATATATTCGTGAGGGCAGAACAACAAATATCTAGCCCATAACTTTGCGATATTAACAATATTTTGTAATATTAATTGTAAATTTACTCATATACCTTGTAATTTTTACCCCTTTAATTTTACATAGATGTAACACAGGAAATAAAATCACACTCCAAATATTTTTTATCTTTCTCGTGGCGTTTTGTAGTTCTGATGCTTACATGTAAGGGAAGGACAGGTAATGGCCAATTTCAACTGAAATTTGGAAGAAGTCTATAGATTTTGTTTTAAAACTACATTCTAAATTTTATGAGACTAACTTGTTTTATAATTGATAAAATTATCATGCTAAATGATGAACTTGTATTATCATGCTAAATGATAAAAAGCAGACATAATTCCAAACACTGTTTTTTCAACATCGGAAGAACCAGAGCGCGTAAACTGAAGCAATCGAAGTCGATTTTGTTTTTAATCTATCACAATACTTTCTCTTTGAATAATTCTTATACTAGAAAGCAAGGATTGAAGTAAAACATCTTTTGAAATACAGCCAGTTTGAGTTATGTTCGAATTTGTTTTGATCTAAAATTAGGTTTACCACAAGAAAAATATGAGAAATTTTATATATAATGTCTCTGGTGATAATAATAAATTATTTTAGTACATTTTTTTAAAAATTAATTTATTCTTTGATTTAATTAAAATTCGATTCTACACAAGGGACATGCCCTAGTAATGAATTGTAAAAAACCCTGATACAACAGCATCACGTAATATCAATAATGATAAAGCATAATACTAAAAGTTAGAAAACAATTACACTAAAAAAAAGTTCCACTCTTATTAAAATTTGTTTTTAAAAACTCTTTTTATTAAATTTACTGTAATTATAAACTGTTTCATACCGTCCTGAGTCAACATTTTTTTCGACTTTCTATTTAACTGATTCATTCATTATGTATTTACGGAATAAATTATTCCACATCATAAGGTGTCTGTATGGATGTATGTAGTACTTTTTCCATTTTTCCATCTTAATTCTGAATAATTTTTTTCATTTATACATTCCTGTTACTTATAATGTTTCTCTTTTGGAGGGGTGGAGTGGAAATTAAGCATAATTGTAAAATCTATATTGTAACCTATGATTAACTACCACATTTGGCTCATTTATTTATTAATGGTTGGAAATGGAACATAATACTTTACGAATTAGCATTTCATCACTTATCCCTTTTATTTTCTGCATACAATACACCAGTCCTCAAAAAAATGCACCAAGAAAGAGTATTAAGTCAAATTTCATCAGTAATTAATCATTATTGTTATCCATTACTTAAAAATTTTAAAAAAGAAATGTTTCTTGATGAATAAAGGCTGTTTCAACATAGGATATTGACGTTAAGTGGAATTGGCTGGATTAGACGTTTATAATCTCCTGTTGCTCCTTTACCACTTAAAATAATATTATAGAATAAATAATAAAAATAATATACTTGTAATACTTAAAATAATATACTTGTTTTTGATGAAGTAAAATATAGAAAGATTCCGTATCACTTCAAAAAGAATAAAAATCCTTGGCAACTTGAGTGAAAATATCGTTTCCATGCTTTTTAGTGTATTAAATTAAAGCGCTAAAAATCACCGATTCACTATAGATGACCGTTGTTTGTTTTGGACAAATGTCCTCTAAATATTTGAAACTGTATTTTAAAATCATGTTTCATCCACGTGCACCAGAAAGTGGTGTAAATTTGGAACATTTAATCCAGTACAGCATTTAGAAACCATGTTACGCGATTTGAAGATGGAAATTTACACTAATAGAATGAATTTCTAAGAAATTTGTACTCGAATTTAAATTTTCTTTTACCATGTTATCATAATGAAAGTACAATTCAATTAACAAATTCAAGTTAGCAATGAGCAAATACAAGAAATTTTCAAGTATTTCCATTGTTTCCTTTTATAGTGTTTATGTTTTGGCATGTACGTGTCATGAATTTGGGCTTTCAAATATCTTTATCTAATCCTTATTGTCTCTTAATAGTTGAAATTGTATTTAAAAATCATGTTGCATCCATGTTCATTAGAAAATGGTGTAAATCTCGAACATTTCATCTAGCACAACATCTGGAAACCATGTGATGCCATTTGAAGATGGAAATTTACACTAATAAAATAAGTTTCTTTTAATTTGTACTCGAATTTAAGTTTCCTTTTACCATGTTATTAGAATGCAAGCACAATTCGATTGACAAATCCACGTTAGTTATCAACAAATCCAAGAAATTTTCAATCATTCCCATTGCTCCCTTTTATAGTAATTATGCATGTTTTGACATGTAAATGCCTTGAATCTGCGTTTGCAAATATCTTTATCGACATCCGACACAGGCAGAATTACCAGCATCATCCCACATCGAGCATGTAACGATCTTCATATATGCAAAAAATTAAAAGCATATTGAATAGTACCATTCAAATATCTTCCATGGACTTCTTTAACTCTTAAACTTCCTTAAACTCTCAAAAATTTCAGCAGGTGATGTTCTTCAAACAAGCATCAGAGATCACGCAGTTTGTTTTTCTACTGTTTAGAATTCTAGCCCATTGATCCAAAACTTACAAATGGTATTGTTTTTACTTCTATTCATTACGGAAAGAATATTGGCAAGCAAGATGAATGAATGATTTCTTCAAAGCTAGCAAAGGAAAAACACCTGTCAATGAAACAATGCATTACTAATATCCATTTTGAAGCTCACATGCTACATATTTAAAATGGTTGTTAAACTTGAGTGATTACTTTCTTTAGTAAGTGTTCATTAGTCAAATCTCGAATTCTGAATTTATATGGAACCTCAAACGAGCACTGATTATGTGAAACCGATATCCTTAAATACTGTGAAAATGCGAAACACAGAAATGGATTACAAGTAAGAGTAAAAAGTAATTAAGAAAGCAATTTGAACGGCTTGAAATAGTGTTAAAATAAGCTTTGGCTTAGAAAGAGCTTATAATAAAAATAATATATGATTTTTCTGATATAAAAGAGGTGTTTCAAAATAAGCAAGCTACTTCTAATCACATACTACTTAAGTAAAATAAATGAAACAATGTCTTTTGAAAATTTTAATTGAAGTCAATTCTTTTCGCAGAGAAAGGAAAAAAATTAGACTGTCTTTAGTTGTAAATTTCCAGAAGAATTTTGTAGTTGATTATGGAATCAAATTATTTTTTTGAACGACTTCGGACAAATATTTTCGTCTGTCGTTAAATTGTTTTATTGGAAGCACTCATTAAAAAATCTTGGGGCTCTTGTTTCGAAGAAATTTATATGGCATAGGTTTCATTATGATGCTAAAACTTACAATTCTTATTGGATGATGTATGAGTTCCATTTTTATTAGATTGAATGCACATGGACGTCATGGAGCTGGTGAGCTGTCTGGGTTCCAGTCTCTATTCAGGCATGGTTACTCTCTACTCAATCAGATGGATAAAGAATTTTGGGAAATAATTTGTTAACACAGTTCGCATTCAACATTTGAAAGACTTACCAATTTCAATTCGATTAAGGTGTTATAAAAGTATCCAAAAGTCTTAAGTTAAAAAACGGCAATGAAAGTATTAAGTTTTGCAAAATTTCCAAAATATAAAACTTAAGTTTATGTTTTAGCTCGGCATTAGTGTAAAATGTTCTAGATAAAAATAGATGAAATGAAAAACAAACTAGGTATTAGAAACCAAAAGATTAACTTCTTAAATTCATATACCATTCTCAAATGTAAATATACAGTAATAAGCAAATAAAAATCCCTAGTATGCAGGTAAAATTAATGCTTTTTCTCATTAACAAGAAAATATTAATGTTTTCGTGTTGGAACTCAATTTCTGTACTATCGATGGAGCTTTTTTTGACAAATTACAGTTTAAAAAGCAATCTAAAACTCATCAAGAAAATGAGAGTAATGCTTTTAAATATCTGCATGATTAATTTAAGCAAGAACTTTTCTTTATTGTAAAAGTGAAAAGGTGAGTATCGGAATCAAATTAGTCCAAAACAGCTCTCTGTATAATGAGATGCATTCTTTAAAATTAGGCTGTGCATTAGTTACCAATCCGCTCTTTTCAGTTTTTTGCTAGTAAATAAGCTCATTAAAAAGAAGTCAGCTAGTGCATTGTCATCGCAAATAAATAATGCCTATGATAATCACAAATAAACTAAAAATTCAAATTAGTTCCTATGGTAATGAGAAAATGGAACATGGAATTTCTCCATTAGTTTTCAATTATTAAAGCTATTGCGTTATTTATTGCATATTCATAGGTAGATTATACGAGTAGTTTTCCGATACTCTTCTACTTCTGATAATTTACCTTTTTTGAACACGTGCCACATTTATTTTCAGAATCGTTATTCCTAATCATAAAATTGCTCTGGAAAAAATACGGAAGAAAAGAAATTGACGTCATGCATATTGTTTCTGGTTAATATTACTGATAAAAACTGAGCAATGCATTTCATTCCAAAATAAAGCAATGAATGAATCAATTCATCCACCTGGTCTATACTGAATAATTAATAAAATCCAATACTAATTTTGAATTAGATATTTCTAACTGCAGAAGCATAGCATAGCTCTTAGAATATTGATATTTTTCCTTAATATTCTACAATTTGTTAGGTTAACTTTTCACAACAAAAGATTGATATGTCGTTAAACAAGAAAAATTAAAAAAATTTCCTCTTTAAATCTAATTCGAACTTTAAGAAATACCTTTATTTATGCATAAACAAACTTTCAAATGCTGAGGTGTAACTTTATTTAAGAAATAAAAAAAAAATAATTGCCAGAAAAATAACATTCAGGTAAAAGTTTTAAAGTTATAAATAAATTTACCAAAATATCCCAAATTCAAATCTTGATTTCAAAAAGCTTTTTAGCGGAAAGACTTGCCATACTAAGGCCCTTGTCAGATCTTTGATTTGTTACCTTGAACTAATATAATTCAAAGAATTTAAATGACCTCAAAATTCTCGTAGAAGCTTAAAATCAGAAAGGAAAATCCCCTACAAATTAAATCGTTAAGATATACAAAGAAGATTAAGGGAAGGAAGTGACGTTTTGGTACATGGGCTTAATTTAGTCCTTATGGAATTTTTTATTTCATAAATCATAAATTTGTATTTATTGGGAATGCATGTCTCCATACAGACCCTCTCTTTCCCAAAGGAAGTAATTAATTAAATGGTTAATATTAATTTAACCCTACAATATTTTCAGTCTATCCGTTTGAATTTCATTAAAATTGCTCCATCCATACTGTATGTATATCTTTATCCACCTTGGGAATAATCCTCACCCTAAGGGGCTGATTAAAAAATTAACAAAACATTCCATAGTTATTTTTTAATATAAATGAGAAACATATGAATCAGATTTCCAAGCCATTTTGTTCCTTTGTTACATCATTAAATGTGAATAAGAAGACGTGATGAATGTTTGGATGGATAACCTAGAGTCTATGGTTCTACATCTCTGACACTTGATAGTTATTTTTATTTAGACCTAATTATTGCTTTAAGCCTGAATATTATTGATAACTTCGAACTAAAAGTGATGAAGATCACACACATACATAAAATCCTTGAATTTGATATACACATATAAATGTAAAAATTTTATTTTTTATAAAAATTTACAAATTTTTTCAATGTCTATTATCAGTAAGTAATTCAAAATATTGCACTTGCTGACTAATTAAGAATTATTTCGCAATACAGTCAATCCAGAAACAAAGTAAATTAAGGAAATTATCTACGGAAATTTTTAAATGTTTAGAAAATATTTAGAAAAATATATACATTGTATTTAGTGAGCGCTGATGCTGCTACTACTAAAACACAAATGAACTGAATAACTTTAGAATAAATGTTAGTACGATTGAAACAAATATTGCCTAGCATCAAAATTAAATAATTAAAAAAAGGAATCCGGTCTAAGGACTTTCTCAAGGGTCACCCTCAGACAGGGATTCAAACCAGGGATTTTTTCTGTAAAGGGTCTGTCAAGGGCCATTTTAAATACTTGTCCTATTATGTTAATAACAATTATATTATTCTAAATTGATATTTTTAATTTTGGGAATATGTTATCGTTTTGAATCAACTATTTGTCAACAAAATTGTAGTCTTCGAAGTTTTTATCCAAAATAATTAGACAAAATGTAATTATATCGTACTGATGCATAAAATTATTAAATTTATTTCATCCTAAATGCTTAGTACATACCACCGTATTTTTAATATACTGAAGCCGTTATCAGATATGAAATAAATGTACTGAAATGGAGAATTAACTGAACGAACAGTTAAAATTCTTAAGCACATGATTTCGGTTCCTTTCAGTTGGTGTATTTGAACCAGATTATCCAGTTGCGAAGGAAGTCGTGAACAAAATGTTTGATTCTTTCATAAAGCAAGAAATTCCTGATGCAGATATTACTTATGTTGGAGTAGACATAGAAGATGGTTTATCAGAATCCGTTGGTAAATATTTTTTCAATTATTTCTATTTTAATCATAAAAATAATGTCATTCATAGTATACTTAAAGCTTTGAAATATCAGTTCATTACATCGTGAAAGAAAGAAAGAAAAATACCATGCATTTATTAACTAAGATATTTTCTACCCAAAAATTAAAAGCAATATTTCATTAGATTTACATTTTTATATTCTGGCTTGCTTTTGATTTAAAATTTCTGATGCCACGGTACATTAGAGGTGCTATTGTCAAAGGCTATGATATTCCAGTGAACGTAAAAAATATTCATTTTTGCCTTTTAAACCTATTTCTCTGTTTATAATATTTTAGCAAATAGCAATAACACGTCTAATCAGATATGATTAATGAAAAAATTTCTGCTTCATAATTACTAATGAAGGATTGAGGATAATAATTGAGAATTAGGTGAAATACCGACATTTTTTATCCCTGTTCATCATCAGATGAACATCAATTATTTCAATAAGTACGAATTAAATATGTTTATTACAACAAAAGGAAATTTATCAAATATGGAATATGATAAAGTCTCATATTTTAAAAATATTTGAAGTGTAAAAGATTTCGAAAAACTAGAAAGTTGAAGATCAAAAAGAACTTAATTCTTGATGAATCATAGGAATGATTGGTTTATCGTTTCAAACGTGGCAAATACTGATACCGAATTCTGTCCTGACTTAGAATTAGATGATGCAGAAGAAATTTAAAGTTGTTGCTACTTAGTAAAAAAATAAATGAAATGTTTTGTTTTAAATCATTTCATAAAAGTTTATCCATACTACTATTAAAATTAATTTTTATTTATTGCTGAAAAATACTTGATTTAACTTTCTTATCTGTATTTACAGTTGAAGTTATAATGTGTTTTATTCATTTGAGAGTGGTTAAAATATAATGAACTCTATTTTATAATAATTACAAATTCTGTTAACGTTTCGTTACGTAAAGTTGAGTTGAAAGTAATTGGATGATGTCTTGAGCAAAATCAAACATTGTTAATACAAAACTAACTATTAGGTTGTTCGGAAAGTAATTTCGTTTTTTCCCGACAGAGGATTTAATTGTGTTTTTCGCACCCAATTTCATACTTAAACCACAAAATCATTTTATGTTTTAAGAGCTGATATAGCAAGGCTTGAGTGTGAAAAAGTGCAGCTGATTCTTCGCAGTAGTTTTTGGATGGTGCCCTTTTAAATATGGAGAGTAATAAACAGCATTTTCGTCATTTTTTTCTTTTTTGCTATATAAAAGGTAAAAATGCTGTCAAGCCAGAAATAAATTAGCCAATATGTGTGGAGAAGATGTGTTAACAGTACATCAGTACCAGAACTGATTTGCAAAATTTTTCCTTCAAATGAGGAGGCCAAAAACCACCTCGATCAGTTTTTTTTTTACAGCAAAGACCAAAACTTTTATGAGCGTGTAATCATGTTACTACCAAAAATATGGCAAAAGGTATTAGACCAGAATGGCAATTTTATAATTTAATAAATAATTTATTCATTAAACGAAAATTTCTTTTCATTTTGACAAAAAAAAACAACAACGAAATGACTTTCCGAACAACCCAATATATGTATTTTGTTTTGTTTCCCATTATGTCAGGGGAATTTTTAGGCGCTTTTATTATTTTGTGGAGCCAAAGCGCATAATGTAAGAACAGAACAAACTTTCTTTTAATATTATTATAAATTCCTTGGATAATTATGTAAATCCTTCAAGTTCAACAACATAACATACGTACAAAATAAACTATCATTTAATATCTGAGTTTGACATAAAAGAGGATATTTTATTATATTTATATTATACTAAAATACAAATTTATTTTAAGAAATATTCACTTAATAAGTTACCAGTAGCTTAGTAAAATTTAAAACTTATTTTGAAAACAATTTATAACTTCAATCATTCTGATTTTTTTACATATGCAAATCATCCTCGATTTCAATTATTAACATTTTCTGTTTTGACTTTTGTAAGAAGTTATATTTTAATTGAATAATGAAAGAAAAGTGATAGCTATTTTTAGGAAATTTTGCTAGAAAATAGATAATAGATTTGGAAATAAATAAATTTTCCTCTTACTTGTTGAACACCCTTTCTGCCAAAACAATAAACGAAATCTAGAGTGATTAATATATTTAGCACACAAGCATTAAGTTATTTTTGCACGACTCTGTAGCAGATTGCTTCAGGCAAACAGTTGGGGAAAACTTAACGAGTTCTCGAAAATTGTTATCACCTCAATTAACGGAATTCTTTTCACAACACACGCAATTTTTTTCTGAAATGTCAAAACCTTTGAAAGTTGACCCTCATCCAGGAAAACATGTTTTAATATGCCTTCAGACCTCAAAGGAAGAGTTTAATAAATCAGGGGGAAAAAGACCCCCTCCTTTTATTACTCCATTTTAATTGATTTGTCGTAAAGGTCACTCGCTTTAGAAATCAAATGGAGGTTTCATTATTTCTTCAAATGATTTCATGTCAAGCCTTTTTTCATTTTTCATGAGTACAGTGTTATGTAGAATAAAACTACAAGGTACTAATGTCAAGTATTCATTTTAAAAATGAATATTTTGATTTTCAAAGTCTTTAACACTATTCTTTAAATTTTGACAATTAGAGAGCGGAAGTAAATTTTTTGGGGGGGGACACAAGAGTTTTTTTTATGGTTTGTGTGCGGAGGAATGGCAAATTTCGATAAATATGGAATAACTCTAATTTTTGTTAAATTGGCCAATTTGTTTCAAAAATTGGAATGTTTTTTTTTCTTCTTTCCTTATTATACATCTGATGTTTTTTTACATCTTAAAGCCTCAATCTTCTCTATGCTGTTTAACAGGAATATTTGTTTTATTTCAATCAAAATGAGAATATTAAAAAAAATATTTGATTTGTTAAATATAATGCTATTTTTATGAGCATGGAAAGTATTGGAAGCATGATTTTGAAGAAATAGATTGCATAGATCTGTAAATAAAGTACCATAAATGTATAAAATAATAATAATAAATTCATGTTATAGTTCTACTCTTAAAATATACATACATTATCTAAATTAAATGAATGAATTACTGTGAAGTTTTGTTCTGATATTCATGCCTTAGATATGGTGTCAACTATCATAAAATATATAATATTCTTACATCATAAGAAACCCTAATGAAATATTTATATAATTTTTAATAAAATATTTTATTTTGTAATATTTTGGTAACTGATATTATACCCCATGGGAAAATGATATTCAAAATATCCTCCTATTATTCAAAAGTCAGTCAATATTTTTATTCGAACGTCAAAATTTTCTAGTTTAGGCTCAGTAAAAGAAAATACAATTTATTATAAACAATTCGGGGCAACGTTTTAAATTCTGCTCAGTGAGTTTTTAAATTTTTTGTATATGAAGTATAGAAAAAATATTGTAACGTCAAAAAAATCAAACTAGGCATCTTTATGAACTTCCACATTTCAGTTGTGCTAGAATCCGAAAAAAAACATTTCAGAAATTTTGCCTGTTTATTTTTGAATGCGATTGCTGCAAAACTCTTTAAATTAGACTAATAAAACTTGTATGTGGTCTACACATAAAATTATAAATTTCTTTCAAATTTTGTATGAAATTCATACAGGAAATCTGTCTGTTCGGATGTTAGATTATAATTTAATAAGATAACCAATAGATTAAAAAACGAAGACAGCTTGATGAATAAAATTCGATGCCCAGATTTAATCTAAAATACATATATATATCCAATTTGAAAGCAATTTCGTCAGCTGACCGCTTGTCAGTAGGTAAATGCGATAATTCAAAAATCCAATAATTTTAATATATGAAATTTGGTATATAATTTTGTAACTGCAGTTGTAATCCGTCACCAAATTTTATTTTTAGTTATTTGGTAAAATGCCTCCAAAATGCTCTTTGGGTTATCTAGGGATTCTGTACAAGTCACATCCAAACGAATAAATCAGCAAAAACAAATCTTCAAGAATTTCACGTTAATACTTTCTTTTGCATTTACAGTTCGTAACAGATAGCCACATTAATTTAAGCACGAGAAACCTTCGTGTAAACCATTCACGTGGATTTTTTTAAATAAAAGACAGAAAGTTTTCCTGTTTTGAGAATTCATGATTTGTTGAATTAGATGCTACATTTTGCAACCCCGAAACCGCCTACTTTTCATGACAGCCGGCATGAAAGGGGGTCGAGTGTCTTCCCCATGATCTAGGCTTCACGGGTTCGAGTCCTGGTTCGGGCATAGTTGTTCTTCTTCTGTATTTATCTGTGAGGTGTGTGAATGAGCCCGCCTGTAAAAAGGAGTTTTGCAAACGAATGTGACGCATGAAGTAGCTAAGTCATAGTCTTGGCTCTTGTTGGCTCTACTGCAAAGCAAGAGACGCTTAAATAGCTGGCAGATAGCTGCCAGCGGGTCTGTAACTTTTTATAATTAGCAACAACAATGCTTTTCATGTCGGGTTAAAAGAAAATTAAAAATTTTTTTTAAAAAAACAGAAAAATCTGAATAAAAATTCAAATTTCCCCTCTAATTATTTCCATTTTATAAGTTTATGAATTTTGTTTATAGAAAGGCAGTATAAACCTGATTACTTAAATTCTCTGATTTCAATTGCATTATAAGGTTTTTTAAAAGCAGATCACTCGTTTTATAGGCACAAATAAATTATCTAAAAAAAGTATAATTTTTTTCGAAAGACTGTTTTAAATGCTCGTATAATGAAGTTGATGTGAAAGAAACGCTTTTTTTTCTTTTATAGTTTGTGAGAGGCTGACTAAATCAAGTCCTACCGTTATAATTGACACTACCCGCAGACCCAGAGCAGTCGGAAACAGAGCTGGGACATTAGTCAAGAAAGTAGTTCGGAAAATGGGTATTCCTACTGTAAGTGCAACATACGGAAAAATGAATGGCATCATGGAATGGGAAAATTTAAGTGAGATGGAAAAACAGTATCTTGTACAAATACCGCCTCCTGGTTACATCATAACTCAAGTGGTTCGAGACATAGCTTCACACCAAAACATGACAACGACAGGGGTGCTTTTTGATGAAAGTATTGGTAAGAATTCATTTAGAAACTTCAGTTTTGTAGTTTGTTACCTTCATTTAGTATAAATATGCATAAATGTAAAATTTATGCATATTTATACTCATAGTAACAAAATGTGTTATTAAAATCATTATGCTTGTTTTCTCGATAATGTTATAAAATCTTAAACCACTATAAAGAGATGCTTAATTTTCCCTTGTGTAAAATTCTTCTCTTTCTTTCAGGCATTCTTAGTTTTGCTAAGTGCAATAATATTAATTTTTACTAAAGGCAATTGTATAATTCTAACTTCGAGGCTATAGATGGGAACGATCTAAATAGTAACCTTTACGAATGAGTATTCTTTAAGATTAATAGGAAAGGTATTTTTCCTCTTTTCATGTGATTGAAAGAAAATTCTATGCTACTTCTCGATCACCCAAAAGATTATCTAATTTTCTCTTTCCACAAAAGCAATAAACCATGAACTAGCTACTTCGACTAGCCAGAAGGCACACGGAAAAACTTGAATGACATGACCACCGCAACAGCAACACTGGCGGACATTCTGGTTGAATTCTAAGGGCCATCACCAGCTACGGTACAACCGTTCCCTAAGGAAGTACGTCCCGTCATCTATGGGAAGAACTATACCTCTACCTTTTCGTGTCCCACAAGAGTGTTGAGAATCCACCACCATGCCGGAAGCTCCTCATCCTTAATTACTCTGCCATGGGATATAAAAGCAAAAATATAATCATCAGACAATGAATCATATAATAAGGCACGGGAATAATGTTGTGTGCAAAGTTTTTAAAGGTACAACAAGGAAGGAGAGCAAATACAGTGTGTCCCAAAGAAGAGGAACAACTATTCGTTACTTTAACGATTGCAATTAGACATACACTTCAAAGTGAAAATTTCGTGGAATAAGGTACCCAAATATAGGATTAAAAAATTTCGCTTCTGTTGAAGAGTATAACAAAAAGTAACAAGAAAGAAATCTTTGAGCTTCTACGATAACGAAAAAGCGTTTTCTTGCCCTCACTGTCAGGGCATGAGGTTTCAGACTTCTCTCTATAAAAATTGTAGTGTATTAAAAAGTAAATTTATTTAATTATATCATTTTTCCATACTTCTAACTGGTGATTGAGACAGAATTTCGTTATTATTTTTAAGGATAATATCTATATTACGAAAGATATTAAAAGGAGATAATCAGTAAAAAAATTCATTTATTAATCTTCATTAAATTTTTAAAAAATGTCTGGTAATACGTTATCTGAAGTGCTTAAAAATTTGTTCAAAATGAATACTTCCCACTTCTATACAAAGTTGCATTCTTTTAACAATACTTATGCGATAGAGTTCATCGCTTGTGAGTTAAAAGACTAGCATTTTGAATTCGTCAGCAAACATCTGTTGAGTTTGTACTGTTAAAGTAAATTCAAACTTAAATTAGGGTATAATGCTAATCAAAACAAAATGAATACAACAGTAGCCCTTCATCGTACCGTTATACGAAATAGAATCCACCAAAAATTTTCTAAAATTTCACATATTTATAAAAGATTGGCATTTATGATGACCATTTTATACCTAATAACAGTAATCAACGAGACTATTATATCGGTTTTACATATCGGTATAATATTTCAAATATTATAGGGATGCCATCCATTAAGTAAGAATATTTTCTACACTATCGGTTTTTTAAATTAATTTCTAGACTCTTGCTCGTATTATAGTATAAGGGGTAATTTGAAAAATAAGCCAAAATGATTGGATGATGAATGACTAGAAAATATTTACTCATGATCTTTTTTGCATAAAATAAATTTATATTTCTGAAGCAATTGTTTTCATCTAAATTGAGATTTTTTTTAAAAATGGAATATAATGTTTATAAGTAAATTTGCATATAATAAATGTTTTTATTTACATTTATGATCAATCCCTCTAAATTTTAAAATAAGCCTGTTTTTGAAAATTTTATACATAGAAACATGTTACTGATTTTGAACAGATTAATGCAAGATAAACACTTCAGTAATTGACACTTTTATACCAAGGGGGAAGTGTAAAAATTTAATTTTTAACCTTTTACTCTTAACATATACTAAAGCTAAAATGTTTTCATACAATTTCTCCACATTATTAGATGAAACTTTCTGATGGGAAGTGTATGTTTCGGTGCAATATTTTGGAAAATAAAGCATGCTCCATTTCTTTAAGACTTCTGTATGTAAAACCATAGGCAGAAAAAAGAATTCTATTTGCACAACTACTATATTGCCTGACAAAACAAACAATAATTGTGAGCAAGAGTTATTAAAAATTGCGTTTTTCCTAAAAAATATCCTTTAAACAATTCAAACTGATGTTAATGCTAAATGTAATATTAGTTGCACATCGACCTTTTAAAAACTATTAGGAAAAATACATTTAGACAACCCGGCTGTAACTGCATCTAAAACACTAATATAACTACAACCTTACAACTCTAATGAAACCACAGAAGACCTTATAATGGCCTTAGAGTTCATTATAAATCACCTATGAAAAGAAGACCTTATAATAACCTCAGATTTCATTATAAGGTCTCCTTTGAAAAGGAGACCTTATAATAAACATATCCATCAATAACAAGACAAAGGACAAGTCTGCATTTAACAAAAAGTAAGAAAAAACGAATGAAAATTAATTCGGCTTGAAGAATTTATTCATCTATAGACTTTTGAAACACCCTGTACTTTGAAACAGTTAAGCCGCATGCTTCAACAAAAGATGAGTTTTTAAAATAAGAGTGACGCATTCAATACTTCATACATTTTTTAATGAAAAATCCAATAATAATTTTTAGGAGGTAAAGTAAATTATTCACCATTTTTCTAATATTAATCAGCTTTAATACGCTTAAGTAATAAATAATATAAAATTAAAAAAACAATGTATCTAAATTACATGCATGCATAATTTAAATATCCGTTCCAATCCCACGATTACAGAAATTAATCAAATAAATTATTCATGGGAACAGACAAGAATAAAAACTCATTAAGCCACTTTTACAGCAGTTGCATCTGAATCACTGAAAGGGAACTTGAAATAACAAAATGATATTTTCGGATTTAATAATCCAAATCACTTATAAGCATCTGGAAATATCGAAAAATTACTTTCTTTCATAGATTATTTGTATCACGCATTATATGTTGTCTCCCGAAAAATGGGAGGCAGGGTGGAATAGTGCTCAAACCAAAAGAATTAGAATAGCATTGTCGCGTGCCTAATTTTGTCCAGTGGGCAGTGGCTGCGGTTACGTTTAATGCTTTTTTGACGCAGATGGATTTGAGTAGCAAAGAGCGTGGGTCCTCGTACCATATTAATTGTATAATCAATGATGTTTAGGATAAGTATTATGTTGATAGACCTGATGTCACGAGTATTTGACTGTCGCCAGCATTATTTTAGTGTATGTTTACATCCACGATTGTTATGTAACTTTTTTAAAGTATACTTTTTTAAAGTTTTAACTCAAAGGCTGAGGAGTGGGGAACATATCTCAAAATATCATTTGAAAACAGAAATTCAGAAGGATGAACAAAAAAGTATTTTCTCTTTAAGTCATTGCAAAATGAGTCTCCATTCTGGGTAATAGTGAATCAATTCTGTGAGTGTCTTATTCTAGGCTTCACACATAAAAATAACCAAGAGCAGTGATCCCCCTGAAACTTTCTATCATATTCTCGAATAAAAGTCTTATTTTCACTCCTACATAAAATTGGCAAAATTTTATCTTGGGTTAGGTCGTAAAAGTACAGAATTCTCAAATTTTTGTATCAACACACATTAGAAATCCGAGCCTTATAGTATAATAAAGAAAACCAATCTTTGTGCTTAATCAATCAAATTCATTAGTGAGCAATAATTACGAAAGAGCCAATTAGTATATGATCTTTGGCGATTACTGACCAAGGGGAGGAATGGTTAATAAACCGAACATATTCTTTGGACACTTTTTTTTACCTATTAAAATAAAAATTTGATTCAGAACAAAAATTGTTACCCCAAGATTTCGTACCACGTTTTTTTTACAAATCATTGCCTTTACATATATGTGAAAGTACAAACCAACAGATGCTGAATTCTTAGGCAGAATTATTTCAGAATTTTGATAAGATGTCCACTTTAGATGAAAATTGTACACCAAATTTCATATGCCCAAATTTTTGTTTTTGAGTTACCACGTTCAACTTGCATGTGAAACTAAAGATATATGATCAATTCCTTGTCAAATTTTGTTCAACATTTGATACAAATCTACAGAAAATTTGATACAAATCTACACATCAGGTGGTAATTTTTGCACTAAAGTTTATCTATCTAATTGGTTTTCGGTTTGATAATTGCCATTTTAATTTGTATATGAATGAGTGTTTGATGTTTTATGGTGTAGAAACCAATTTCGGTTATGCTGCGCCAAGCATATAGTATTTATATCTTTAACATTAATGATGGATTAAAAATTCATATGATAGCAGACATAACGAGATCTATAAAAAGGTAAAATTATTCAAATGTTATTCGTTTCTGAAACACAGTAACAATGTAATCTAAAATTCACTATACAAATAATCAAATACAAAGAAATCTGGACAAATACCTATGTTGTTTACAATAGTTAAAATCCAAAAGCTAAAATTAATGTTAGCTTCTTACGTGGATGTTTAGCATACTTCTTTTTAAAAGTTTGATAAAAGCATGGATTAAAAATTGTTCGTCTGATTGATGGTTGTAGTCTATAGTCCTTTATCATGTCTTCGTCTATAATTTGTTCAGGATCACAATCAATATAATCATCTGATTCTGTAACTCCTGTATCATCAGGATGTACGTTATTGGTTGATATAGGTTCTCTCAAGCGGTGATTGAATATGGCAATTTGGTTCCATTATGGACAAATGTGTCATTTGAATCTGCATATTCAGAAATAAAATCTGTATTCTGTGATTTTGTTTTCATTGAAATCAGTCAGGTATATTGCTTGACTCTTTTCTTTTTTGAACGCCATGTAACATTACAAATTTTAACATCAGCGAGCGTTGAAACAGAGACTTTAGTTGAGCAGAACAGGTTGGTAAAGCTTTAATCTATTTTTATAAATTTTTCAGCTGTATCAAAGGATTTTCTTTGCTGCACTATGGTTGCAAATGATGGAACAAATAGTGGTAGACAACAATTTTCTTGCTTCTGTCAACGAAATATTTTTTAATGATTTAAGTTTCTGAATTTGTTGTTCTTGTTGCCATGTCGGACAAACTTTTGAATTCTTGATTCACGCAATTCTCGCACTTCGGCTTTGAATGACAGTCAGTAGAAGATTGTCCAACTGATTCACATCTAGAGCATACAAGATTTCCGCGACAGGCAGCTTTTGAATATCCAAACCGTTGACATTTATAATACCTAATTGGGTTGGGAATAAAAGGTCGTGCACGACAATACAAATAACCTGCTTTAATTGATTTCGAGAGTTCAATTTTATTAAAAGTTGATTATGTCTTAGTTGGTTGCAGTTCTGCACACTTTTGCACAAAAATACGGCTGACATAAATAACACCTTGATCAGAGAAATCTTCAGGTATATCCGATCTGACGAATTGAACAACTCAGGCTCAGAGACAAAACCTCGAATAGAATTCAGAGTTTTGTGGGGTGTTACGGATATTGGAATATCAAGTAATGATTTCACAATTAGAAAAGACTTTCTTTGCTATGAAGACAAAATTTCAATCAAGAAATCACCTGATTTTTTCTTAACTGATTTTGGTTCTCCACCAATGCCTGTAATACCTTTGTCAATTGCAAAAGTTGAAATAGAAAAAAATGTTTCCCTATTTACCAAAGGACAAGATTGTAAATCGTACAAATTTATTAAGACAGTCTATGTTGCTGTTCTCCAGATTAGAATCTCCTACACCAGAAAATATTTGAAAAGACCCCATGCAAAGAAGTGATAAAATTCGGGTCTCGACGGCACAGCCCACCATGGAGCCCTACAAGGGAAGGCATCCACCGGCTTTGTACATCCCCAGCCTCGGCACTTACCCTGATACTAGTCAAGTCCTTTACGCTCAGAGTCACCTCCAGGAACGTTGACCACGCTTAACGTCAAGCCCCAGAGAATTACCCTTTCACTTGATCCCTAGCGGATTAACCAAGTGGTTCGGATACCAGCACCAGGATTGATGCACCGGGGACCACAATGCGCCACCCGTCTAGTAGGTCGCCACGCACTGCCAACACGTGAGGGTATTTGCTGTCCATGATAAGCAAGAAGCAAACAGAGCGGCGACAGCTTCTCTTAGAGAGCTCCTTCGCTTACCCTCGAGGGAAAGAAGAATGAAAGAGAAAAGCAGAAGACGGAGGGTAGGGTAAATCTAAAGGAAGTAAAGATCCTTGGGTACCTCGGGATTGTTACACTCGTACTCACCTAAAGCAGGTGAGTCTCTGAGGGGTTTAATTTGTATACGAATATCCGGACAGAGAGAATTTCTCTAAATGGATTTCATCGAAAATTTGTTAGAAAATTTACAAATTTAGTTTTAAATATCATATACAAGATTTCATCCTTCTAATCCAAACTGTTTTAAGTTATCGTTGACATACAGACATAATCCTATTAATATGATTTTCGGATTCAGTATTTTTGGCAAAATTAACACTTGTACTTTGATACTAATACAAGAAGGTAAAAATGTCTATCACATGTGGAGTGGTAAGGTAAGGTAAGAATTATCTAAGGATAATCCGAAAAATGCATTTGCTGTGTTGGGGAAGTAACAGCTTATTAGCCTAGTAACTATTGAGGCCTCTACTTGCATTATGTAAATATAAAATTTCTGTATTCGTTTGTACATAGAGAAAAGAATGTATCGATGTAAGGAAAATTTACAAAGCTAGTAATAAAAAGAAGAAATCGTGAAAAAAAATAGAGAAAGGAGAAATTAATTTTTAATCCTTCGCACTCCTAGATCGCATTTAACTCGCATTCTGAAGGAAACATTGTCTTCACATTCTTGTCAGATAATTATTAAAAAATCTGTATAATGGCAATAATTTTTAGTAAGGGAACATTCCTATATATTTAAACTTCCCGAGTGCAAACAGAATTTCTTATTTTCTCATATGTTTAATATTTCTAATTTTCAGAGTGTAAAGAGTTAGAACCATAATAAGACAGGAGGCTCAGTTTTAAAACACAGAAAGCTACTAAGTCAAACAAGTTAGACAAAATACATTTTGATATTTATTTAAATTCCTAAAAATCATTGGAAAGGGAAATAATTAATTAAAAATCACTAAAATTAGGAAGGGTGCGTGATTTTTAGACATTGAAAGGCAATTTCTAAATAGTAAAATGTTGCAAACAAATGATTATTGATCGACATGAAACAAGTGGTGATTATCTAATAATTATAGCACATGACAGTTTAAGAAGGTTGAAGTATAACTTACTTTCGACTTTACAAATATCGAATCAAACGATTCCGGATTTAACGAGTATTGCTTCAGTCTTCTAACAAGAATTTTTTTTTTTTTGACTTTGGAATATGCACTTCTGAGGATTTTTTTTAATAATAAGGCATGACAAATAAATATTTGAAATTTATGTAACATAATTTAAAGTATTATAACATGTTTTAAATATTGCTCGCAACATTATTCACCATTCAACTGACACATGTCCCCAACTAACCACATAAAATATTTGTCCATATTATTGACATATATGTGTGCATATGGCAACAATTATAGAGTGACGGTGGTGACTGTAAGCCCTAACTGTCTTCAGTATCCACCACCACATAATATTTAAACACTAGACTCGATTTACTCAAAAAGACATTTGAATGGTGACGAGATGCAGACATTACGAGAATATAAATACGAATTAATTACAATTACGAGTTAGAACAATAACATATTTAATATAACAACAATTTAGTTATAAAAATATAAATCATATAAAGCACAGTATATAATCATGTGCACAAACGTGATGTATAGCAAAATGATAGAGGATGTCTTTTAAATTTTTAAATTGGACATATGAAAATAGAAATAGGATGCGTGGTACAATTAGAAGGTTGAATTATACTACTCAATTAGAAAAAAAAATTAACTGGAAATTAATAGCATCGATTTTTTTTATTGAAGCTCGATTAGAAACAGTAAAATGTTTGAAAGTCTCTATTCTAAACTACTAGTGCTTTGCATGCTGAATCTATGATTATTACTTCCTTACCTCGACAAATCTATGATTATACTTTCTTGTCGCCAACAAACCTATGATTATTCTACTCTTCTCGATTCTCCGAATACATAGTTGCAAACATCATATCTGTCTTTTTGTCTATTATAATGTAATAAGATAAATTGATATACAAATTTTAGCAAACGTAACCTGGAAATAGCTTTAGAAAAGTCGATAAAAAAGTTTTAAAACACAGTGCACAAACTATTATAGATTTTAGCATTAACGACCATTTTGTATATGTCATAAATGATAAAATTTTATGCATTTCGGAAAAGGACAGTCGCAATAAGAAAAACTAATTTTCGACGAGAAAAACTTTTGAAGTTTGCGTGTTTAAACTTATTTTCCAAGAGATAAAAAGAATGTTTTGAGTGCTCTGCGCAGTTGCCATTCTCTGTGGCAATTGTTACTGCTGAAATAATGGGATTATGCATCGAAGGAGAACTGCATTGGGGTCGTATTCTTCCTAGAAAATTATATGGATTCTAGTAAAAAAAATTGATGACCTTCCTAGTTTCATTTTACGAATAAAAGCTTTTAAATAATTAATTTTAGTGAAATTTATGTAATGTTCATATGTTTTGTTTTTATTGTTTTTCAGAGCTTGATCAGAAATCTTCCACTTTACTTCAAAACATTGCAACGCGTGCAACAATCCTCAAAGTTCAACCAAATCGACAAAAAATTCAAGAGCAAATTTTGAAAATGAAAGGAAGCGATACCGCTTATTACTTTGTCATTGGTCCAACAGAAACGATAAATCAAGCTTTGGATGTTGTAAGTTTGTAAAAAAACAATAACTATAAATCAAGATTTAGTTGTTGAAACTTTTCAGATAATAATAACCATAAATCAAGCTTTGGAAGTCAAAAGGTCGCAGAAAATGCTCATTAGAGATTTTAAACAAAGGTTCACTGTAGATTAAATCTTAAATATTTATTTATAAAACAAATTTTTAAAAGTCTTTTTCGAAAATTAAGGATTTTTTTTATTGTTTCAGAATTTTTATAAAAATATTTGCACATGGAAACTTTAAAATTTTCGCTATCATTTTTTGTTTGTATTTCATTTTTTTATTCCATTTTCATAGAATCAAATCCTTTCAATAAACTTGAAAAATGTAATAAACAAAAATGTAACGCGTATAAAAATTCCTGCTTAAAAATACTTTTAAAACATTGAAAAATAATTCTGTATGTAATTTTGTTTTATTAGTAAATAAAAGTGAGAAATAAGGACAAAAGAGCTTACTTACCAGCTAAATTAAAATTACCGTTAAATAATATTAATTACATACGATAATACAATTCAAAATATATAAATAATAATTGTTTTTGCATATGACATTAAACAATATGATTTATTATGCTTGGTCAGATTTATTAACCTTAAACAAGTAATGGCGTTTCAAAATTTCCAATTCAGTTAACTGTTAAATAAAATTAAAATGCTCAATCGGGCTCTTTCACACATCAATCAAACGCTCTGTGCTAGCACTACAATTAACCATCGCATATTATTATTAAATTTAATATCAAATAGATAATGTCCAGACTATAAAGAAAATTAAATCACCTATCACAATAATACATCCTATTAGATCACAATGATTCATCCTAAATATTCGAAATCTTTAAAGAAAAAATTGAGGCTTTAATAAATCTTATAATAGCGCAAGGAGTTAAAAACGTTAGGAAATTAGATTCTCTTTTTCTCTTTAATGCAAGTTAAATAGAGAAGAAAAACTTTTATAAATCATATAATTTGAGAATACGCATTTTTCATTGTATACCGAATAAATATATCATAACATGCATATAAAGATTAAACTCTAGATAGTGAATTTCAATTAAATTAATTAAAAATAGCTTGGTATCCCCAGTTTAGCTACTGATAGCACCAAACTTAATTGGCAGACCACCACCAAATATTATTTTGTTTTAACTAACTCAATTTACATTTATATAAAAATTTATTTCCCATCTACATATACTTAACTTATATACAACATAAACTACATTAATGCAAGAAAAAACTGAAAATGAAATGGAATAAAATAATAAATAGATTTAATATATCTCAGATTAAGACATAAGAATATAACAAGAGAAAAATAAATAGAAATTTACAAAATTAAAACAATATTTATTAGAATGATAATGAGCTAAAATGTTTCATTGCACGCTCCTATATAATTTTGGGAAATATCTCTTGTTCTTTTAAACTTACAAGATAGCTTCCATTATTTACTCTAATAAATTTCGCAGAATTGAAGAATTTCTTATTTTCAATAAATTTACTAATCTTCAGTTGCATAATATATACAATTTTGTTAGTATGATTACTAACATTACAAAATGGCATTTTAAATTTTTTCACTATGTTGAAACTTTTAACAAATGTATTATTGCTATTTGTTTTAAAGAAGTTGTTAAGGATTTATTTTTTGTTTGAAGTTATCTTCCAATGTCAAAAGATTACTTTTCACAAGTTTGTTATTATTAATCTAGAAGAACACCATACTTCAACTTCCTTCCATTTATTATTCTGTTTCGAATTTCCATCTATGAAATTATGAATTTTTAATTAAAAAGATTGATATCGGAGAGCAATCACTTTCCTGTTCCGATTGCAAGATAAAAATAAGTTTTGAATAATATCAAACCTACAGTGTTAACGACCATCTTTATATAAACTAAATGTTCAATTTAAGGTTTAAAATATTCATGCCTTTATTTGAGTGTAAATATTAGATTATTTCAGAAAACTAGAAATTACACATTTTGAGCTAGTGCTGTATGAATAATATCGCATGCAGTTACAGAAATTTAGTTTTCTGAAAAACTGTAATAAATATAAATTATCAGACAAAAATTATTTATGAAATAAACCGGATTGAATGAAATGTGTAATATGGAATTTGAAATAAAGTTAATAATTAGCATAGAAATAAAATGAAAATATTTCGCCGATGCCAAAAATAAGAATTTAATTTTTATCTGAAATTTATATCTACAGTCATCAAGAAATAAGCAGAATATATAATTTTCACATGCAGTTAGGTCGATGAGAGTATATATGAATAAAACATAGCTTTACAATAGATTGATCTGATTATAGTCGGTTTTATGCTTCGAGCTGAGAATAAGTTTAAAGAATTTTATCAGCGTATCAAGATATTTATTTAAAAGTCATCCAAGATTTACACATGTCCCAATTATAAACAATTCTCAAAAGTAATTTATAGAAATGAATAGAAATTTAATAGTATTGGGAATTAAAAGTGAGAAGAATTTTGCCAATGATTATTTCTTAAATCTTGCAATATTTCTTAAAATATGCTTCCTTATCTCAGGCAGAGTCCAACAACATGACAGGGCGAGAATATTCATGGAACTTGGTATCTTTAGTAAGTATAACACTTATTTCCATCTTTATAGGTTTATTAATAAGTCAAAGAATGTGTTTCTATCATATGTTTTTTTTTCCCTCTTAGATAATTACTTGCACACGAATTGCACTTAATAAATGTAATATTGCCTGAAATATCAAATAATATTTCAATAAAGGTTTGTTTCTACATAGCAATACAACATTATTCAAATGTTGTATTTTTAAAAACATTTTATTATTGGATTCGAAGTAATATATTAGGTGCAGGATTGTTCAATTCTGAATTCGCACAATTATATGTGCATCTTTTATTAATTAACACAAAATCCATAAAACGATATTTTGCTCATAATTGCGCTCAGTTATAAACTATTATATTCTCTTTCGAGCTTTCAATTTCAGTTATCGTGTAATCATTATAAATGAATCAGTTTGTAAGCATCGTAGCTGTTTGGTTCGCTAGTCAGAGCTTAACCATCCAAAAACCATAACTGGCTCTGCATCACTAATAGGCAAAATTTTTATTAAATAAGTTAAAGATATCATGAATATCGGTAAGCGATTCTATATTAAAACTGTTCATTGCTGAAATCTGAGGCAATCATAAAGTTACAAACAAATGCAAGAAAATTCTTAATATAATTCGAATAGTTGCATTTAAAAAGCGGCATAAGACGCAGAGTAGCTGCTTACGATTATCTTTTTTTATAAATGTTTATAAACTTTCAACTGAGTAACAAGGTCAGTGGTTTTATGTGTTAGAATAGTTTATCACCCAGCAAATCTTCTTCATCCTAAATTAAGCAGTTTATGACCATCAATTTTGGTTAACTGATTCAAAATGCCTTTTATAGACAAACTTATTTCGAATTTTTATATCTACTCTTACACAGAGGTTTCCATTTCCAAAATCTTTTATCTAATAACGCAGCCAGAAATTCCTTCAAAATCTTTTTGCTTAGCATAATTACGACAGTACAGAAATTAAAATGCCAAAGTTTTTATATCTCTTTATTGTTCATAATCTGAAAATCTTTAGATCATCATCTACTGACTATTCATAAAATATAATCACTTCGCTATGTTTCAATTAATTTTGTTTGCATTCATTGTGATAGATTGCTATAATTCTAGGATCCCACAGAGCCAAATTGTAATTGTAAGAAAATGGCTGCTTTATGGATGCTTCCTCGACCTAAGCCTAATCAAAAAAAGAAAGCAGAGACTTTGGCTCGAACATTTGATATAAAGTCTGAGGTAAAACACTTTTGTATAAATTAAATTCAGCCTAAGTAAGTAAGAATAAAATTAGTTTTTTTAAATAAAAATGAGTTTTGTAAGTTAATTTAAATCTTTTGGAAGATGGTAAAATTATAACAGTGAATAATTGCAAATATAAAAATTTATTATCTAAATAAGCAACAAGGACACAAGAATTTCATGTATTTTCATTTTCCTTTTGAACTAATATAAGTTATTTGGCAGTATCTATTAACTATAAAAACAACTAATGTTTGAAAATCAAATATTCAAAACGTTTAATATTAGATTATATTATATGGAAAAGATTGCCCAAGAAAATGAAATTCTTTCAATTTCAAATAAAAAATAAAGCTCATAGAAATGAAATGATTCATTTATTTTAAAATGCAATATCATACATTTTACCACATGAGTTTAACATCTATATTGATTAAACATCCAATGCAAATTGTTTAATAATCCATTTTTACCATTGTTGTTTTCCATAATGCTTTTTCTAAACAGGTGATTATTCAAATACAGACTTTTAGTAAAGTGTGGGAAAAAAGTATCGTATTCATTCGTAATGAATCCCAAATTTAATTATTTGAGGAGGAGTATAATTATGAAGAATATTTCATGGAGCTCTTCTTTTTTTTAAATCAAATAGTTCTGAGTTATTCAAGAAACCATTTTTTCTTTTAAACTTCTTCATTTATATCCAAAGTATATAGTTAATATCTGAAAAATTACAGTCTTCTTAACATGTTTTATGTCAGAAATACAGCCCTTTCCAAAGATCATTAGTTTATCTAAGTTAAATACGGAAGAAACCTAATACTATGTACTCCGAACTATCGAAGCAGCGTATTCATTTCAAAGGACATTCATTGGGGGTGAATAATTTTCAATTGCTCTAAAGAAGGGAAACCCAAACCTTCTCTCATGCTATCGAATAAAGGTGTTATACCCCATCCTATGCAAAAAAATTGGGAAATTTGGGTAAGTCAGAGATCGCCTTATATGGCATTGGTATATAATAGTTACGAAATATTAATCTTCGTGTGAATTCAGCACTTTTACTGAACCTATCATGGGAGTCTTTTAACGACTAATCCATGTACACGTTTCATATTATCAGAAAATCATACCCGTTTTTCCCAACCAGTTAAAACCAAAATTTGACACAAAAATAAAATTGCAATCAAAAAATGACACACCAAATTCGATATATTTAAATTATTTAGTTTTTGAATTATCATGTTTACATGATTCTGAAAGTACCTGCTAACAGTCGATCAACTCCTTGTTGGGTTTGGCTTAAAATTTGATAAGAGTCTGCATTACAGATATTAAAACTGTGTACCAAATTTTATCCGCCTAGCTCTCTTGTTTTTGTAATTATCGTATAATTCATATTCAAACAGCTGGACAGACAGATTTCCTGTGAATGGAATTACTTCAAAATTTAATAGGAATCTACAAGTTTGGTGTAAAGATCATACTCCAAATTTAATCAGTCTGGCTCAAGACATTTTCGAGTTTGACACAGATAGAAGGGCAAACAGACTGAGATAATGCCAAAAATCTATTTTTCAAATTCAGGGAACTCAAAAAATGGAGATTATTCAAAATTTTGAGTTCGAATTTTTTAATGATTACACTACTCTCTAAAGATTTCGTCCAAGATAAAGTAAAAAAAGTGATACATATTGTATTTGTTTAAGTATCTTGCTCTAACCTTGGTATAATCTAAAGTATAAGTCTGACATTATCTTATACACAAGCGAGTAGATTGAATTCCTAACGGAAGAATATCCATGGGAAAATGTTTCAAATTTGCTCTTCTGTTGGAAAAAAATTAGCTAAAAATCCAACAACAAGAAAGCCAGTCAACCTCAGAGCAACAAAAAGATTTTTGCTGTTTGCATCGGTCCATCGATTTTGAATAGCGTTGGTTAAGAGCATAAGAAGAGGGTAAAACAGTTTCCGCCTCCAATTGATGGATTTTCATCAGTCCAGGGATGCCTAAACTGTTGATTGGCTTAGGGGCAAAATTTATAAATGATTTATAATTTAGACTAACTAAGTGAAGCTTCTTACCGTTAGAGTAGTTTTTAACTAAGGATAGGACAGATAAAAATATTGATATAAAGTTTAGTTAAATACTGTTACGAGTTAATTTTATTTTACACTTTTTTCTTTGGGTTTAATAGTTTTTTACCTAAATTAGAGTAAGCTGCAGAACCTGAAACAACGTAGTTCAAGAAGCAGGATAAACTTCCAAAATATCTTTCTTCCAATAAGTTTGTTTCGAGAGTTGTATAAATGTAGGAGATCATTCATATCTTTCTTAACATTGTATAAATGTCATATCCGTCTTGACAATTTGCGTTTAAAACTAAAAAATCTTTGTGAGATTTGTAAGCGTGGATGAATCATCACATATTCATATAAGTATTCCATAACTTTTGTACCTTTTCGTATTTAAACAACCTATATCAAACAGAAATAAACGCTTCTGCAATTTTGTATTTTTTAACGCTGGTGAACCATAAACATAATTTTTATTAAATATATTATAATCAGTACTTAATAAATTTAGATCGTAACAGGTCAAATACATTACAATTATATATGGTATGTGTTGTTCATCTTTGTGAAGGAAAAAGGATCTAAAACCTATTATAGGTGTAATTTTGAATAGGTATAGATATCTCTATTTCAATTTATCAAACTGTCTATTTACAAATAATATGTGCAATTATTTAGTAAATTTTGAAAAGTTCAGAATATTTAAATTTGATATTTTTTTCAGGATATTAAGTCTGATAATTTTGCATAATATTCCTCTTTTTGTTTATAGGTTGAAGTTTCTTTTTATTATGATCTAGTTTTGTTCGTAGTGAAAGCTATTAAGTCATTGGTAGAAAAAGGAATGTGGCCAAATGAAATACAATACCCATCTTGCAATACTAAAGTGAATCCTGAAGACAGAAAGGACTTCAAACTTCTAAATGCTCTCAAACAGGTTTAGTATTCTTCAAAACATTAATTTTTATAAATATTTGTTCATAGCTATTCGACGTTATAAGTTATAATTTTGTTGCAATTCAATCTATTTAGAATATTAGCAAGCTTTGCGGTATTCATCCCAAAAACGTGAGAATTTGTCATAAAGAATCGTATTATTTAAATTAAAAAAGTCATGCGAATGAGAGTACAAAATAATTTGCATGCCAAAAAATATTATGAAACTAGCCTATTTTTATTTATCTTTTACACTATGGTTTGAAAACTTCATTTTGATTTCAAAAATTTAACAATACATTGGAGATCACTGTGCCTTTAATTTATTTTCATCAAATCAAAAAGCATATTATTTTCAAACATTTTCATACTAAGTACGAAAATAACAATCATTTTCAGTCGAAGCGAAACAAAAAAATCATAGTCAAGAAGGGCTGTATACCAATCAAATGAAATAAACAAAATTAAATGTTTCAGAAAAATAATCGCTATTAAGGAGGGACTTTCATAACAAGAGTTTTTAAATTTGACACTTTAACTTCATTCAAAGGTATGGGTTTTGAAAGTAACTCTATAAATTGAATGTATTAATAAATAATTTTTGTATTCAGCTTCAACTATATGAAAGAATATTTTTAAATAATATTATTTTATTTAAAAAATTACTAACTAAAAATTGTTACGTCAATGAATTCCTCTTTTAAATAAATATTTTAAATAGCTGAATCTGCGTTTGAATTACGCGTAATATGATGATTAAACTCATTTATTAAAGATTCCATTCATAAAAGTGACTTATTTTTAGAAATTTTTAAAGCCATATATTTTAAAGTTAAGAATAAAATAACAGTTAACTTATTTTCATTTGACATGTTTTTCCAATAAAATTCAAGTGGTTACTATAAACTAAATTAACACTTTAATAAATTATTGAAACCCCATGCCAAGCACAGGTTAAAATGAAGGAAAGGAAGTTAATATTTATATCCATATAATTTTGTTTGAATGCTGTTTTCTAATTAAAATTTAGTAATTCTAACTTTCTGTTTTTAGGAAGCTCATGATGGAATATTTGGCCAGTTTATAATTAAAGAAACCGGTGGTAGTTATCAAGAATTAGAATTAATATTGCGAAAACTAACATTTATAGATAATAAAATCACTCAACCAAAAAGGGTAAGATGAAAACTATGAACTGAAACTTTTTTCCGTCCTTTGTATTTTACCTTCTGGTATTTACATATCTATTCCTTTTCTCAGATAGGTGAATGGACTTATGGACAACCTACAGGAAAAATTAAATTTCAGCAAGGGTATGATCTGAAGAATTTTACTGCAGTTACAATATATCACGTCACGACACTTGAGGTTTGGTTTTCTTTTTGTATCGATCATATTATACTTGTAATATTTTGTATGTCATATGCAATCCTCTCTGAAAGCAGAAATACCAAAAAATCAAAATTAAAATCGACAACTATATGTAAAAATTATATTTAGCATTCTATATATGTAAAAGTTGCTTGTGTATATTATCTATTAGAAAGACAAAAATGTCAACTGCAGATTACTTTATAGTTTTCTTCAATCACACTTTTTAAACTGTCAAGGTTAACTCCAAAATTTATTTAACATTAAAAGCTATCTGATGCCATAACGGAGACTCAAAGGTGTAAAAAAACAAAAAAAAAACATATAGCATATAGCAAATAGCATCATCAGGGGTTTTACACTTAGTAAATTTGAACCATTTTAAACCAGGGATATTAATCATAAAAGATTGCTAATGTAATTTAAAAAATAAAATCGTTGTATTTTTATAGAGTGAGCATTTGTTTCTGGTTAAAAAAATATTAAATAAAGTATAAATAGCTCTGATGTCCATTGAAAATCTGACTTCTTTATCAGATCAAATTTAATGACACAAAAATAAAACTAACATAATTATTCCTTGAAAATTAAAGTAATTTTACAGCTGTCTTTAAATATCAGTAAAGAAATCCATAGTTTCACTTCTTTTTGTCACTAATCTTTCGCAGACATTTACATTGTTTCTTTGTTCGAATTGTAAATATTACGCAATATTCTTGGAATTGTAAATATTTTGAATTTTCTAAGCATGGACTTTATAAATATACACATAATGTATTCGTAATTTTAATTAATACTTGGATTATTATTATATTCTAATTGGTTCGGATTAAAATGAGTCAAATTCTATTTAATACAAATATTTTTTAAATCAGAATTAAAATAAATAAAAAAATAATAATTTTTTTATTGTAATTGTGAAATTTGCAAACGAATTTCCTCTCCCTTTTTTCATAAAAATCTTCCATTTAAGTTATTTAAATAATTATTTAATATAGTATTTCCATTATTTAAAAAAATGTGTGTTCTTTTTCTAAGTATTGTTCTATTTAAAATTAATATTTTAATGTACAGATAAATTTATTTACAGGGTCCAAGTTATATTTTTCTTTTTACTTATACAATCCAATAAATGAAAGAAGACTTATGGGCAATACATAACAGGAAGTAACATGTTTTGGAATAAATTTCAGACCTCTGTATTTTTCAAAATAATTTGCACTGCAAAATTTTCGGGATTTCCTGAACATTTTGAACATGTATTATTATATGCTTTGAATGAATGATTTCTCTTATATCGTGATTGACTGTAGAGTTACACACTTAAATTTTTTCAATTTTATAATTACTCTCGCTTATTTTTTTTAACTAAAAATCTCATTTACAGATTCCTCCATTTGTTTATAAACATGTAGATGAAAATGGAACCGTAACGTTCAGTGGATACTGTGTTGAATTACTTGATGAAATCAAAGAAATTTTGAATTTTGATTATACAATATCAGAAACAAAAGATAATAAGTTTGGAACTATGAATGATAAACTGGAGTGGGATGGAATGATTCGAGATTTGGTAGATAAAGTAAGTCTAATTTCAGGTATATAAAAACTTTTGAATTATGTATAAATAGTAACAAACAATTATTTCTTTTTTTAATCTCGCATATAACACATGAATAAGGTTTATATTTTTGTTCCCTTAATTTAAGTTCCCCATTAAAGTTATGTATTTAAATAGATGAAAATACTCAAAATCATGTATACCTGAACAATATGAAGGCGAACTGACATAAATAATTAGAGAGAAGCAATTCTTTCGTACATAGTCTTAATAATATCGAATAAAATTTTTGTTGATGTACACTGAATTTATTTTATGAAGCTGTTAATGTGATGTCACAGTGACACAGGAAAGCAATAAAAAAAAAACTGGCGGAAACATTAAATGTTATTACATCATTTTTAAAAATAAATATTAAAAAATTATTGTTCAATGTTTTAAATGAGAAAATTCATGTAAGAAAAACCTAATACTCTATTCTCCATTATCCTCTCAGATAACTGTTTCGTTTAAACTAAAGCTATTTAAGTAGTATTTCTGAAAAACTTTTACCTGTTATTTGTGTTTATATCCTCTATCTTCTTCTTTTCTATCTTTTTAGATCTTGTTCTTCTTTTTAATAGGTTAACTATTAATAGAACAAAGAATTTTTCACCATTTATCAATATTTCAAAGCTTTAAATGATTAATACATTAAATTCCATTTCGATCCGAAGTTTATTCTGAGATTTGACAGATGATCCCTAAACGCTCATTGGATTTTATTTTGTTTACTTTCCTTTTGATAAGACAACAGAAAAATTATGTTTGCAACTCAAGACCAGTTGCAATGACCAAATTTAATGTCGCCTTTGAAAAAAATACTTCCTAACGCCAAACGATACGCTTATTGTCGTTTGCAATTCTTTCGCCAGGTGTTATCTTCTGCAGTGTTTTTGTAGTTAAAACAAAAACAAGCAAATTAACTAACATTTCCAATAACTTAGACTCTAAATTTGCATTTATTATTTACATTATAAATATGAGTTATAAAACTTTAATGAATATTTCTGTTTCTAGAATCGTTTTTCAAAATATGTATACATTTTTAGAATATTTTAATTTTTCATATATGCGTCTGCGCGTTTTATCGTTTTCTTTGAAAATTTCCATTTTCAAAGAAAATGGAAATTTTTACTTTTTTTTTTAATTTTCAGAGAGCAGAAATCGCTCTCGGACCAATTTCAGTAATGGCTGAAAGAGAAACAGTTGTGGATTTCACAGTCCCCTATTACGATTTAGTGGGGATAAGCATTCTAATGAAGAAACCGTCAGTTCCATCATCTCTTTTCAAATTTCTTACGGTACTCGAGGCGAATGTTTGGGCCTGCATACTTGCTGCCTATTTCATAACGAGGTAAAAACTAAATTTAAACAACTACTTTATTTGATCTTCCTTCTTTTTTGCTTGTTATATATTTCTCATTTTCAATCGTTAACTTTGTATTTATTTATAAATGTTTAAGACCTTTGTTCCATTAAATCTGATTTCTCATCATTGTTTTTTCCCTTCACAGCAAAATATAGAAGAGAAATATTGCTTATCTGTTTAATAAAAATGATGAGACCAATCAAGCACAAGTCCCAGTTTAAAAACAAGTTACCAGAAAACAAGAAAAACTAAAGAGAAAATTTTCGATTGGGACCCTAAAATATATAGAATATATTGCGCACATAATGAAGCTTATAAGTTAGTTCAAAATTATATTCACGCAACTCCTAATTTCTATGAATTTATGATCTCTATGGAAGAAACTGCTTCCTCTGTCACAAACTTGTTTCTAATTGCAGAAGCGAAATATTTCCTCCGAGATTTCAAGACTTAAATAATTAAATTTTAGAAACAAAATTATAATAATTTTTTTTTCAAAAGAATTATCAATACAGGCCTTAAAATATATTAAATATTTTTGAACGGCTGATTTATTATTATTATTTTTTTTGGAACGGCATCGGTTTTTATGATTTTTTATTACATTTCTTGTTATAAAAAATGTATCGCAATTACGGAAAAACGAAGAACAGCTTTTAAAAATCTAATGCATAGACAAAATAATTAAATAAAAACAGTTTTAAAAAACAATAAATAGGCATATCTTAAATCAAAATTTACAAAATATTTTTTCCTCCGTTTACTAGCTAAAATAGAGCATGTGTTCACAACTTCTTGCCATCAGCTTCGACTGAGCACTGGCTGTGTTGGTGTAATAGCACCCGTCATAAGAATCATATTTAAAAAAATTCTGACTAAATTTTTTTAAAATCCCGACATAACGCACTTATTACAACTCACCCTTGAGTCAACTGGAATCCGAAACCCTTATATAGTGAGAGTGATGTTATATACAGATAACAGATATATATAGGTATGTATGTATATATATATATTCTTTTCCAGTTTCTTGATGTTCATGTTTGACCGTTTGAGTCCATACAGTTACTATAACAACAAGGAAAAGTACAAAGACGATGATGAAGATGAAAAACGAGATTTCAGTTTGAAAGAAAGTCTCTGGTTTTGTATGACATCTCTTACTCCTCAAGGTGTGTATTCCTCAATCACAAAATCTGTCGTATTCTCCAGAATAGAAAATCTAACAGAAAATAAAACTAATATGAGCTTTCAGGTTGTTCATAATATGTCATCCTCTCATAATAAACCTCATTCATAATAATTAATCAAATGAATAAACTTAGTACCTTCACTTCAAGACAAAAAGTACACAATGTAATTAGAATCTTCTCTTTTAGACTACTTCATAGTAAAACCCAAAGGTCATAAGGAAACTAGATCTCAGTGATTCCTTATTTCATAAAATGGAGAAAAGAATATCTCAAAATAATAAAAATAGTAATAATTAAGCTAATTTTTTCGCTTTAAAAACATTTGTCCTACTTTACCTTCAATATTTTCATTAAATTGATATTTGAATGAATATAATGATCAGCGATAGAATATTCTGAGCTCCAATTCCGTCTTCAATTCATAATTAATAAGTATCATGATTCTTGTAAATTACTACACAATGAGGATTTAATCATGTTTATTAATATTATCCTTTCGATCCTTTTTTTTTAAATTGTATGTTATTCATTCTGATATGTATATCATTCTGATCTGGTATTCTCAAGAGACTTTTTTACTTTGTAAACATGACCTGAATGATATACACTGGTGTATTCTAACCAATAACCAGCCGGAACATAAATAGAAATTAAAAATAAACGATGTTTCTTACAGTAATATTTGAAAAGTGATATACTTAATAATAAAGTCTTTTTAAAGTAATCATAACATAATCCTTGTATATTCTACATACGTGCTTGACAGCTAAAGAAGTTATTTTTTCTAAAACGAATCGACATGTTCAATTTTGTTTTCATCAATATTTATTTGTGAAATAATTTTATCATTCTAATTTTTTATGATCTATTTCTAATCAGTATAGTTTTAGTTTCCATTTTAACGCATGAATAAAGGTTTTTTGTTCAAATATTTACCTCAAATACATTTAGTATTACACGATTTAACATCAGAACTGGTTTCATAACATATTTTCAGGATTATATGACATTGGGGTTTTTTTAATGTTTTAAGAAAAGATTGAATTGGACTAAGAGAAAATCATTTGTTACTAAAATGCTTTCTTTCTCAGGTGGTGGAGAGGCGCCTCGAAATCTGTCAGGAAGACTAGTGGCTGCAACATGGTGGTTGTTTGGATTTATTATTATTGCATCCTACACAGCTAACTTGGCTGCTTTTCTAACCGTATCACGTCTCGACTCGCCAATCGAGTCTTTAGATGATTTAGCGAAACAATATAAAATAAAATACGCACCCCAGGAAAGTACCTCAGCTGCGACTTATTTTGAACGTATGGCCTATATTGAAGAAAAATTTTACGAGTAAGGCTCTGTTTTTCTTTTCTTTTGTTTACTCTTTCGCAATAAGTTTCTTAATCCCATTAAAGGAAGCGATGAGTCAAGGTGTTTCAGGAAAAGCAATCAATAACTGTTCGTATAAGATTAAAGATAAGTCTTTGGGTGTGTGTAATTAAAAACGAGGATATAATTGTGTTGGAATTTTTGGGTTGGAGTGATTTGGTGTCTTTATTTCGTGATATGAAAAATTACCTTAGATTCAGACAAATTTAACAATTTTAATTCATTTCGAAAATAATGCGTTGTATGAATGCATACACAATGACAAAAATTAACAGAATTCTACAAAAAATTTCGTATTCTTTTTTAAATCAATTTAGAAAAAGGAGTAATAGGATGTATGAAATTCTCTACATGTGTGATAATGCCGCGAACAACATAGAATAACTCAAAAGTAGTTACTAGTATCTTATTCTGCCTTTAATGATAAATCGTTAAAACTATTGTTTAAAGCAAACTAAAACACGAATTAAATTGCTGTAAATATTTTTTTATTAAAACGATAAATATTTTCCAGGAATGTATTTCTTATAAATAAATCAGAAAAGAAAATCTCGAAAAATCCTGCAATCGGAAAAATATCCATAAAGACTTTTTAATTAGAAAAGGCAATGATGGCATAAAATTATTTTTGCAATAAGAATGATATATTAAATTACACAACACATAAGAAGTGGAATTACAACAGAAATTGATAAATATTTTGGCGACGTTATCATCTGTTTCTTTCCTTAGAAGTACTTTCAATTGTATACCATTTGAATAATTTGATGTATTTTGGTTAAATATCCATACTGTTAACTCAAAAAGTCAATGAGAAAGGGCTTATAGAATTTTCATTTCGGCTTCGTGACCTAAAAAACTGCATAAGGAGGTTAAATATAAGTCAAGTATTTAGGAAGTAAATTAAAGTCAAAATTTCAACAAAAGTGGTTAAATGGTGTATAACACGTATTATATTATTCAGCTATATTGCCAGAATGATGCAAATGTCACAAAATCTCATTTATTCTTTTCAACGTATACGAAAAAAACCAAAATATATTTATTGATAATGTTCAACTAGACGTGCCAGAAGATGTACCAAGTTTGAAAATTTGCAAAAAAAAAAAAAAAAAATACAAAAGAAATTATTAAAAAGCTGTTTTAAAACTTTTGCAATTGACTTCGTTATTTTCAAAGTTATATTAATGACTGGTGTTTACATAAGTCCTTCAATTCTAGAATATGGAAAAACATGTCTTTGGATGACTCTTTAAATGAAACGGAACGAGCCAAACTTGCTGTATGGGACTATCCTGTTAGTGACAAATACACAAAAATTTGGTGGACGATGAAAGAAACTGGGATGCCCAAAACATTTGAGGAAGGAATCGATAAAGTTTTGACATCCAAGGGATCCCAAGAAGGATTTGCTTTCATAGGTGATGATTCAATTTCTGTCATTTTTTTTTAAATCCTTGTTTATAAATAACTAAACAGAATTAATTAACAATTTTAAGGTATAATAAAACGTTACTGAACACATTTTTGCATCATTAATATGTTGCAAAATTATTTTGTATCACATAGTTAATATTATCACCGCAATGTATGCAGGCGGGAGTTCTATAGAATATGGAAATTGGCTGAAAATGTATGAACCGATCAAAATTTCATATATTTCGTATGCATTCTCTAGGATGCTAAATGAGAAACTGGTAGTGTATAAAATACATCCATAATTTAAGAGTAAGAGCTTGTTTTTTTTATTAAAAAATTATAATTGATGGATTAAACCACCCCGATAACATCATGCTTAACTCAGAGATTTCAATTTTTTATACAGACTGTGTTTAAGGGAAACTTGTAATACACATGCTTGTGTAAAGAGTTTCCAAAAAATAAACTTTTGTGTATTTTTTGACAACTCTTAGTGACAAATACCATAAATTAAATAATGAAACTGATATTTTGTGCATTTGTTTCAAAACCAGTGCCTTATTATAAGCTTTTGGAACTTTTCTTGAATAGCATTTGTTATTCTACTGAATGTCTAAATATTACGAACGATGCCTAAAATATTTAATAGAATGTGAACGCTTCATGTATTGCTGATAACATGTTTAAAAAAGTATATTAAATAGAGTTTAAATTAAGAAAATATGTCCATTCGAAAAAGCCTAAATGTTATTGAAATTAGACAGGGAAAACGAAATAAAATGACCCTCCATTATTGCTTAGAAAACAAGTGCATAATACAGTCAATTTTTAAAAAAGATGTGGTGAATTTTGCTTGAGATAATGATTAAAGTATTGCTTCAAAAGTTTTGCGTTAAGGTGAACAATTTTTCTTATTTCTCAAGTGTCATTTCTTCACGTAGGTCAAATTCCATTGCAAAATCAGACTGCTGTTGTGTTTTTTAAACAATTCGCTTAACTTCTTTTAAATTAAAGGAGATTTATCTTTCTCACTATCTTTGCTTTCACTGTCTATGGTGTTATAATATCAAACAATTCATCTATTATTTCTCAATCATCATTCATGAAAACATCTGTGACCTCTTCTTCTATGCCATTCGGTAATCGGCATAAAATCTTAAATAATAAAATCTTTCAGCAACAACTGCTTTTACAATTGATACATTTCCTAAGTTTTATTTTCGAATGATGTAAATCCTTTAAAATTGATCACATCTTTTAATCAGATTTACATATATGAATTGCAGAATATTGAACTTATATTGAAAATACATTAGATAAATTGAACAGAAACTTTAAAGATAAGAGTATGTGTAAAATCGCATTCTTCAAATCCGTTTTCGGTACATTACATTTGATCATAACCATGTGAAATAACCACATTATCAGAAGTAATTTGCTTTTGAAATCCATTGCATGTCTTGTAAGTAAAAAAAAGTTGAAGACATTGTGCTGTAACATACTAGGTTACATACGCAGCCAATTTTTTATTATGTAGTTTACTCACTGCGATGCCATATGACTTGATTAAATTGATTTTTATCTGACTTCAAATTATATTAATTTTTCAAACAAAAAAATTTATAATTTTCAAACATATTTGAATTGATGCACAGTTGCTGTTTTTTTAAATTTTAGATATAATTACGTACGAAAAGCTATTTTATTGATATTTAAAAATAAACTCTAAACTTTATTGATAAAATGTATAATTTAAGCATTACAGAAGGCTGTAATTTAAATTATAGCTTCAAATTACAACTCGAACAGTAAAATATTTTTGAAAATTACAAAAATTAAGGAAATATTTTTAGTTGAAAACCTAAATATTTCCTTCAAATTCGTGAAAAATGAATTTTATAGGAATTATAAATTTGAATACAAAATATTTTTAAAAATATAATGAATTTATAAAGAACTGCTTTTTTTCACAAACATAAACATAATGAAAAAAATTTCTGAGAGAAATAGAACAGATAATGGGGAAAAACTCTTAACAACGAAGTACACGAGTTTTCAAATCATTTATGTAACATGCTTATGTATGTTACATAGCAGAATAATAACTAATAATCTAAAGTATATTAGATTTCCCTCTACATTATAAGAAGTGGTTTAAAGAAAAATGCCACAATTACTCTTGTTACGAAAGAGCTCAGATCAATACTGACAAGTTTAAAGAACAGCTATTTTATAGAATATTTCTCATAAGAGCATTCATAAAACCACCATTCGTGATATAAGTCCATAACTTGAGCATGTAAATCTACCACCAATATTCTTTATTGCCATTTGTCATGTGTTTATAACATGACTATAAATTGAGTTTTCTATTTAGTTATTCATGGAAAGATTGTGAAACTAGTCGTAAAGGCTACAAAATAACTAAGAAAATCGTTACTGAAGAGTTAATTGACTAAGCTTTATAGAATGAAAGAAAAGCACAAAAAGACTCTTGACGCACACGATTTTATTATTTTCATAGCTTGCTCACGTTATAAAAGGAAGAACTGTCGAAACAACAAAGGTATAAATATAAACCTAAAGTCGGTTAATGCTGTCAACAAACACTTTCCTTACCTTCGCTAGAGGTCATGAAACCTTCTTATGAAGCTTCCTTATTCAAATCTTGGAATGAGTACGGTGACATTACATTATGCATAATGTTGTTCTTCCTAATTTGCTTAATAACTCCATATTATTTCATGCAACCTACTATTAATATCCTTTCATTGTGCCTTATAAGTTTTATTGTATGGAAGTTAATTTTCAAAGGAAATTTTTCCAGTTGTAAAGTTTAAATGAAAGAAAAACGTCTCAAAAAGATATGAAGTATTAATTAATGAAAATTATTACAACTGAATCATATGAAATATACTGTATATTGGGGGTTAATGAATTTTAGGCTTCAATATATGCAACAAGATGATAAATGGTATCGTTTTATATACTTGTTTAATTTTGTCCTTTTGAATAAAGTCATTACATAATGCATTTTTTGTCTAAATAGTCCATGAAGTTTACACTCTAAGAGAAATAGCTTTAAACGATGAAGAGTTAAATCTGTGATATCTAAAATGAAAAAAACTAGTCTTTCGTTTTGACCAATTCCTAATGCTTAATTTTTTTCAACTTAATTATTCCACTTCTAATAGTAGATAAAAATACAAAAATAAAAGTGAGAAAAATGCAAAAAAGAAATAAAAAAACGGCAATCAACGAAATGTACACTTCACAAAATCGTATTGATTACCTTAAACTGAATTGTAGCAGCCTCAACAGAGCACAATTTCTAGAATAATATTAGCCCTCAGATTTAAATACAAAGAATTATATCATAACCCTAATGATACAGATAAAAGAAATTTATCTTTTATTCTCGTTCTTTTCAAATTCTTTGCTTCTAGTTAAAAATGCGAAAATAAAAGTTATCAAAAAATTCGAGTTCATATGATCAAAACGTTGTGAACTTTATATTGATCCACCTAAAATTGAACTCAAGAAGCTTGAAGAAATACAACTCAGTGATAAATATCTTTGCCACATTCTTACTATTTAAAAAACATATATTATACTGATATAAATAAACTCTATTCGGTAAATTTAATAAATCTACTATCTTTCATCAGATTTCCTTCTGTCATCAGCACAGTATCTTTTCTCCGGCATCTTTTCGCAATTTCTCTCATTTTTTAATGATTAAATTTGTCATTAAGGCAATATGTTGTAATTTAGCACTTAAAGTTTTAACTTGATTTTTGAACTTTATGTCAGCTGCAAGATGCTCTGGAATCATTCAATAGAATTTTATTGAGCCTATAAATTCTCTCAAATAATTCTTTGAAACATTTTTATCTTGTAATCTCTTCAATACTCGTCATCATTAATATACACTGATGGAAAAAAATCCCAACACCAAGAAAAAATTATTGTACAGGAATGAAATTTTAGGAATACATTTGACTAGGTAACATATTTAATTGATTAAAGTTTCAAGATCACAGGTAGAGCCATTGGCGAGAAGAGCCATTTCAAATGTGAAATGTTGGTACATTAGTAACCGGTGTAACCGCCAGAATTTTGAATGCAAGCATGCAAACGTGCATGCATTGCGTCGTACAGGTATCGGATATCAGTTTGTGGGATGGAATTCCATGCCTGTTGCACTTGGGCGGTCAATGCAGGGACGGTTAATGCTGGTTGTGGATGACGCTGGAGTTGTCGTCCAATGATGTCCCATACGTGCTCGATTGGAGAAAGATCTGGTGATCTAGCAGGCCAAGGCAACATATCGACACTCTGTAGAGCATGTTGGGTTACAACAGCGGTATGAGGGTGAGCGTTATCCTGTTGGAAAACACCCCCTTGAATGCTGTTCATGAATGGCAGCATAACAGGTTGTATCACTAAACTGACGTACAAATTTGCAGTCAGGGTGCGTGGGATAACCACAATAGTGCTCCTGCTGTCATACGAAATTGCTCCCCAAACCATAACTCCAGGAGTAGGCCCTGTGTGTCTAGGCCGCAGACAGGTCACTAGCAGGCGTTCACCTGGCCTCCTTCTAACCAACAAACGGCTATCACTGCGACCAAGACAGAACAGGCTTTCATCAGAAAACACAACAGATCTCCACTCCGTCCTCCAATGAGCTCTAGCTTGGCACCACTCACGCCGCAAACGGCAGTGGTTTGGTGTCAGTGGAATGCACTGTACAGGGCGTCTGGCTCGGAGCTGTCCTTAAAGTAATCGATTTGTAACAGTTTGTTGTGTCACTGTGGTGCCAACTGCAGCTCGAATTTCAGCTGCAGACGCAGTACGATTAGCCACAGCCATACGCCAAATACGACGGTCTTCCCTCTCAGTAGTACAACGTGGCCGCCCGGAACCAGGTCTTCTAGAGGCAGTACCTTCCCTTGACCACTGCCGCCAATACTCATGCACAGTGGATACATTCCTGCCAAGTCTTTCAGCAATATCGCGGAAAGAAAACCCACCTTCTCGTAGCCCTACAACACGACCTCATTCAAACTCTGTGAGCTGTTAATAATGGCTTCTTCGTCTTCTCAGAGGCATCCTTGACTAACATTAACCCACTGCGTCAAATCTCAACTGTAAATAACGATCACGAGCCTTACAGCGCTTATTTAAAGCACACCTCATTTGCATGTTCATAGTGTCGCTACTAGCGCCCCACTTACGCGCGTAGCTCGAAATTTGAATCGACGTCATCTTTCAGATGTATAAACACGCTTACCAAATTTCGTTTATCTAGCACAGCTCCTTCCTATTGTTGGGGTTTTTTTCCCCATCAGTGTATAATAAAATAGTTTAATTCTGGTAATGAATTTCATTCATGAGAAAAAAGTTATCGTGGTTATTATGAGTCTGGTTTTATTTAAATATATTGCAATGCCTGACTAACTGTGAATTCGTACTACCATCATTTTTCTACTAATCAGAATTCTTTTACTAGCTGATTCTACTCAAGTGAAATATGCTGTGATGACCAATTGTGAACTCATTTCTGTTGGAAGTGAGTTTAGTCGTAAACCTCTGGCTTTAGCTGTTCAACAAGGCTCACCTTTGAAAGACCAACTTTCTAGCGCGTAAGTACATTTAAATGATTTAAAGAATAAAACGTTCTAATGCATATAACTTATATTATTCTGAGTCTAGATTTATTTCATTTATTTATTTCGAGAACTACAATCGTCAGATCACAGAATCTCAACTTCGAGTCAAAAGATTTTCATGTTACGTATCGATCCAAACATCTGCAAAGTAGTCAATGATTATGTAAGTTAAATACGTCGGCATCATATATTCTTGTGCATATCCATACTCACATTGGAATCACATATTTTCCTTGGTGTGATGAGGATGCTTGAAGAGTAAGGTGCCACTTTTAATGTCGTTTTTATTATCTAACTTGGGTTCGAAAGTGCGAGACCCATCCCGAAACCGCCATCGATATTTTTCACAAACTATCGATACTTTTCAATTTTTTTTCCCGAACAGAATGAAAATAGTCAAATCTTAACTATCCAGTCCTACAACAAAATGAATATTGAAAACATAATCATCAGCAAGCAGTATTCTACATATAATTTTTTGAAGATAAAATAGTTGTTTGCGATCTTTGTTTTGTTGTGGTGATTGTAAATGTATGAAAGCAGCATAGAATTTTCATGTAACGTAATGTTCCAAATATATAAATATATAGTTGTTTAATATATCTTCTCTAAATGGGTGGTTTTTATTTCAGTTGTCAGATTCAGAGTTTTTAATACTAGACAATTTTGAGACAAAATGTAAAGTGAGATTTTAAAACTTATTTATAATTTTTGACGAACAGTAAACATGTTGAGCGTTACATGAAATTTCTATTCGTGAAATGGGGCTGAAAACTTTGATATATAAAATAATTACAATGTTAAATATAATATAATAAATAATATTTCCAATAAAAGGGCTTTCACTTAATTAGTATGCTTGAAACTGCGAATTCTATTTTAGATTTTAAATCGTATAAATTATATTTTAAATGGCATACTTTTTTTATTATGACCTATTACTAAACAGATAAGGATATCATTGTAAGTGAAGAAAAGTAACCAAATCTTTTAAAGAAGAATGTCATTAACTGCTACAACGAGTTCAGGAAACGTGACATCAAGCTGGTACCTTTATTCGAAATTCCCCTCGAAGAATGATCTAAAAAATAGAAACCTTTCTCCACGGAACTGTGTCGCAAAACTGTTATTCATTTTCATACGAATCTTTTTAAATATTTATTTGCTTCTACAAGGCATATATATTAATAATGTTGGTTTGTTTTGAACACGAATTTGTAATTAAGAACAATGCAACTGATGACTGAAATCATATTAAGAATGCTTGAATATTTCCTGAACTTTCTGATAATTCTACTAATTATACTGACTGTCAATGTAATACATTTTCAAAGAATTCTAATGATTACCATGTAAATTTTACATATCATGTGCTTCCCTTTTCATAATAAAACTAATAATTAGAAAATTTAAGTGATATATTTTAACAAATTTCATTAGAGAGTAGCAGAAGTCTGATATAATCTTTTAAGCATTTAGAAAATGATTTCACTACTTTTCATTTCTTTAAAAAATAACATTTATTCTGCATAAGACCCTTTATGGAGTTTCCTATTCTAGTCTTTCCTGATTAGAAATAAGTTTCACGATACGCTATTGACAATATAAATTAGGGGAGATGAATTTTAATGACATATTGATACAGCAGCCGTTCCAACTTGCTTGGGAGTTTAAAATATTTTAATACTGGATATTCATTAAGGTAACTCTAATCCCATTTGGCATATGCCCACAAGTTAAGAACTCCTGATAAAGTGATAACATCATTTGCAATTCAGAACGATATTGGAGGACCTTATTATTTTTTGACGAAGTCTGAATTGCTCCAGTTTAGGGTTTAAAATTCGAACAAAACTTTCTGGAGCTATCTAACGGGACATATTTGTATTTCACTTGGTGAAAGACCTCTAACATCTGGGAATTTGTTCTTAGAGTGCACATCAATTTATCCATTTTTTGAATAAAATTGGTTAAGAAAGCAGCCTGAAGATAGAAGCCTTTATCTTCCTACGATCAGTACTCTTTTGTCATACCATGATATGGCTTAATCCCCTGAGCTAGTGAGGGCATCTGTAGCATTTCATCGCCCTTTTTGGAAGAAAATAACATAAAGAATTTTTCATTTGTTTCAAATATTTTCCACTTTAAATGTCTTCTCCATAGATCTTCACTATACAACTGCTATATTTTTATTCTTGAGTATTATGATTGGGTATTTTTACGCTACAATTGTTTTTCGATTCCTCCCTTAAATTTTTTATCAATATACAGGTCGTTAACATAATGATGGAAACACTACAAACAAATACAAGAATCATTATTAATAAAGCGTAAGACCACCTTTGGCATGCAATATAGTTTGGATTCGCATGGGAATTGAATCCTACAAATTCTGAATAAAGTTGAAAAGAATATTCTACATGTAAATATTGTGAAAGTTTTCATAGAGATTCCGGTGAAGGATGTCTATTCTAGAATGAACATTCTTAAACGGTTATATCGAATTCAAGGAACTGTGCCGGCCAAAGAAAATGTCTCTTTCACTTAAATCTTGTGTTCATCAAACCACAGGCCCTACTGTATGAATAGTAAAATTTTTATCCTGGAAAATTTCATCTCCTGTAGGAAAGAAACTTTGCATTATAAGATGGACCTGGTCAGCTAAAAGTTCACTATACTTCTTTTACTTTCATGCCTATTTTTGGAAGGAGATGATGACTATCATCTCTATGTGTCCTCCAAACGAATGCTTGTACCTTTCTGTTGTGAGAAAAGTGTGAAAGATTATTCATTTCATGATATAATCTTCTTCCATTTATCAATCAACAAGATTTTATGTTTTAGACACCATCGTAGACGATATTTGGCATTAACATTTGGGACAAGTAGCTTGGGAATTGCTGCTCTACTGTAAATGCTCTATTTATGAATTTGCCTCCTAATTGTAACTATTGAGACTGGAGAATCCAGATGCTGATTGAGCTCTGCGATCACTTTGGCTGCCGTTGTTTTCGTTTTAAACATTACAATCAGCTTCAACAGCCATTCGTCTCTTTCACCCAACTTCTTGCATCCACTATTTTGCTTTGCGGAGCTTGTCTTCTGTGTACATTGTCATGACTTTAGACACCGCAACTTTAAAAAAACCTAAAAGCTGCTACAGTTCAATCATAATTGCTTCCGTTAGTCCTTTTTTTACAATGTAGTTTCTTTGAAAGGGTATGAGGAAGCATTTTACATTGTTGACAAAAATTCAAGACTCATACAACTTCCCTAAAACTATCTCATACTACCATGATATATACTTATTATATTAAAAAAACTGGTAGCTAGGATTATGTTTTAATGCTTATGAAGTGCGTTTTTAAGTGTCATCTTTATTCAAAGTGTTTCCATCATTTTGATAACCACCTGCATGTTTATTAATTTTTCATGGAAATTTATTTAAATTGTACCTGCTTATCTTTTGTTTAAAGCATTTTGAAATTATTAAATCAAAGAAAGTTGGAAGGTTTAAAAGAGAAATGGTGGAACAAGAATCCATTTAAAAAGGAATGCGATGACAGTGAGCAGCAGAGCGATGGTATCAGCATAGCAAATATCGGTAAGTAAAAGAAATACTTGATTATCTTAAACACATTTCAGAATTCATTTTTTATAGAAATATTTATTCTTGGAAAAAAGAAGACTTTCAAGATGTTGTATTTCGTTTCCTGTCGTTTGTGTCTCATTTATTTCGAAATTCAAACAATATTAGAGAGTATCTCGAAACTGTAGGGTTGAGACACAATTTCATTGAATCTGTTTCGTGTATGAAGATTTAATGCTGTTTAAAACTACCTACGTAATTTTTTCTATAACTGTGATAGAAAATAATCCTTTTGCTGTTTCGTAAATAAATTTGTTAGGTTAATCAAAGAAAATCAATCAAGAATATGGTTGTTGTTGTTTTTCGAATTGATTGCTGAACGGAAGATAAATTTTCAATACATAATGAGCATAATAAAAAAATGAATTTTTTTTCAGTATCACAAATGCTGGGTTAATTTCTTCTCTTTTTTTCGGAATTAAAAATTGGCTTTTATTTTCTTGAATTCACATTTCAAGATTTTGTGGTTACGATCGTCAACTACAGAAATGAAAATAAGTATAAAATAACTCTTAATATATATGCTGCACAACTTCGAAAACTATTCAGAATAATATATCCCTTCTATTGCATAAAGAGTATCGGAAACAGCAGTTTGCTTGCGAATAAAGATTTAACTTTTTTGAAATTCTTTTATTACAGTTAAGTTCTTTACGTACAAAGGGCATATAAAAAATTAATGCATCTGATGAATAATAAAAAAACTGATGATTTGGATGAATATAAGCTAGTTCTAAAACTAAAACTTAAAAAAATAATCCATTAACAGAAGGGACTACTTCAGTTTATTGAAATATAAGTTAATGTTAGTTGCTTGTAAACATTAACCGTTCAGAAAAAATTATTAACCTGTTTCAGATCTACATCGTAATGATCTAAAATTAGTAATATTTATCTTTTATTGTAAATAAATAAAGAAAAAATCTACGTTAGTATTGAATTCTCATATTTTTAAGAATAATTCCTTTATGGAATTCCAATATTATAAGCTGTTCTACCTTTTCTTATTTAAAAGTTTATCTGTTACTAAATCAACCCTAGAAGATGGAAGAGAAGAAAAATCCTCACGGTACGTACTCAGGGAACGCAGATACCGGCAAATAAGGTCAAGGATAAAGAAAAAGATATTTTCGAGGGAAGGTATCATGTTTGTGTGGGGAGGTGGGCGGGAAGGCCACATGCGAGTATTTTGTCAAAGAAATCCGTCTAGTCCTTTTGAGGTTCCATCTGTTGTCTCTCTTTATCTCTGGTGTATCTGACATCAGGATAGATTGAACTAGAATAATTCTAATTTAGCGAACTTTCTTTTCAGGTGGAGTTTTCATTGTCATCTTCATTGGCGTAGTTCTGGCGGTGGTGACTCTCATAGTAGAATACTTTTTGTACAAAAAGAAAAAGCGTACTCATACTCGAGTCGTAAGTGTTGATAGATATCCAAAGGATGATAAATATCCAAAAGACAGGCACAGAAGGCGGTAAACACATCGAAATAAAAGCTATACCATACTGGATACAAGTGTTAGTCAAAAAGAAAGTTATCAAAAATTCTTTCATCAAGTTGTTATGAATTATGGCAGTAATCATTTCATCGGTATATTTTAAAACGGATTTGCACATTGGATCAGAATTTCATAGTTTTACATCAATGAATCAATGCATCTCACGTATACAGAAATACTTCACGGATTCCACTTATCCAGACACAAGAAAACTATGTATTTATAATCAATGAGAAAAGGCTTGCTATCTGGCTTAAAAAGCTGAAAGTATGCTTCCAACTTATAGTATTCTCGAGCAATTCGATCAAAATTCTTGCATCTCAGTTTCTACAGATTTGATGTTATCAAAAATTAATTTGTAATCATTAAAATGTTCGACGCACAAGGCTGAATAAATTTCCGAGTCATGTAGTAGATAGTTCTAGTTTGTTGATCTTAGTTAAATTAGATACTTGTAGTATTTTGTGATATAAAACCGCACATTCAACACGTATAAATGTATAATGATTGTTTTTACGTTTCACAGGCTTTAAAACCACAAATACACTTGTTTAATTACTTTAAATAGGCTCCATTTCTCTGTAGTGATGTTAAATTGACTCATTTTGCTATTGAAGAATTATTTATTCTTATTCATATGATCAATGGGTAACATTTTGGAAACTAAGATTGCTGCCTCTAATTTTAGTCAAAACAGTTAAGCCAATAAAAAATAGAAAAATCTGTAAAACTAATTGAAATTTCATAGGCTTTTAAATAAGGGGAAAAAAATAGAAATAAAAGTTACATAATAGCAAAATTTCTAAAATATTTACAACGTATTTTATGGTCTTTTTACATTACATTCAAAATTATTTCAGAGCAATAATTTTGATGCTAATTAATAGATTATATTTTGCTTTTTTCCATTTAAAATATTTTTGGTGCTTTTAGTTATGATCTTTAATTAAAATCAATGATAAAACAACTAAAAGTGGATTATTTATAAAATATTGTGTGGAAAAACTTGAAATATTGAAATTATATTAAAACGTGGGGGTTTTTTGTTGTTGTTGATGTTGTGGATTTCCCTAATATTCTCAATGAAAGATTTACTTAGTTTCGAATTACTTTCTTATAATATTTCGAAAAAATTTTACATCTGGGTTAAGTTATTAGCAAGGAAGACGACATTGCCGTTAAAAAACACTTATCAGAAGACAGTAAAAAGAAATGAATTTGACAGAAAAGAAGGAGAGCCAAAGAGCGAAGCTTTTTTCGCCTCCTGCAATGAGGTCACGATTTTTTTTTATCCACTTAGCTTTTTTTTTTCTCAGCAAATCTACTTTCACCAAAAACTTTATACTGTCGTCATCTAACGGACACACCTGCATATCCACCTATTAAAAAAAACTCCGCAAGGCCATTTAAAATCTATGCCCCGCCTTGGGAGGATGAAAGAAGAGAATAGTATCTTTCTTAAAACTAATAATTACATGGCACTTGATACCCTTCGGCCTTTGTGTCCTCAATTTTGAGAAAAACAATTTTTCACATTTGATTTCTTTGGATTGTTATTTTCGCGATTTTTTATTAAATTATTGGTGTATCTTAGAAGCTTCTTCCATAAGTTTAAATTCTTCATTCTTATCGAATGGCTTTGTTAAGTATACTGATTTTCCATTCAATTGAATTTTATAAATGTGGATAGTTGAAAAAAGGACATCCGAAACTCAGAGAATCCTTTATTCACGAGAATAAAGGATTCTCTAAAGAATGGCGTAGAGTTTCATTTCGGTGGATAATATTATGACATAAAGTAAATCGTTTTTTGCAAAATATTCTGGATTATGTGAAGATTATAATCGAATTTATTCTCAATAAACAAATTAAAAAGTCATTAACATTTGGATCTGGAAATTCTTCTATTTAAAATAATTTTAGGAATAATTTATTAAGCAACTAGTCATTGTATGAAATTATTTTTATTTCATAAATAATTCTTTTCTTGTGAGGGGTCCTTTATCTCTTCGCTTTTTGATATACATGTTTTAGATTCTAATCAATCCACAATGGGTGGAGGGGAATGGAACTTATTTTCATTGACTTCAAACTGTCCTGTTGATTGTATTGAATATTCATTTACAAGAAAAGAAAGATATAATTTCCATAACCTACACATAAAAATCAAGCTGAACGAAAAAGTGGGGAAAAAGATGACTTGGTAATATAATGCAAGGAAAAATAAATTATTTTTAATAAAGCGTTTTAAATATATAATTATTACCTCGTTAACGAAATTGATTGAAAATATCTGCATTACATTAATATGTTGAATTATTTGAAATTAAGTCAACAACATATAATAGGATTATGCTCTACTTTCATATACTTCCCATTAACAACATATCTGCAATCAGACATGAATAAAATATTTATATTAAAAATTATTTGATTTCATAACAAATATTATATAATAAACCGAATATAGAACTTAGGATTGGAGAAAAAATATCGCCAATATGTAAAAATAATAATGACAAAAAAAAGGAAGTCATTTGACCTGATAACTGACAATGAGTTGAACCAATTTAATTTTGGGATACAATGCACATCTTGGAAGACGGAAAAGGAAATGAGATCACAGCACGGCATAAAACGAAAACATGCAGTTAGCAGTTAGATGGCATGCGTTTGTTCTTGCGTCGTCATGAATAGATTTCGATTTAATGTTTCTAATGAGTTAGATGTAAAAAAGCGGAGTACCTTTCTACCTTTGTGAAATGCAATTCGTTTCAGGACTTCCATAAGTGCGCTTCTAAGTTATTCAGAACTCGTTTTCAAATTTAATATATATTGATGCACTTAAAAAAATTCTAGCGCCTTCGAAAATAAAATAAATACACGTTGTTTAAAATTTTATTCTGCTCTTCCATGTAATTGAAAAAGTGAAAAATATAATATTGAAAAATAAATAGTTTAGAAAAAATATAACCAATTATAATCAATGAAATGCAAATCCTATTCACACCTTGTGAACCTTATGCAAATCTTTTATAATCTTCTAACATTTTTTAAAAATAATTTTTCATGCACCATGCTTTACAATAGAATGTTGCATTAAGCCATGAAAGTTTCTTTTAATATAAATAACTGAAGTTTGTCGATATCTTTTAAGGAAGCAGGGATGTTCTCGACATTAGAAATCGTCGAAATTTTAATTGTTTATAGAGTGAAATTTTTTACCAAGTAAATGTTTTATTCCATTTAAAATTTCGTATACGTAGGAAGATTGAGTTGTTAAAATATTTTTAATAGCAAATTGAAACAGTATTGTGACGAGTTAGTTTTCGAATTTATAATTACAAAACATTAAGCTCATTATTAAAAATCTGAATGAAATAACTCCAAAATCAACGAAATATGTGAGTGTAAATTAATTTGAGTAAATTTAGCTTTATTTTAGATTACTTGAGACAAATATTAAGAACTATCAAAATTCGTGTGTGTGTGCGTGTGCGTGTGCGTGTGTGTGTGTGTGTGTGTGTGTGTGTGTGTGTGTGTGTGTGTGTGTGTGTGGGTGTGTGTGTGTGTGTGTGTGTGTGTGTGTGTGTGTGTGTGTGTGTGTGTGTGTGTGTGTGTGTGTGTGTGTGTGTGTGTGTGTGTGTGTGTGTGTGTGTGTGTGTGTGTGTGTGCGTGCGTGCGAGTACTCCATAGTAACTCCCGCTATACATTTCTGTTAG
>JAPMOQ010045994.1:5381795-5412514 GCA_026543055.1 Argiope trifasciata
GTGCGTGCGAGTACTCCATAGTAACTCCCGCTATACATTTCTGTTAGAGGGAAAATATTCTCAATTTTTTTCTCTATAAAATTTTTTTAAATCGATTTTTTTACAAACCGTCCCAGTTCTTTAAAGTAATCTCTTCTCAAATGTAAGTTTAGCACAAAATTATATTTAAAGACAAAAAATACAGCTGCAAAATTGCAAAATTTAATTTTTAAGACGCCAGTTCAGATCCATGGAAAACATATAATAAATATTTCCTGCAGTTTAAGCTTTTAAATTTACTCTCTGTCAATTCGCTACTTCCAATATTAGTCAACGTGCAGCAAAGAAAAAACGTGCTGTTGAAGTTATAACACTGGTGACGTTTACAACGTGATCGCAATGTCACACGGATTGAATCCATTTTATCTTTTTATTAGTCATCCACACTTCTTTACATCCCTTAAAGATGGATATTTGTCGACCTTTGTCACTTCCTATTAACATGTTTTATCTGGAGGTTTAAATATGCCAAAATTGTCTAAATACCTCAAATCAAGTTATGATTTTAGCAAGGTAACATTTCGAGGCTCTCTTAATAACTTTAAAAAGTTTCCAGCCTGCTTTGTATTTATAATTAAAAATAAAATAAGAATCAATTATTAATGATATTATCAATGGCATAAAATGTAGAAAGATAAGAACTGATTCAAGCATTTAAGTGAACTTATCCCATCATACATTTTAAATAAAACATTCAAGTATGTATCAGTTTGAAATTGATTATGAATGCAAAAGTAATGAAAGCAATTTTGTATGTGTTTGAGACGAATATTATTTTTGTTACCTCATAGTTTCAATATGAAAAATGAGAGAAATAAATTCAAAAGCACATTTTACATTGTGTCACTGTACAGAATTGGGCAACACAGTGTTATCATGGGATGTTATCAGTGTTATCAGTGTTATCATGGATGCCCTCTCTGTGACGTAAAAGCAAAGAAAAATGAAATTAAAAATAAGAGTCTGTTATTTGTACAATTAAAAAGCACATTTTACTATTTTTCACTTCATCGAAACAAACAAAATTGTGTTGCTGTATAATTTTATCGTAAAATATGACTGATATTTTTGTGATGTAAGAGCAACGAAAAAGAAATCAAGAATAAGAGAGCGTAGTTTTTTAGATTGTATTTTTAATATGCATGCAAAGAACTATATTTAGCTGAGAGGAGAAATGAAAAATATCTTTCTTATTTTTCAGCAACATATTCAATGTAGAAATATAGTTGATTATGAACCTAATTGATTATAGAGTTGATTATGTCAGTTCCTTATAATGGATATCGTAAATGGAAAAAATTATTTCCATTTTTAAAGCTTCTCATAGATTGATCTAGTATTCTTGATTTTTGTCTGAGTTATTTTATTTATTGTACATACACATATTGCTTTTTTAACACTTATATGATTAGTCAAATAAGAGATGTATTATCAAGATATTCATTTCTTGTGATTTATTTTACATGCTAATAAAAAAGAAAAATATATATATTGTTTGATTGACTTCTTTCTCTTGTATAAATTTTTTACTAAATTAACAAAGTAAAAAAACATTTTATGCATACATTTTATACATTTAAAAAAACATTTTTAAAAAAACATTTATTATAAACATTTACCGTATGCGTAATCAAAGCAAATACAGTGTTGCCCACAAGCCAAACATGAAAAATCCACCTAACGCCCTATATTACGATCTGCCTGTTTGTGAAGAATATCTTCAATTCCCTAATACTTCCGTAGCTTAGATAATGTTAGCGAATCACAAGTTTATCTAATCTTACTAGTCGAAGCTTCTTAATTAATCTAGTTAATATTTTCTATTGTAACATTAATATGGGAAAATGTAACCTTCACTTTTGTACAATTCATCAACAAACAAAGCGAAGTATATAATGTGTTTGACTTGGTTTCAAACTTGTGCTAATGTAAAAGGGACTTCTTAATTTTTCGAATATATTGTGAGTTATGCTAATAAAGAGGTACATTTAATTTTCCAACTGGCAACCTACGATTTACAAAGGTTGGAATTAATTTATGTTCTACTCTGTTACATGATTCCGCAAGATAATGTTTTTACTTCTAAGCAAATTTCTTGAAAAATTTCACTATTACACAACTCACAAATAAAGATGGGGATTATAAAAGTATAGAATGTATTTAAGTAGCTCTCTACTCTCTGACAACGTAGATATTACAGTTTTTTTCAACATTTCGTGGGGGGTGATAATAAGTGTTGCATATTATATTATCCATCTGGTAGCCCTTGATTTACAAGGGCTGAAATTTAAGTTTTATTTTCTGCTGCATTCCGGATTTCCAGGAGCTATTGTGCTTGCCTCTCAGTGTTATAGAGTTGCGTATAAATAATATCTTCGTTTCCAAACTGTTTAGTTCTGTTTCAAATGTGTCATCTAAAGAGCGATTTAAAAAATTCTAGTGCCTAAAGATCAGCAGTTATTCGATTTGTTGCAGAAATATTTAAATTTTCTAGCAAGAGGGGCAAATAAATAACACAAATTAAAACATGTTATTCTTAATATAAATTGATTAAACCCCTTAATTTAATTTATTAAATTTTGACTATTCATTTGCAACTTCTCAACAAAGACTAAAAATTACATTTGAACATAACCAATAACGATTGAACTATAGAATAATGCTGTGCATGCTCATGATTTCTCATTCAGGATCTCCGTATCGATAGTGATGTTTAATTGAAGAGCAAATATACATCGGAATATCGTAAGCGCATGAAGCACTAATTAATAATAAATTGAAATGCATTTGATGTAATTTCACTGATTATTATTATTTATTTATTTACAAATTATATATTAATGGTATATCTATTATTTATTTGTTTCTACAAACCATCAGGAGTGGTCTTCTCAAAACTTTCTTGCAAACTTTTTAATAAATGTGCATTATTAACCAAATGCAATTAACGATCATCATTTACAAAAAAGTCCGCTGTAGCACGATTTGTGACGATTAATCTCTGGGATTTGATCGATATAAAAACATACGAAAACTTAATGTGTATTTTTGACGACATTTTTCCGATCGATTGGGGTTTTAATAACCTTTTTCGAGGAATCGGATGAAAATTCCCCAACTGATTTAAACACAATCGAGGTTTTAAAAATCCTGATTATCCAACGAGGTTATGTTATGTACCATTATCTTTAATATTAACGTCATTGGAATATCATTTGAATCGACAGAGGCCACAACCACTTCTGCTGAGAGAAAAATTATCCACATTTTCCTTATAGAAAGATGGTACAAAAGTTTCTATGATAATCTTTGTAAAGCCCTAACAAATCTTAACTCGCAAATGTAACCCCATTGTCAGTGTTAAGTCATCATCAGTAAGACATTGTGGCAAATGATATTGTTATGTAAACTTACAGAACGAATATTTTAGGAGTTTTTTGGTAATCGTATGTCAATAATAGTTTGCTATTATATAAATGTATTAGAAACTTTAAAAACTAGATCTTAAGAATGTCGACAAACGCAGCACAGGATTATCATACTTTATTGATTTACAGCTTTTATACTGCGCCGTTTGTTGCTTTTAAACAAGAATTAAGTGTGAATGTTAACAGTTTTGCGCAAATGTGGAGTTAAATACCTTTCTTCAATTTCTTGCGGAAAAGAATAAACTCTGTTTTTGTAACTTCCAAAAATCAAATATTTGTCAATAAATTTTATTTATCTGTAGTGCCACATTTTTTCTTATTTTAAAGCACTTTTTATGCAATTTTTTTTTAAATGATTCTTATTTTTATTTTAAACTTCATTTTTTATTGCAGTAAATTAAAACAAACACAAAGTTTTTATATTTTTCTGAGCGCTATGAGTAAAATTAGAATAAAATTTAAGTTATAAATTAGAATACTAGAAAATCTATAAGCAAGTTCTTTCATAATACTGATGAGTTTTTTTCACTAATACTCAAAAAAAATTCATAAAAAAATTATCTTTTTATACGAATTTACTATAGTTATGCTCAATTATATTAATAAAATTAACTATACTATTTTTTGTGCTTTAAATAATAAATCTCAAAATAATTTATTAAAATAATTTTTAAGGTTTTAATCAGCTTTTTATTGTATCCATCTTTAAAAACTCACTTTCATTTAAAGCAATTTCAACCTGAAACAATTTGTTGTCTCTTTCCCAGTCATTTTGGTCGTTATGTGATTCTTCTGTTGTCAATACTACGATTAAAAAACAAACATAAAAAATGAAAACAAATTTTTGACCAAAATTTGAAGCCTTTATTAAAACCCATTAATAAGATACAATACAACAGGTCATGCTAACTATTGATAGTTTACAAACAAAAATATTCCGTCATATTTGTACAATGAACACAGTTTAGGGTTTTTATAATAGGTTTAAAAATACCTATTTTTGCAGAAAAAAACATGAGTCGAATAGATATGTACAAGTTTATCTCGTTCCTTCTCTGTCAGTATCAAAGACTGAATTGTTAAAAATTATCAATAATTACCTTTAACTATATTAACAAAAAAATATTCCTTTCGCCAACAAATCAACTCAGCAATAATTAAATAATCATCAAATATGAGTGACTTAAAATAATTACAAAATACACAAACACAGCAAATTAATTAATATCAGAAAATCTCGAAAAAGTATTAGTACTTATAACTCTCAAATGCTTATTACTTACAATTTTATTATAATTCGATACATATCCCCAATCCATTAATAATATTCATAATTCTTATAATAAGGTAAATAATGTCCAAGTAGAGGCCTACACGGTACTCATTTGTGAAACTTAACCCGAACCCTGCTCTTAAATACATAGTATTCATTTTTATATTATTCCTTTATTATTAAACTATTATATAGAACTAGTGTCTTAGTATTCCCGATTTGGGTTTTTATATTAATTTTTACTTCTACAGATCTTAATAAACTGAATGTTATCAAAGCAGAGATTTACATAATTCACATTTTGAATGCCAGCTTTGACTCTTTGATTATTGAAATCTTTTTAATTAATTCTTATATTCCTTTTTTTCAAAAGGAATTCATTAATTTTCCTTAATTTATAGAGAAAATTTTGGAAAATACATTTTTCTTAACATTTTTATTTCACATGCGATTTGATTTTTAGTAATTTTAATTAAATAAAAAAGCTTTGTACATCTTAGCCTGCTTCAGATATGAAATATTAAAACTTTCGTCTGTTCGGGTTTCAGCTTCTTTGGGCCATCTGACCAGAGTAGGCTTCTAGTAAAGCTAATACCAAAGATATTCTAAAACTTCTCAATTATCAATAAAATAGGAATATCTATGTTTCATATAAATTTATTTCTACGTACCCAAATATGTTTCTACAAGAATCAAAACCACAAAAGAATATATATGTATCCCAAACACCAATCAATTTATATTGCAAATCCAAAAGGAAGCAATATGAAATTGATCTAATCATCACAATAGCATGAGCAAAGGGCATGCTGGACGAAATGCCATGGCATTATCCGCCCTTTAAAATAAATATCTCTAAAGTTAAACAATAAACTAATTAATATATGATAACAACAGTATATGAACAAGTGTGCTATATTTGCGACATACAGATTTTATATATCTTCCATCAGATACAAATATCTACAAAATAAAAAGTATTCCATAAAATAATAAAATTAACCAATAACAATGATAAGTATCCCATATTACAATATTAATATCATATATCAGCGAATAAATGTATGTATATCAATCTTAATATATTTAATCTAAAGATAATAGTATAGACCCAAACCACCATGCAACTATACATAACAAGAAATACCGGGCTTAAAAATTGACTTAGCTGTATAGCTTTATTCATTGACGTCCGAAATATTTCGGGTTTTTTTTTTTTAATAAAAAAACAAAAAAAAAAAAAAAAACATTGAGACTTAAAACATTTGTTACTCTTTTTTTATTATTATTTATTTTCTTTTTCTTTTTTTTTTTTTTTACTTTTTCTTTTTTTCAATAAGTTGGTCAATTTTTTTATTACTCCTTCGTAGAAGAAGCACAAAAAAATTGATATAATTCATCACATGCGCTTATGTAAAGATCATTTCAAAAATACCCTTTTAAATTTAAAACACTCCTCCCTCCTTAAAAAGGAAATTTCATTAATGTTTTTGTCAATAGTAAATGAATCGATTGTAAAACATTAGACACCTTTTATTTGTCTTTTTTTACATTTTTTTTTATTTTACGTTATCAATTTTTTAGACTGAATATGACATGAATCTAAGATAAGCGCATGATCTTGAACATAATTGAAATGGCTACTATCATCAATGCCACTTTTATAATAGCCATCTACATTTGGCTTCTTTCTTCTTCCTCATATATAAAATTTTTCCTTATAATCATGGAATAATAAAAATTGTTAGTAGCCCTCCACATTTAGCATGTAAAAAAGAAACACATAAGACAAAAATACAGTAATAACTAGATACACACTTTTTGTTGCGATTGCCCGAGTAGATGTAAAATTACATTCAATTTCATTCGCAGCTGTAAATGTTTGATACTAACGAAGAAAATCGAAAAAAAATATAAATAAAACGCATTTGTAAATATTGATTATACTATCTTAAATATGCTTATTCAACACATACAAATATAACTACATCTTTCAGAAACATAATGATTAATCCATTTTTGTCAAATAACAGCTTTCCAAAACATTTGTAATTTAATGTAACTATTAAATTTCGAAAGTATTCACTTTTTTTTCAATTTATGAAGTAATTCTTTTCCACAAAATTTGAGCCGATTATTTGATTTTTAGAAAGTTAAACATTAAATTACTGAAAGATAAAATGACATAAATAGATAATAATTTTCATTTGTCCATTATTAAACTTTATAGTTTATCGTAACTAATTTATTTCTATAGAAATCTTAACCTTTTTAAGAGATTAAAGTGAAAAGTGCGCATTAGGAAAGATGGATTTTTGATAAAAACTATTTTTATAAATCTCAGAACATTATCTAATATGAAATAAAGAAGCCTATAATATTTCTTCGGTTTATTTAACAATATAATTATTTTTATATGAACAACAAATTTAAATTTAACAATAACAGTATTTTTATAATATTATTTGCCTTTAATTTCTTCATAGACGAAAGTAATAATCAATTTATTAAAAATATATCTTTAACAGCATCATAAAATTATTTTATTCTAAAAAAACTATAAAAGTTATAAATCATGTAATGAATTAGAATATCAGTTATATTTTTTTGCATAACTATACACAATAAATTTTAACATTTTGTGCAATAGAAGTTTTTAAAATTTTATTTCGTTGTGATTATTATGCAAAATCTCAGCTTTCATTTGTCTTAGTAGAGAAAACACGTACAGATTACTTTAAGCATTAATACGAGCAATACTTACCAAATCAACTTCCTTAATTTTATGTATCAAATGAAATAAATAAATAAAAATAATTTTGAATCAAATTTATTTCAATAATATCGATATGCTGAAAATTAATCGCCATAAATTCATTTCAATTATTAAAAATACTATTTTGTGTTACTGAATACTTAATAATAAAAGTCACTTTTTCGAACTCTAACCCTTAGGAGTATTTTCATATTTGGGCTCATAAATTATGTAGCATATACACATATTGAGACGAAATAAAATCTTTATCAAACCTCATTAGTAATAAAACCCAAAACATTTTCTAATGTTAGTTTCCTATACCAAGTTGTTTAAAATAAACATTTATAGCCATCATAATTTTGATTCCTTCACTAAAGAAATCTTTGATCGATTTTTTTTTTAGAATTATACCTACATTGTACTGTAACTTTTTCATTACAAAATTAAAATTATGAAATGAAATGGTACAAATTATAAATAATTTCATTACACCACACTAGGGAAGGATAGTTATTAATACTTAAATCTTCCTAATCCACACCAATATTACAATACCCTAAAGCCTTCACCTTATTAATACTCAAACCTTTACAGTCTAGACTTTCTAATATATCACTACAAAAACATTTGACAATATAGCAATTTTTACTTTTTTTCCAACATTCTAATATTAACCCAATAAACCCCCATTAAGACTTTCCCCTACACTAATACCATACACAAACACTTTTGACACTATCACAATTCTTACTTTTTTTTTTTTTTTGCCTTTCTTTGTTATCAATTATCGTTCCTTCACAGAAGGAATAACAAATTTATCCACTCAAGATCATCACATACGCATGAGCGAAGGGACAGAGGTCAGAAGACCACTACGAATGTATTGCATTCTTTCCCTTTATATATAAAACTCTCTATAACAATACAATATCAGTTATATACAACACGAATTCAACTCAATATATTCATACAAATATATGCAAAATATGTACATGAATTACTATATTCACACTTTCTTTTTGTGTCCCAAGTAAATGTCGAATAACAATTATATATCTAGCACATTCAAATTCACCTACTTTATTTCATACACCTAGTTATACTAGCAAAAATCTGGCCCAGTATTGAACTGCAAACAATCCATTACTGGACCACACATTTTCGAGTTATAAGTACTAATAACCTTTTAAAGAAGCGCTACGTATTTATTCTTATTGTTTATATTAAAAAGTAATAAGTTTAACAAATTCAGATGATTTCCAGCCAAACTTTTTTCGTGATTTATAAACCAAAATTCAATTTCTTTCAAAAATAGTTCCAGACATTGACTGATTAAAATGAAAAAGAATTAAATATTTTAAAATACTCTTTTTTTATCAGTTCTTACATTTCTAATTGATCTCAATTTACTTCAAAGTTCATTGATTTCGAAATTGGATTTGAACTGTTTGATTCTTTAGTTATCATTGCTGGCGAAATTCATATTTTAAAGAATACCATCTGCTTCTCTTAAAAAGATTTTAGTTTGGAGCGGCTTTTCACCTGTACGAGAACATTACTCACAATTCCGTTTTATTTAAAAACTTAACAGGCTGTAAAGCTATGTTCAGTTACATGCTCTAATATCATATGTTTTTAATTTCGAATTGTTTTACTAAATAAATTATTTTGCTTTGCAAATTGTTTTAAATTTTTTAATTAAACCTCTAAAATATAAAGAGCGCATTTTACTTGCTAGATAGCTTACCAATCTCATATTTTCCAAGAAATCGTTGAATGGAATTCGATTTCTTCAGCAGATGCATGCATTGGGCATCTACTAATTGTTAATTTTATTAATTAGATTGATTTCTCCTTTAGAAATACTATTATCGCTCCTATCTTCAATCAATATTTTAAATATCTTTTGAATTTAAGTGTAATAATAATATCTATAAAAGGAAGTAGATGTTAGCACCAGTTTTTGTGAAATTAATGGAAATCAACTAATAATTAAAAGTGAGTTAACAGGAGCGAACTTAAAACAAAAAAAATGCTACCCTTTTTGAAATGTCAGTCTTTGATACTGTGTATTGTACTGAATGAGATAAGATAATACAATACAATGTTAGAATTTTCCTATTCTAAGAATTAAAACTAAAACAGTGACAACTAATCTATATACAGCAGAAAGAACGAGTAAGACATAACATGATAGTAAATGCAAACAATTACTATATACAGAATCATAAATGACCATCTTTTCCATATATTTCCAAGACGACCATTTTTAATTTGGATGAAGCTGAATGAAATGCTGGGTGCATTTTGGATTTATGTATAATTTCACCGCCTCCCATACATGCCTATTTACAAGCTCTGTACAACCTAAAAAAGATAACAAGACTATTTTCAATAAATTGAGCCCAATTCAAAAAGAATATTTTGAAAAATGTTGCATGTTATTTCGAAAATATTGAAAAATTGAATTCTAATAAATGGCAATGGAATCAACTGAATGTCACATGACACTTGTCAAGTTCTGCCTGTTAAATCTATGACTTAAAAGCACATTTAAATTGATTTTTAAAAGAGTTGGACTGCGCAAAAGTAAATGTTAAATGTCATAAGAAACTTATTATCATGTGACTTTGAATAGAATCCACTCTAAAAGTTATGTATTCCAGGGAAATTTAAAAAATAATTTGACTTGCATTTGCACAGACCAAAGAAAAATAACAATTTTTGTATCATGGATTTCACCTAGATTAGATTCTGATGGATAATTTTTTTAAATGATTTAGTTTGTAATTTAATTAAATTATTCCTTATTAACATTAATTCTGAAATGTTAGCAACACCTAACAATCAAATTTTTCAATAAATATATTCTTCATCACTTTGATATCTATCCTATGAAAAAAAAATTTCAAAATACTGGTAATTTCAACTTGGAAAGAATGTTCTAGATTTTCAATTAATTTCAAACATTAGAAAATTATTGGCTCTAACATATTCATTTAATCTTGGAATGCTTTGAAATAATTTATTTACATTAATATTTTTTATACATTCAACTGTAAAAAAAAATTACATTATTCATAAAACAAAACAAAACTTAGAATTCTGGGCGTCCACGTCTAGAGTCCCAATTCGGGTATGGTTGATATTCTGTGTTCTATCTATGAGTAGTGTGAATGTGTCCCCCTGTAAAAAGGGGTTGTTCAAGCGAATGTGAAGCATGAAATAGCTAAGTCGTACTCTGGGTCTTAGTTGGCTCAACTGAAAAACAAGAGACGCTAATTTGGGCTTAAAATTGCTGACAGCGATCAGCGGGCTTGTCAATAACAAATGCCATTGGAAACAACAGCAACAACGCAAGACAAAAACATATTAACATCTTTTTAAAATTCAAATGTTGCATTTTAAAATCCATTCTAATTTTATAATTAGCGGTAACCTGCGGTTAAACAAAAATAACCGCCTAATGAAAATACCGAAGTCGGAAGAAACATAATTCGCCATCTAAGAATTTTAAATGTGTTCAAAAACAAGTCGTTTAAAACTGCCTTACTTTAAAATTATAAATTGGGGGTTAAAATTAGACTAGAAATTTCTGTTTTGTAAAAAAAAGAATTACATAAATATATATATTTCATTTATATATATTTTCTATATATATTTTATTATTCATTATAGATTTTTATAAGAAAATAATATTAAAAGTATTATATATGACTGCCAATCTCAGAACTCATCTATAAAAAAACGATAGCTTTAAATTCTTATAAATGGCTTGTAATTACTTTGTTTCTTAGATTAAAAATTGTAAGATAAACTATTTAATACCAATAATAGAAATCTTTAAATTTTTCTTCAATGCTCTAACAATAATTTTCTCTTCTTTAAGGGAGAACAATTAATAAATTATCAATTAATTTTATTTAACATGAAAAACTTTTACACTTTTAATTAGAGATTAAGTTTTGGTGTAATAAACTACTTTTCACAATTTCTTAAAGCAAAGTTACATAAAAATCTATATTACTTAATCTTAACTTAACAAAACTAAATTTTTGTTGCATTATGAAATAATCATCACCAACCAGGAATTAATTCACACATAAAATGCGAGAAAACGAAGCATTAACTTACACATTTCTTTTGATTTAATTCATTCACTTCTTCTGAAACCTAAGAAAAAGTCCCGGGTCTCCCTCAAATCTGCCAGACTCTCCAATTCCAAATTGTCCCAGGTTGAAATCTCCTCCTGCTCCCTCAAAATCGGAACCACCAAGAGAGCCAGCTCCATCTGGAAGAACGGCAAAACTTGACCCGTCAAATCCAGATAGATCATCCCCACCAAAATTGGCACCACCAAAGGAAGAGGCATCGAATCCATCAAATCCGTCGAAATCTTGGGAAGAGACACATGCCAAGAGGACGAAGAGGCAAATGCCAACCTAGAAATAAGTCAAAATTACGCATTCAGCGTTTTTTTCCAACAACAAAATAAAATTATTATTTTCCAGATGCTAACGGAATAGGTTAATAGTTAAAATTACATTTTTAACATTCTCTTATATCTTTGAATTAAATACCTTTTTTGCTTTTAAAACTTAATAACATTTTTTTTTTTTTTTTTTTTTTTTTTTTGCATTTCATGAGATATATTTCAGATAATAAATGAATTGTTGTCAATGAATTATTTATTTTAATGAAGAAAAATTGTTGGTAGCTATACAAACAAGCTTATTATAAATTAATAATCACCCTTTAAACTTTGCTTTAATGTAGATTAATTATATTTTGTAATAAATATTTAGCAAAATAATATCTTTCCTAAAGATGGAAGAAGATAATCTTTAGCATGTAATAAATAATTCTGAAGCATATAAAAAATATTACTGATTTTCTTATCCGATTGATTTATTTTCGTCAAAATCAGGAAGAAAGATTTTAATTACAGATCGGGACTCCACAGATAGTCGTAGATACTTCCGCAGTATTTCCATCTTGCAGATGACCAGAATTAGTCACGAAAATCCTCTCTGCTCAAAACTTTTAATGAAAATCTTGCATTTCAAATAAACCTTTGTAATATTTTTCGTTGATTTGTTTTCCAATATTGAGGTCATGTAAAATTTTTAGAACAAAAAAGGGGCGTGAGAAAAAAAAAATTGAAGCTCCGATCTAGAAAAAAAAACGGAAATATTCTGATAGTTAAATTGTTTCTACTACCGAAATGTCGTTTAAGTTACTACTACTTAATTAACGACACTTTCTTCTTTCTTTTGGACATTTATCACAAATATTTAACTGAAATAATTTATTTATAAAACTAGAAATGATTGCTTAAAAAAAAAACTACAAATGATTATTAACAAGTTCTGGAAACTCCAAACTACTTATAATTTCTTGTGACTTACCTTTAACGCGACAATCATCCTCATAATCAAGCTTGAAGAGGAAGCAGACTGTTTTCGACTCATGCATGGCGTTTAATGCGAGCCCGGTATATCCGCGATGACCCGCAGCAACTCCCTATAATGGGCCCCTTTAGTCTAGCCCTTAATTTGGGGCCTTCCATGTAGGTCAACCGTCTCCCCAGATATAATCACCTTCTTCGTTGAGAAATTTTAAGCCTATCTTTTTTTTTTGTCTGAGTCTTCTTGAGGCTTCATTCGCAGCATTAGAAACTATAAATTGCTTCATTCAATCCTTTTTTCTCATAAAGCAGAAAATTTCAAAAATAAATGCTGCGAAACTAAAACGGAAATCTTAAAAGCTTAATTATTTACTCCTTGACAGTACGCAATTGGGAAAAAAAATGCAATATAAAAATGCACGAATAAAAATTTAAACTATCCCTAAGTATGTTTATAATTTCGGCAATAAGAAATTTCTTTGCATTTAAGGTTTTGAAAGCATGCAAATCAAATTTCTTCTTTTTACAAATTTTAAATAAAACGCTTCCTAAAATTTTTAATATTTCGTTATTTTTTAATTAAATAAGTTGATATTCAAAGGCTAATATTACTTGAAATTTAAATAAATATCTAGGGTATAAAGAAACATAGCTACTTTGCCATGTTTGAGAATTTAAGCATTACTGCCCGAAAATTTAAATCACAAAATACACTATTAATGTTTTAATGTAATTTTTTTTATAATTTAGGCAAACTCTATTTTGATTAACTATGTTACAAGAAAAATTCTCTTTCCTTTAAGTTACCTGAGTAAAATATTTTATTTAATTTCTACAAAGTATTATCGAAACTTTTTATCAAATAAGCGCAGTTGTAATGGGTCGAAACACTACAGAAATCTTCCCATATCCCATGTACCCAAAGCAGTTTTTGTGTGTAAATTATTTTTCTCTGCATATTTCCAGTTTTAATCATCATATTTCAAAGATTTAAATAATTTATATTAAATGAATTCATTTTAGAAATTTTAAATTTTAAATAAAGAGTCGAAACTGATGCACAAATGTACATAATTTCAGGAATTTGAGAATGGGTTTTTAATTGCAAATACTCGCTTAAATTTTGATATATTTTTCAAACCCGTAAATTTGTAATTATTTTTAATATAACACGGTTTTGATAATAGATAAGGGTAATGAAATGGTAGACAATTTTCGATAGTTTTACACAAAAATTAAAATATTTCTTAATTTTGACCTTATAACTGCGGTAACATAATTCGACAAAGAAGTTCAAGTTACGAAAAGATATAAAATAATATATAAACTAATAAATACAGAAAGGAACACTAAAAAACAACAGGGCAATAAAAAATACAACAATCCTCAACACTAAAACAAGAGAACTAAAAAAAAAATCTTGTAGCAAATCTTAAAAGATCAGATTTTTAAGTAAACAAAGGAAGTTCTCTAGACAGGATTAATGAAAAACACGCGCCTCTCATAAACTCAAGCCACAAGTCTCTCAACTCACGAGTCACAGATCGTAAAACTACTTACCAAAAACTTCATAGTGCAGTGAGTTTCTAAAAGTAAACAAATCCAATAGTGATCGGTGCTCCGATGGTGTCACAAAATGAACAACGCTAACTCAAGTGCTGAAGGAAAGAAGATCCGGCCGTATTTATACGGAAGGGGCAGTGGTCGTTTTGCAACAGTTGGAAATTTGGGATGGTTCAGAGAATCTGATGGACAAATCAAATCGCTGGATTTTCACCTAGAGCGATGTGGATCATCGATAACTGGAGCCTCGGGTCTAAGGTAAAGATCTATTAGGTCACTTTCTTTGTTCATTTTCCTCAACAAGTATAGTCTAAAGTTAGCAGTCACCCGGGGAAAAAGAAGGCAGGCAGTTCTTACAGAGACGAAAAGGAAGCTGCAGGCAGTAATGATAATGAATGGGGCACTGCATTGGGGGAGCGTGTCCTAGATTTTTTCTTACTTTGCTTTTTCCCTCTCTATCACTTTCTAAATCATTGTTTATTGGAGGCACAATCGCCTTAGGGCAGGATGGCAATAGCGAAAACATGTGTTATCTGGCTTCCTTGCAAAATGTGAGAAAGAAAATCATAAATGATATTTTTCTATGATGGACGAACGGTTTTTCAAAACTGATTAATTCGCTTAACATGTGTGCATCGGTGACTAATTCACTGTCTAAATATTTCTCTTTGTTTTTAGTTTGGTTGTGAGCAGATTATAATCATTTAATGAACCTTCTAGTTTCAATCAGTTAATGAGCTTAAATGTCAAAAAATGTTTTAGAAGCGTTTTTTGAGACAGAATCGAAAATGTTCAACGACTGTCTTTAAAATAAAAAGTGATTTGTTAGAACAAAAAAATGAATAAAAATGAGTTTCTCAATAAAAAGTTTTTCAAAAAGCGTATTAAATATTTTAATAAAAGCGAGATTATAATCGATCTTCATGCATTTAGAAGAAATTCACATTTCCATTATTTTTTTTTCATTGATTTTGTCATATGAACGCATACTATAGTTTGATACCTATTACTAATAATTTATAAATACATAATACAGGGATAGTTAAAAATATTAAAATTAATAAACTACTATTGTTAAAAACATTGCCATTCATTCTAAAAATTAGGATCGGATTTCCGATCTTTGTTTCTATTAAACAAAGGATACAAGGCAAGCGAAACAAACATTTTAAGGGCTTTTTTTCTGAAATGATATCTTTACAATTATCTTTAAAAGATTAAATACTTGATTACGTAAACTGAGTTAAATTATTTTTGTTTCAGCTAAATAACATAATAATTTATTGAAAGTATTTCATACAAAAGTTGTTAACTCAGTTTTTTAGCACATACATGTTCATGCAACAAACAAAGAAAACGAGATGTGGTAAATAAAAGGGAAATCTGATATTCCCCGCTTCATACCCTTGCCCTCATTTTTTCTCATCGCTTAGTCAATGAATTTCTTGCCAATACATTATGATCCCACAGCCTTTTTTTACGAATTTTAAAAGTAATCTCCATGTTTTTATTAATTTTTAAACAGCTTATAGCTGATTTTTTTATTTTAAAATGTCTGGGTATGTTGCAATTTTTTTATTGTTAAATCGGGAAAAATCCATCTTATATTTTCAAATCTTTCAAATCCATCAAAAATATATTTTCAAATCTTTTTGTCAACATGCATAAGTTTCAATTTTCAAATTCCAATCAAAATTTTAACAAAAATCTTTCTTTTTGAGTCTTTTTCAATGAATTTCCAAAGTGATTCGTCGCGTTTAATTTCGTTTTTAAACAATTTTTTAACTAAAATATGTTCTTTAAAATGTCTGGGAATCTTGTAATTTTATAAATCAACAAAAAGATAAAAAGTTATTTGTATCTGGTTGTATAAAATCCCTTTGTACTGTTTATAGTTTATTTACAATTATAATCAAAGCAATTGTTTTATTTACACTTTTTTTTATCGAGTTAACCATTGAAGCAATCAATCACTAGATAATGCATTCTAGATCTAAGTGCTTTCTGTACGAATTCCAAAGATTAAAAGGTCGAGAAATTTCGTCGAATTGTTTTCATTAATTTTGATGAATTCAAATAAATAATTTGTTGGACAAGAATTGTTTTTTTTAATATTCTCCTCGTTTAAAAATGCATACATTTACAATTTTAACAGCAATATCTGACCACCCACAAATAGATTTGCCATTAATGACATAATGATTTTAAATTTCTGTGACAATTATTTTAATCTGATTCAATGAAAATTTTTGCCGCATTTTACATATTTTACATACCAATACCTAGTTCCTTCTTCCATTCATGCAGTGTACAAAATTTATAATTTAAGAAAAAAACATTACATTTTTTGCTAAAAATAAGAACGTTATATAAATGTAGTTCAATAATGAACAGTTTTTTCCATAACTTTAAAACTATACAAACTAAAATGAACAAAAATTGCAGCTGGTTTTTTTTTCTCGTTTTAAAAATTTATTGGTTTTTGTAGTTGCAAGTAAACAGATATTCATTGTTTTCTTAATAATAAGAATGACCTTGCGACTGAAACTTGTCAAAACAGAAATTGTCTGGTACGAGATATCACTTACACGAAACTACTCATTCCCAAGGAGCAGGGTTTAAAAAAAGAAAGAACAACAACAAAAAAAAATTTCTCAGGGTAAAATGATATATCGACATCCAACAAAAAATCGTTTCATTTCACACAGTACGTTCCGATTTCTAAAACGACAGTTTCTTCCCTACTTTCTTGAAAAGCCGGATTCTCTCTTTGTTACCACCAAAACGTTCATGGCCATACATACAGACAAGCATTTCTCATCTCCCGCAAGAGATGAATAAAATGATTTAAAACTACTGAGATCTTTCAAACAATTATACAAGAACTCCGTGATTTTATTATTGAATAATTCCACAGATGGAGCAATACTTTTAAATAAGACGTGATTCTTTCTCATGAAACAATGGTTCATTATTAGAAGTATAAAAAGGACTAATCTTGTATAAATTTGGGGGAGATCTCCGCATTTTTAAAGAAATGCATCCATATTTCTCTGTTATAAAGCATTTCTTTTCTTTTTTTTATAACGCTTTCTTTGTAAAATGTTTTTGTGGCATTTCACTCAGCACCTAATGATTCGATACCGATAATGACATATCAAATAAATCAAAAATAAAAATAAAAAATACACATAGATTGAAAAAGTAAACAACAATATTTCACTGAATAGTGTAGAAATAAACAAGATTATTTTTAATGGCTTGTATTTATTTGTGTATTGTGATAAAATATTTGCAGCTGCTGCTGAACGTTTAATATAATCCAAATTTTAAAGTAAACTTTTGGAGTTCGATGGCATTTAGATGCTACAATTGTTTGAAAAGGCAGATGTAATATCAATTTGACATATATATTATGAAAACTTTCATTATATTTTATGTCAATGTTGAGATATTTGTTCAAAAATTTATATAAAGTGATAAAACAAAAAATAAATTGTTGAAGGCTTTTTTTAAAATTAATTTTCGATAAAGTTTCGATCTCATAAACATCTTTGGCAAAATTTGTTGGATTTTCCTATCATTTCTTCGTTTAATTTTGTATTTATTTGCTTTATCTTCTTTTCTTTTTGTCGATTTCATAGATGGAAACGTTTGCAATTGGACTCTTCGTTTATCTTACTTTCACTTACAAAAATTCATATTATTATTAGAGGAAAAAGTTAAGTGATATTACTATTTGGTTGAATGATAAATGTTATTAAAGAATAAATGCTCGTCTAACCATTAATTTATTTCATTTAGCTTTGTACACAAGAGAAAAGACGGATGTTATATTCAACAGAAATATCTGCAACATGGCCAATCTTACTTTCTTCATTTATGTACAGTAATTCCGATACTATATTAAATGTACATACACATAATAAGGCTAATTATGCATTTAATGATGAAAAATTAAAAAATAGTCTCATTTAACAGGATTACATCTTAAATTCTAATGAAATATTTTAAATGAAGATAATTGAAAATTACACTTTCGCAACAATTTAAACTACTTTTTTCTTTAATTTGTGAATTCATTAGACAGAAATATGTAATGTACATCTTTTCATGACCTCCATATTTTCAGTATAAATTATATGTTTGGTTAGGACGGATAATTTACAAAACTTTAATTTATACTTTTTTTTTACGTTTAGCTTTCTTCAAGAAAATAACATCATTTTAAATAATAAATAAGTATTTTATTTTCAGAAATAATACTTTCTTAATGCACTGTTCTTTGGAATAATGAATATGAATGAACTTAGAATGAGTTATTTCTTTGATAATTATGTGCCTTGGAAGATTCTATTGCTTTATTAATTAAATGTCACGGTCTGTAAAAACAGTTGACCATTATTTTCATCCATGTCTTAAATACCCACTGTTTCTCCCAATATTTTGTATAAACTATACTTCACGTGTATAATTAATTGTTGAATTCAAGATTCCTGAAACGAATTTAAAAATTTCATCTGATAGTTTTCCATTTAAAGGATGTGGGTGTGGAATGCTGCTATAATAGTGTAATATTATCGCATTATTTTTTTATATTAAATGCAAACTATTCTTTTGATGGTGGTTAACATCACATTTGCCAGAGTTAGATTGTTTGATTAACAAGTCTTCAAAACAAATCAGACTTTGAAAAAAAACATCTACTCATTTGCTCAGAAAAGAGAAAAAAATACTGTATCTTACAACGAACATATTGAACTCTTGTAATTCAGTGAACAAAGTTATGAATGCATCTCAATTTCCAACCAAAAGTTGTTAAGCTCGCGTTTTGTTTTTGGGCCGACAGATGCAAAGTCTTAACTTCATCAATAAATTCGAAATTAAAACATCAATTATTCATAAAATAAAATGGTATTACCAGGTAAAACATAACGATTCCTCAGCATTAACTAAACGTGTTAAGGTGTCTGCAAACAAGACTTACGCAATATTTTTTTATCCCTTGAAACGATCATTCAAGCGTTAGATGAAAAAAACTTTTTACCCGGCTTGTTCCAGATCAAAAATAAACAGAGATGTCGGAAAACGTCACGTCTCATTAATTCAATTCCAATACTGGACGAACAAAAAAGAAATTTAATCAGTGTAAAGAAAATTTAGAAACTTCCTCATTCATTTGTATAATGAAAAAGGGAAGAAAAAGACAAACTGTAGATTTTATAATAGCTAATCATTTAACGGAAGTTACAAAGCAAAGTCAATCGACTATGGAGATTAATTCCTTTGCATGGGATGTGATCCATGATCACTTAACTGCTTCCTATTCTAATTAATTACTGATCTGATGGTCAATGATTTCAGTTACTTTAAAAATCAGAGCTTTTACTATTTATCTACAGTTGGCATGAAAAACTTTCTTTTTCTCGATAGCTATACAAAAAGCTTGTTAAACATAAAATAAAAATCAAATTAACTTTTCCGTTGTGAATAAAAGTTATAACGTTTCAGGTGAGGTGTCTGCACGCAAAATTGTATAATCCCATTAAAAGTATGTATTTAAGCTTAGAAATGAAAAAAATATATATGAAGCGGCAGTTGTTTATGGAATAGACACATTTCTTTTGTGGATGAGTGTCCTTGTGAATGAAAGTCATAACGCTTCAGGAGAGGGCATTTAAATTGTGTCATAATTAATACATGCAAAATTGTATAATCACTTAAAAAGAACGAAATTTAGTTTGGAAAAGAAAAAATAAATATGAAAGGCAAATATTTATGAAATAGTCATCTTTCTTTCGTGGGTGAGTGTCCTTGTAAATGAAAGTTATAACATTTCAGGAGAAAGCTCTTAATTTGTGTCAGGATTAATGCACGCAAAATTATATAAAGACTTAAAAAGAATATAATCATGCTTAGAAAATACAAAATAAATATGAAAGGCAAATGTTTATGAGATATATATAATTCTTTTGTGGATGAGTTCCCTATCCTTTTCTTTTCCTTCTGTCTGATCTTTTATAAAGTTTTCACAATTAGTTCAACATTTTTCTTTTTAACTTCTTTAAAAGACAGACAATGAAATAATCTTACATAAAATGAATAATATTTAGTTGGATGATGATTATACCGATGGTTTTTATTTTATTCGATTGGTAGCAAACGTCCAATCTCTAACTTGAATGTGCGGATAAATTAACGGTTATTTATCATGTCTATTTTTATTTATTAATTTTTTTAGTTGCTAAATAATGAAAAATGCGAAAACCAACTCGTTGTGAATGGGTAGCTGATTATTTAGTAGCATATTATTCGACTCGAATACTAATAGGGATTTTTTCGATAGATTGCTCTTTTTCCCTCCTTACTTTTTATTATGTATGCAGATTTGTTAGTAAACGGTAAATCCCCCAACTAGTTTATGGAACTGCACTGGAATGTTAATGAAGTTTCTACTTATTTATTTTACCATATATGCTATTAATAGTGATAAGATTAATTCAACTAGCTTTTTTTTTAGCGGAGTAGGTACTACATATGAATTCCTCTCTATAGCGGATAGATAAACAACTTTGTTCATCTTAATCTGTTCTAAAGACAATAATTTTTGTTGAAATTCATCGTAATGATTTTATTAATAAGGTGATAGTTTATCTTTCTAAATTCCGTAGTAGAACCATTGTTGAAATTTTTGCTAACAGCTATACTTCTCAATATAGAATGTTTCATTTTACCGAAAAAAAAGATTTTCATAATGTCTTAAAAATTATAAAATTCATTTGTTATCTCATGATATGTCATTAACTTTATGAGTGTGATTATTAACATTATAAATGTTAAGATTAATTACACTTTTAACTGTTAACCGATATGAATAATTTTTTTAACATAGCTAAATACCTCTAATGTTTTTATCAGCATTTTATTGAAGTCATAGTACTTTTTTATCTTCATATATGGAATTATCGTCTTATTTGGAATTTTGAAAATTGAGCCAAAGTTTAATTAAAACTCCTTCAAGGTAATTAGAAAAAAATGATAATAGCAAAAATATTTTTCTCCTTTCGAGAACATTTAATCTGAACAAAAGAAAACTCGTTTTCCTTCTTTCTTCGAATCTTTAAAATTAATCACTAACAGGTTTTTGTAAAAATTACAAGCATTTCAGTTTTAAAATATTATTTTAAAAGTGAACTTGGCTCTTCTCGTAAGATAGCTAATAAAGCGCTTTTCAGAAGCTGTCTAAGAAAAATCTGCTATTGTGTTCTTTCAAGTCATTGCTTATAAGCAAAAGCGATCTTAAGTTGCACAAAAAGGATTGAATACCGATAATTAGTGCTGCCATCTACAGGTATAGAAGCTCACCAAATGCTCTTGGCGCACTCAGTGTTGCGCATTTTCCGTTATTTAAAAAACAAAATTCAAAATTTAATACAAATTATTGGTTATCAAAAATTTTATGCTCACAAAATAAGAGTATTTAAAGCAAATTTTTGAAAACGTAGAGAAAAGAGCATTTGAAGAAATTTAGCATTGAAAAATATCTGTTAAGCGAGCTTTATTTTCAAAAAATACTACATATATATATCTATTCCATTCTTTTTTTCTGTTATTTGGAAATTTGTCATCTATTATGTTAATAGGGTCCATTAACAACAAAAGAAAATGACCTCAAAAGCAGATTCCCATTTTCACTTATATATTCACTGAATCGTTCTGTCTCACCAAGTCGCATATTGCAGCTGCGTCAATTACAGCAGCGTCATTTCAATAGAAAATCCAGGCAATCCATTTAACAATTAGCAACTATTACAGAAAACTTGAATAACAAAGTATTTAACTGTGAGTCACTTTCAAAAGATTTAATATCAATAATTCACGCAAAAAAAATTAATGCAATTTTAAACAAAATGATTATTTAAAAAAAATTGCATAGTTTGTGGACTGTGTTCAAAAATTTTTTAGAATGCAGTCTGTATATTAAAAAGTTTAGCAGAACGGCTGACTTGGGACTCAGTCAATCTACAACCAAAAAAGAAAAACGGGGTGGCTGGACCTCACTAATCCACCAACAAATAATAATACTAAAATTCCCAAGAATAGAGTTCCAAAATTTAATTTTAATCTTAATAACTTCGAAGACACAACCTATGAAATTCAAATGAAATCAGAAAACTTATTACCCTAAAAATACCAAAAAAGATATTTAAAAAATTGCATGCGGCTGCTATTCATTTACCTGTTTCTCCTATTTCGCGATTCATTCCCTCCTTCGTTACAATTAGTAATAAGATTTTTAAACAAGCCTACTGAAATACAAAAAAAAGCAAGAAAATTTTATTTAACTTTATCCCAAAAATTTTAACTTTGATTTGATATTACTACTTAGAATAGAAGTTTTAATCTAAGCTGTATCCTATTTTTTTTTTCTTTCCATATTTCTTGACAATAATTTATTTAAACTACCAGCAAGCAGAGAGTAATAATAGTCCGTCATGTTTATTTTTTTAACACTGCTACTTTTAGAAATTATCAAATTAAACTCATTCTTTTTTATAGATTATGCCTCCTTATGAAAATATTTGTTACCTAATAAGTTTTAAACATCCCTAAGTAATTTAAGCACATATTGATTAACGCTTTATTTTTATACTAATTTTTTAATTCTTAAAATTTGAATCAGTGTATCACCTAAATAATTAAATTCTTCTTTGAATGCAATGTTAGCAGGCAGAAAAATATCTAGTACATTGTAAGTAAAAATATTCATTTTTTATTTGTTTGAAAACGAATTCAACGCTCCCTATTAAGTAATCTAAATGCAATACCTTAACCCTAAAATTCTCTTTCATTTAATATTTTAAAGAATAAATTGTATGCTTAACTCCACGACTTTAATATTTTGAAGAATATATTGAATATTTAATTCTTCAACTTTTAAACATTACACTTTTGTTTGAAGAATGTATTGAATATCTAATTCTTCAACTTTCATACATTAAATATTTTAGAAGAATATATTGAGTATTTAATTCTTCAATTTTTATATATTTATTACATTCGAAATATTCATAAATTTTGATTCATTTAATATGTTTTGAAACATTCTTTGTTGTATTATGCGAACAAACAAATCCTCTTTTGCTTGCAGCAGCATAGTTTCAAAAATAAAATTTTATTTAAAACAAGCAAAACTATTTGATTAAATTGTCTAACATTTTCACTTGTCGGTGAAGCACTATTAAATCTCACTTCGCCAAAAGGATCCGAGCATTGTTTAATCAAACAATTTGATTGGCCTTTTTTTTTAAGGTTAATTTAATCCTCTTTAAAGTTTCTTAAAATAGGTAGGAAGACTTTTTTAAAGCAAAATTCTAAGATGGTATCCCTCTGTTCTGAGAGAGCGAAAATCTGTATCAAGAAAGGTCAAAGGAATGGTTGAAGAAATAAAGAAAGAAAACATCCACACGAGCGTTCGGCAGAAGAAAGGTTCTGTTGCAATAACTAGATACAAAGAATTTGGGTGAAAAAGGAAGCAGCGCTGCTTCCTTTTAATCATATCAAGTGCTACGAGTAATTTTAGATTATGAAAAGAAAAGGAAAAACACAACAAAGGAAAATGGAGCAAACAGCGTAATGTTCTATTTCAGGAATTGTGTACACACCTGAGAAAACATCAATAGCATCGCACTAACAGCTTCTAATTGATTTTGAAATCATGTTACTACACGATAACGAGAATTAATGAAACTACATCGAAATAAATTATATATCTTTAAAATGAAAGCCTCCATGTACATCAATTCTGAATTACTTCATTTATTAGAATCACGGGAAAGGAGCGGGGGGGTGGGCAATCAGAAAGTTTTAAATATCTTTCTTTTTTTTTTTTTACTGTCCCTAATCAATTAAAGGCTTTCTTATAATATATAATACCGCATAATACATTTTTGTAAACTAAAAACCATTGATAAGGAATTAATCAAGAAAAAATGGCAATTCAAGAAAAAAATATTTATTCTTCATTCTTAGAATGAAACACTTAAATTATCAAAAGAATACGCCTGAGGAGTTTAATTTCAAAATAAAATCGAAGAGATGAAAAAGAATATAAATGAAGAGCAGAAAATAAATAAAGTAAGAAATTAAATACAACTCTTACCAAACAACAAAAAAAAAAAACTTAGGCCATTTAAAAATTTTTTCATTTTTATATTATTTTTTATACGTAATTTACATCATTAATTAATATACAATTTTTAAATAAAATATTCTTAGTCAAAAATTATATTCTGCGATTTTTATTAAGAAAAAATTAATTAAATGTTAATTTGTAACGTGCGTGGTTTTCCTTTATTATGCTACATTTAATCCATTTTTTTTATCAAATAAATATTGCATTAATCAGCATTTTTTGAAACCCAAATACCTTACATTTTAACTGAGAGAAAATAAATCAAATTCATACTTTTGCTTTCCTAACTTAATGATTTGCATGTTCATACCCTTTCTCCCAAATTACAGTCGATGCAGAAAAAAAAAGCATGGATTATCATATATACAAATTACATAATTGCTAAGGAGTCTAGTAACCCGGGGACCCCAAGTCGATATTTTTATTTATTTAATGTGGTATTTTCAGGGTAATCTTATTTAGTGGTTTCATTTGATTTACAAATTTCATATACTCTTTGTTTATTAGATCATTTTTTTATATTAGTAAGAATTATCTACATCCCTACGGCTAGATGCTGACCATCTGTATGATAATCCCTTAGGGAATTTTAGAATGGAAGTTTGTAAGCTGCGCACTGAAGAAGAATTGTGTGAGACCCTTTTTTAAGTGCTGTATGTAATGTAGTTTGTATGGCGTCTTAAATGTTAAATATAAGTTTAAATTGTACAAAATAAATCATTTTCGGCCTTGATTGTCTATTTACTGTGCCCAGTATATGTGGAAAATTTTACTATATTTTAGATCATTATTCTTAGAATTCTTTTCCTTGCTTTCAAATTCCCTCCAAGGGCAATATGTGTAAACCTCCTGCGACTGTGGTGCTGAATTTTGCAGAATTTGATCCATTACAGGTATCGTCTTTGTCATCTGATTATATATATATATATATATATATATATATATATATATATATATATATATATATATATATATATATATATATATATAATTTGTGCCACACTTCTTCATTTAGTCTATTCCATTAAATGTATTCAGAGAAGAAATACACCTAGGGTTCGAAAATAATCTACAAAAATAACAAATAATCTACAAAATTTGATAAGTCCATCGATACAGTTTTAGAGGATTTGAATTCCAATAAACAAGCACTTCCTGAATTTTGAATCTTATATCACGTTCAGCAATCATTACTTTAAATTACTGACCATCCAAACATTACATAAAAAGTTAATATCCTCATTAAATGTGAGAATATTTTCCGTCAAGGGAAAGGAGTCCAAATTTCTTGCTTGTTAACCCGGAAATCGCTTTTTTCCCCCAATAAACAGAATCTAGATTTTTATGTCTCCACAGTTTACTGATTCAAACTTAATCAACTCATTAAACATGTCTGATATAAATCCAAAAGAAAATTTCCTACGGAAATGAAGACAAGATAATTTTTAAAAGCCATTTTCCTTTAAAATAAAACCTATATCTTCTTCTTTTCTTTTCTTTATTTTGCCTTTAGTACATCTATCCATTTTCCATTCGAAGAGGCTCAATTTTTTCATAAAATTTCCTACAACATAAATGATGAAGGTATGTAGAGTGTTTTAGAAAGGATATTGAATTATTCGCAGGGGATATAATTTGCAAGTCATTTGTTCCAGCTTGCAAATGGACCGTCCATTTTGAAAGTGGCGTAAGTCAAATCTGGCAAAATTCCTACAAATTTTATTATCAATATAAATTTCTGTTGGGTAAATTTAAATAAAATTATGTATACTCATGGATTGTAAACGGACTTGCATAATTTTTATAATAAGTAAAAATTATTTAACTTCAGTTTAGTTACATTAACGTCCCGTTTTAAAGCAACACGAGGGCTATTTTGGGACGGACCTCGTAATTTTGAACCACGGTCAGATGACGAGGACGACACCTGAAGTGGCACCCCCCTCTCCACACCACACAAGCGTGAGGACGTTTGGCCTGACAGATTTAACGTGCAAGAGACCCCCTCACACGACGGATCTTTGGTGGAATCAAGTCTCGAACCTGAAACCTTCCGGTTCCGAAGCCGAAACCTTACCACCAGGCCACCGCGGCCATTTAACTTCAGTGATTCAAACTTATTATCTTCAAAAACTCTGCATAACTTTAAATGCTTTTTATATTAATTCAATTTCATTCACCAATAATTACAAGGATTAACATAGGAATGATATTTTAATCGTTAAATATATTTATATATTTTTAAAGTTAAGCTACTATGTCACCATTATTTTGTGTTTCAATTGTTATAAAATAATATTTTTAACAAAACAACAACTTTGTGTTATAAAATAATTAAGCTATTATATAGTTTAAGAATGAAATAATAAATCAATATTATAATTATTTCTTTTTATGTACATCACTGTCTGATGTTAATGTGTAACTATCCAATTTTGAATACACAATAAAAAAAGAAAGAAATCGACAAGCGAAATAATACAAATGTAATTATAACTATAGAAATTGGACTTACGAAGCGTTCATAATCAATCACTACAAAATTTCATTTATATGCCAATTTTAAACTGAACAAAGGATTTCTATTTTAAAAATATATAATTTAGCTATAAAAAATTTTACAATGAATTAATCTCAAATGATGGGATATCTCATTTTTTTCAAAATCGACTTGCACCACTTTCAAAATAAAAGGTCTAAATATACCAAGCGTAGAATAATATTTCCCTCTTTGAACAATTTGCTACCAGTAGAAGTTGGGATATCATTTCATTTCCTCTTTTGGAGTAATATCTTTTCTTCATTCATTTTGTGATTTCAAAATTTTCAAGAGAGAGCGTCCGCTTGATTGCATGTTATTTATAAAGTCTGTTTCCGTATTTTATTTTAAGCAGTTTTGAACGCTTTCAACTGTTTTGAAAAATTGATAATAATTAGATAATAACAATTTAATAGAGGAATTGTTGTAATTGGAAAACAATTTAATAGTAAAATCTGTAAATTGTTATAATTGAATAACAACTTAATATCAATTCAATAGTGGAAAATTGATAAGGCTTTTTAAAATTGCCTTCTTTTGTTCTTCAGCATACATTTCTTTAAGAATAAATTTAAAACTGATTTCTGAATGAAAACTCGTACATTTTCATCATTACACAAAAGATGTGTAATTGTTTTTATATGGTTCATAATCTGAAAGAAAATTCGTCAATAAACCACTGCATTATTTGTGGTAACTGCCTCTGCCTCATTGTCATGGTTTTTACTAATGAAAAGTTTACGGCGCATTCAATTGCCATAAAAACTCATTACAATTTTGCTTGTCCATCTGTATTTATGAGATATTTAATTATACGTAAAAACAACAGACAAAAAAACTGCATTTCATTTAATTTATATTTAATTCGATATTTAATTACTATTTGAGCTAAAAAAGTGTAAAGTAAGTAATTGTAAATGCAATTAGATCATGATCTATTTCAAGTTATAATTTGCTTCAACTTCTGTAATTGTTAGACTCTTTTCAATATCTTAAATTATAAGTGCTCGAAGTTTGATTGAACTTGACCCAGTTAAAGAGGAAGAGATGTAAAACACACGTACATACTTTATATAAATGACTTCGTTTATATTAAAATTATTTTTAAACTGGACATAATTGAATATTTATTTAAAATCTATTCAAATCAAGCTTTGTTTCAATTCTCTATGTTGAAGAATAGGATTATCTAATATTGAAAATTGGTGTTGTAAACAAATAATATTCTTCGAATTGCGGACATTCATAAATCTTTCATTTCACTATTAAGCTGTACTGTGTTTAATTTATTGATATTTTCTTTAGAATAATTCGATTCAAAATAGAGCAAGAGAATGTTTTGTTTATAAAGATCAACGGCAAATATAATTATAAATTCCAAATTAAACAGCCGGAAGTTGATCATTTTAAAATAATTGTAAAAGATGTTCGAAATGCAATGCAATAGCTTTAAAATCTGCAGGTGAGGGGATTTATGCTAGTTAAAGTTATATGACCGTGCCATTTTTTTTTAATCAAACGATGTTTATTTGGGAATGAGTCTAATTACCTGAAACTGCTGTCAGATGATGGTGGGGACAGCAAACAAGCTTTTCAACTTCAGAGGTTTTCGAATACCAAACAAATATTGGAAAGACAGTTTTTTTTAATGTTTTCCTTTTTTTTAAATTTAAAGCAGGAAAACGTTTTGGGGGAATTACAGTTGTAGTTGCATAATCTGTATAGGGTTGTTTAATAAGAAATGAATATTAAAATATACTATTCTTTACATATGTATATTTCAATCTATTTGTGTACGAAAATTTTCTCCGATCTCCGAAATGCAAGTTTAAGCAAAAAATAATCGTTTGAATGTTTAATACAACTCTTTCATGAATTTCAATGAGCATTTTTGAATTTAAGATGGCTTTCTTGATTACTGATTTAATTTAAAAAGCAAAATTTCACAGAATAGCACATGGACAATAGTATTTTTGGAGGCTTCATTCGATTCGGAATCTTCAGGTGGATACCATTTTAAGCATAAATTTTATTGCATAATGATCTATTTCAAGTTATAATTTGCTATTGCCTCAACTTCTTCCATTATTAGACTCGGTCAAATGCATAACATTTCAAAGAACAATGACAGTTGTATTAAGCATATAGATAAAATGAATCATCTGCAAATAAACAAATATATATAGAAAACATTCCATGCTTCGACGATAGTAGGAAAGTAGCAAATACTGACCAAGGCCTAGTGACATGTCATTCACCCAACATATTAAAAAAAAAGGCAGTAGGGCTGAAAGAGGTTACTAATTGCAAACACGCGTTGATTGAGTGAAGGCACGCCTAATGGAAAAGAAAGTTGTTTACAAGGCTTCTCCCAGAAGAAGAAAAACGAGGAGAATGAAAACTGAGGACTTTCCTCTCGCAAGTTCGAATGATTCTAATTTTACTTAAAAACATTCCTTACGAATTTTAAAGATGCTTATCAGCGAGGAAACTTTTGAAATTAAATCATTTATTCATTAAATTTATGGTTAAATTATTTGGAATTAATTAAATGATTTATATGCATTCTTGTTCATCATACGCTTAATTTTTTTTTATTTATATATCTTTCAACTCTTATTTGAAAGAAGAAAAAAAAAATACAAATTCATATTTTTTATTTAAAAAAAATTAGGATAGGGTAAGGAATAAAAAATTCGTTCTGAAAGTACTTTTGAGGTAGTTTATTGGCCTGATTCAACAGTTTTTAAATAGAATACAAACTTGTATTTGATATTTATATGGAAGTTTATGTGATAGGGGAGTTTCTTTTTAATTAGACGTTCATTAATATTTACCAAATACATCACTATAGAAAATATGTTGCTTTTATATGTGTTTTCTTTTAGGTGTTCACTTTTTTTGTTTGGTTTACTTATTTTTAGTAAATGTTCTTATGGAACTTGTACAACACGAATTGAATGAAAATTTCACTTTTAGAATCTTTGTTTTCTTCTTTTATGCATAGAAAAGTCTTAAGACTTCAACAATTCAAATACCTCGTTTTTTCGTCCGCATTTAAAGAAAATAGCTTTGAAAAACAGATTGAATTCTTTGCAGATTATAAATTCTTCAAAATTTTCTTCTTAAACCCAATAACCAACAAATCCAAGAAGTTTGTTTTGATATCACAAATGATAAACTGTATTTGGATGTACGCAAATATTGTGAGAAAAATATAACTTAGTGAAGGTGTCGAAGAAGCTCATTTTCAATACGTTTTTAAAGCCTTTCAATAAATGTGTTATTTCAACATTTTTCAAAATTTAATGAAAATCAATAAACGTATTATTGTGTAAATGCATTCTGATTCCGTCTTTTAATAACTTTTGTGATAACATATTATCCTGGAAAAAAAAAGTCGCCTTAAATATCAGTCTGAGGTATAAAAAAATGGTCTTAGTCAATAAATTTGCCTTTTAATTCTTCAGCAAGTTTTACATTTAAAAATGAAACTTGTATGCTTATGGATGATGAT
>JAPMOQ010045994.1:5412914-5653485 GCA_026543055.1 Argiope trifasciata
ACGAAACTAATTACGGAAACTGAATCAAAAACTACTTCGAATGCGAATTGGTTCAGTTTCCGTAATTTGTTTCGTTTTCTCTTATATTGCTAATTTATGTGATTCATCAGTATTTTAGTAGTAGCTGTATTCGCGCACACTAAATACTATGATAGCTTTTTAAATTTTAGATTTTATATATATATATATATATTCATCGACATTTTTTTTTTCTCAGGGCCATGTGAAAATAAAATTTTTATCTTTAACATTTACTGAAATCAAATTATTTTTTACATTTGGGTAGCATATCTGAAGAAACTTTGCAATTTGTAAAGTATAAATCTAATTTCAATAATTAAGAAAATGAATACTTGTTTGACTTTTTGGGGGGATACTCTGTATAGTACAGTTTCGTTCATTTTAAACTTACTTGGAATTTTATTTTAAATATTGCACTCAATATAACTCGAACTCGACGAATTTTCAATTTTAAGGATTCTTTGAAGGTTTAATTAGGATTTACTGTAGTACTTCCTCGTTAACTTTTTCTTTATTTTCTACACTGTGTTAATTTCATCTGCGATAATTAAATTCTCTTGTTAATTTTATACTTTATTGTTTTATATCATAATTACATTTTTTTTCTTTGCTGCATTGATTTCATCAATTATAAATACTTTTACAATGCAGTTACATTGATAATTTATCATTCCCCAAATCATCGCTGAAGAAGAAACATCATCTATCTGAATTTCCAAGTTATGCAACAGCAAGAAAGAAATTAACTTTTTGTAATTAATAGAAAAATTTCTGATAACTTTTTTTTCCATTCTTGGTAAAAACATCAATTAGTTTTTTTTTTTTTTTTTTTTTTTTTTTTTTTTTTACTACCATGGGGGAAAAAAATATGTTATTGTCGCCAAAAGGACCCTTTTTTTCCCCGCTGTAAAATTTGCAAAAGTGAAACTGGTAGTGTTGCTTGTTAAAGTACGATATGTTATTTTTGAGGTAAATATTACTTTAATTATTATAAATAATACAGACAATTAGGATTTCATTCTTCTTAGAATTAAACTTTTTTTTATTAACAAGAATATAATTTTTTTCATCTATCCTTTTGCGTTAAAACATGTGTGACAAATAGATTTCTTGCTAATAAGGCAGAAAAAGAATAAGTTAACTACAGGTGTTCGAAACAGATTATGTACTTCAATTTTCAATAAGCGAAAAAAGAAGGAAAATCTTCCCTCACATCCTAGTAAGATGAATATAGCTTGAAATTTCATCCTTCCGAAATTAATGATGAATCAACATGATTATTTACTTATTTTTCTCTCGCTGTTTTGGTTTTGAATAAATTCTGTCAGTTTTGAAAAAAAAAATGACATCGTTTATAAATCATAGTATTTTTGTTTTTAATTCATAAGTTTTTTTCTGTTTTTGTTTCAAAGGAATATACTCCACACAAAAAAGTAAATCTTTGAAAAAAATCTACATTAAATTCTGTGAAACTTATTATTTAATTATTTCCTAAAATTGATAGGTTAGAAAATTCTATACAAACTTTATTTTCCCAAGGAACCGGATCATGAAGGAAGTTTAGAAAAAATACGCTAAAAATAGTTGGCCTTAGTTAAAAAATATGGAATACTATGAAACATAAGGGCTATAAAAACATTTGACGGAAGCAGATAAAGATTAAAACAAACAAACTAAATCACAACTTCCGATTCAGTTCCGCTTGAGGAACAAAATACTTATCTGAAACACCTAAATGAGCTCAGTGAAAGTGCAAGGGGGGTATAGTTGCCCCGGACGCCATTCTTTGAAGGCGACAGGTCAGCAAGATATTCGTGCGTCATGTCACTTTTTAAGAGGAATATGATGGGAGAGGAAAATTATGCCACTTATTTCTCCTAGGTCACTGAATGGTCTACTTATTTTCAATATAATAATATTTAATGGATATCCAGACTGTCGTAGTACTTAAACAAATATTTTGAAAATGTTGCTTCCAGCTTTTCACCGTTACAGACTTCGAAAAGCAACTGAGAAATGATTCCCAATATAACTGTTACGATTTGGTTGCTGTCAGGGTTTTTTTTTTTTCTTTTTTTTTTGTTGTTTGTTTTTTGACCCAAGAGCCATGTTTGGCTATGCTATAGATTGTTTCGAATAATATTGAACAGTAAAACTTCTTTGGAATGCCGCTCAATGACATGAACGACGAAAAACGGAATCTTGACTCAAAACCTTAAATTATTACATACAATATAATGATTTAATACTCGTTAATGATATTCCATAAGCACTTTAGTTTGATATTGTTTATTGCTACAACAGTGTGAAAAAAATTCATTTTTTTTAAATCAGATTTTTCTGAATAATACTTTATAATAATTACAGCACTTCTGTTACAATAGCTCTTTTTGTGCAACTCTATTTCTTTTTTCTTTGATCTTTATCGTACAACTTTGAACAAAATGGAATTCCTAATATTCAATAGAAGATTTAACCACAATCGACACAAATTCTGCTAGAAAATGTCGAAGTTTCAATTTTATTTCAAAAACAATTATATTAACTTCAATTACCGAGAAGACTGATTTTTGAATTCTAATTTAATCATCGTAAATGAAATTCATAACATTAAATATTTTGTTCCTTCTAATATTTTAAGCCACGTGCTGGTGAATAATTACTATGTATTTAAAAAGAAAAATTTATATTAAGGCTTTATAAACTAGCCATGAAAAATCTACTTCGCATTTCCGAATGGACATAGTATTAATAGGAAAATAAAATTTAATCAAAAAAAAAATACTTGGTTATGTAAATTTTAATGAATTGCTTCAATTAACAATTATATATCGACTTCACTTATTACTACTAAAGAATCTGTCAGAAACTCGATTCTATCTGAAGAAGTTGTTATAGCCAGAAAAAATATAGCCCCTAGCATGAGCAGGAACCTAAGAAAATTAACTATCACTATATAAAAAAAATCTTCCTTTCTCCACATTCTTAATGATTTTAGTTAAAATATAATTTTTAAAAAATAAAGAAACAAGTCATTATTTATATTTTTATTTCAGATACGTTTTTATTTATTTAAAAATAATTTAAATTTATAATATCTTAAAATTATCTATTTCGAATTTTCTTTTCAACAAAAGTGTCAAATATTTCATCCAAATTTAATATGTTCCATTAACAGGGTGTCAGATTAGGAACAGTGGTTGATTTAAACATTTATTATTCCTAGACAGTATTATGAAGTCCATCATTTAATAAACTGATCAATTTAACGTCACATTTCAACGTTTTTAACTTAATCAAAATTTTATGGATATGTTTTAGGCTAATTTCTTATTTTGGCAATTTTTATAAAATGCAAGCGATCTTTTTTTTTTTTACTGATGATTTGTGTATTTACGTTTATTCATCGTTTCTCTAAAAAGGCACTGAACGTTAGTAAATGCTGTAATAATTAAACTAACAGAGTGACCCATAAGAATCTGTCGAACTATGCCCGATTATATGTTAATATAATCCTAATATTTTTTTTTTTAATTTCATACAAATTGTTTCATATTTTTTACAAATTTATTTGGTAAATAGACTAGTAGAATCCTTTTTATCACATTGACTGAAGTGCCAGGCAACTGTTTAGTCTGAAATCTGCTAGTGATTACTAAACTCCTTTTGACCTATACAATTCATTCAGCATGATTCATTTTCAAAATGAACGCTTGTCAACAGTTATGAGAGAAGGAATAGTTGAAAACAACAGCGAAGCTAACTACTTCAGAAAAATAATTACATTTATTTATTTTTCAATTATGGAGAATAGGAAGGTAGCAGTGTCAATGCACTTATGCACTGTAATCATTAGCCCGACGTCTCTGTCATTTTCGCAATTCTGGAAGCTCATTATGTTAGCGATCCAAATTACATGGACATCTTGCTCTGAACTCATAATTTGTGAAAGTTTACATCGTATTTTCCAACACTTGAAGAACCAATAATCGTTTTCATCAATAAAACATAAATAGAATTAATTCTCTTTTTATCAACTAATTTGACGATGAAAGGTTGTTTTTTTTTCAAACATATGTGATTTATAGTGAACTTTAAAAAACTACTTGATGAAAAAATTATATGCGTTGTGTACTTGCAAAAATCTTTACATAACATGAATATTTGATGCTCATAATTACTTATTCATTATTTAGGAGGGATTTAAACATCGTACTAATTACATCTGCAAGCTTAAGGCAGATATAGCATAGTAAATGGTTACTTATTTTTAGCTACATCAGACAAATGGGGGGAGAAGGAAGAATACAAATAAGTAAAAAATCTGAAATATTTGTACTTTTTGTTAGAAAAAATGCCAAAACCTATATAATGAAATCGATACTCGTAAAAGAAAGAAAGAAAAATGCTTACAAGTTCAAGAAATTATTAAGGATAAGTCATAAACAGGGTGCACCATAAAAGTTTACTTCAAAAAATCATAATAAAATAATGCTCTAAAAAAATATGGTTTGCGGGAATATATTGATTAAGTCTTTAGATTTCCCCCCCATTAAAACCAATTAAAAAAATAATGATATATGGTGCTCACACGTCAAACCAAGATGGGTTTTATGAAAAACAGGATAGCCATAAAACACAAGACTAGAAGATAGAATTTGTCATGCAATTTTTTATAGGCTATATAAAGTTTTCACTTTCATTTTTTTTAAAGAAGTGCTTGATTGCTACGTCACTAAAAGTGGTAAATATTTGTCTCTTTTTCTAATTCCGTAGACCAATATTCTTTCTGAGGCATAGTAGTTGTGTTATTCCTGGTTACCATGCAGTGGCTCAGCAACCATGGGCGGTACTTACTCTCATTGTCAGTATTAATGTGGCATTATTTGTAGAGAATTTTTATCAAATGAATTTTTTAAATTTGCAATCGATCATATTCTGCATGCTTTGATAATTCTCAGCAACTCTTTTCGTTGCTAATTCTCTCTAGATGTACATACAATCTACAAATGACATTGAAGTGAATTATTAAATATTATTAATACTCAATTAAAGACACCAAATTTAATGATTGTATGTACAATCATTAAATTTCCTGTCTTTAATTGAGTATTAAAAATAATTTATATTTTATATTTCGTTAAAAATAACAAGTTTATATTTCAATTTCAATCTAAATATAGCATTTTTTAATGCACTTGCGCATTTATATTACTAAAAAAATGAGAATTTCTTCATGCTAAAGTATACGAAATGCACAAATGAAGGAATAGACCAAACATGCATTGCCTAATACTTTCAAGAGTTTTCAGCTAAACATAACTCAAGGGAAAGGGGGAATGTGCCTAAATTACATAAATAAAATGTATTTCTTTATCATGGAATATATTATTTCAAAGTAATTTTTCACAACAGCTTAAGTTAATCAAAGCTACTCACATTTTTCACTACTCCAACTATCGACAAGCATCAGTAAAATATAAAATAAGCAATATTAAATTGTACTTATATTGGTTATTCCTTATCAACATCATACATTTCAGCTAATTAATTTGCATGTCAAGTACCTACGCAGTTAATTTTACAAACTACTTCTTGGGATTTGAAATTTATTCAATAAAAACCCAAGACGATTATTGAAATATTTTGTAAATGAATGTACCAGTTTATTTTTAAAATCATGAATGGTAATAACATCAAAGACTTACAGGAGGCTTGGAAAATTCATACCAAAAAGATGACAAAAATTGCAATCAAGACATTTTTGCCTAGGTTTCAGAGGCTTCGCTTTTAAACAATTTTCGTATCTTTAATGAAGTTTTATTATTATTATTATTTACATACCTCATTCCTGACAGTATCCCAGAAATGCAATTGAAAGTAGTTAGAAGAAATAACTCGTTTTATGATATAGCATGCAGTTCCCACATACTTCGGATATTTTTTAACAAATTTTCAAATTTATATAGATTAATAAAATAAACTTATTTGGAAACTAAATTTTTAAAAATAAGTTTATAATTCACAAATGTAAAAACGCAATTAAAAAATATCATGACGTGTTCCTGTTTAACAGTTACACGTCATTACAAAACAGTTTCACAACTGTTTTGTAATAATGAAACAGGAAAATGCTTTTGGTTACAAGATTTAAGTGCTCTGTAAAACCTAGAAAATATTGCTACCGAGTATTACAATTGACTTAGTTCTGAAATTCGTTTCTCACTTTAAGGACAAAATATGAAACAAATTACGGTAGCAGCTAGACATCTTAAGATTAAAATGCTTAAATTAAAACTGATATAAATTAATGTGGTAACTTTATTTTCAGAAAAGTTTTATGTGTATATACTTAATATAACTTGTTAAGCAAATTTCCTATTAATTTCATTTATCAACATAATTACCTACAGAACATTTATTTTGCTTATACAATTCAGATAAATTTGTAATATAGCAGTTTCATATTATTTGCATGAGAACGTGATATTTAATTCAGTGGTTTTTCCAAAGAATTTTTTCTTTCTGGTAATTACATTCCAACCTTCTTACTATATATATATTTATATTAAAGAAAGATAACCTTTATACAGTCATTTTTGAAAAAAAATCGTGCAAATATTTATTTAAAGTTTATTTTATTTTATAGGGAATGTAATTGAATTATTTATTACTTGAGTATTTTCTTTATACTCCCATTATTTATTTATTTCGTGATTCAGTTTTGGAATAAAAAGCTTTAAAAGTTAATTATAATACTTTTTCCCAACTGTATGGAAAAAAAAACCCTTTTAAAAAACAGAAATATTTTCGTTTGAATTTATATTAGTCTCTTCCTTTAAAGTAAGAAATTTTAATGAATTATAATGAAAAACAGATTCACTATTCTGTGCAAGAATATATCAGAATAAAATTTCTATAAAATGTTTTTCCCAAAACAATTTACATTCAAAAAGTAAAACATTTCATTAAGAAAAAAAAAAGTGATTTTAAAGTGCAGCAATTATAATTGATATTTAGTTCTATTTCTGCAAACGATGAGGCTTTGAATGATAAATTAATAGCTCTACTTTCTTTGACTTAAACTAACCAGCCCATTGAATGAACCATTCAAACCTTAAATACCAGATTAACAACTGAAAACTAAAAATGTAAGCTTTTATCTTTCAAGTTTAGTCCAAGAATTTGAAATGGTCATATAAAATCAAATGATAGTATGGAGACACTTTGATATCTATAATTTCTTTTTTCAATTGGAAAGAACAGATGAATCACAGAACAGATTTTATTATCTAGTTACACTTTCCTTAACTACAGGTTAAAAAACAGAAATTACTGAAATTTTTTTTTCTGTTCATTAATAATAATCATTAAACATAACACTAAAAATGCAACTGTGGATTTCAAACTTTATCTTTTATTGCTGGAATCAATATTTGTGCTTCTCAGATGTATTTATAATAAGAAATCAATATTTCATACAAGACTGACAAAAAATATAGATGAAGAAATATTATTATCTTTAAAACTGTCAATAATTCTCTTACATTCTATAAACAAACTGTGCATTTCAATTTTTTGAATATTGAAAAGTATCAATTATCTCTTATTATAATGTACCAAGCAGAGTTAAAATGAAAAACAACAACCCATAAATTTAATTTTGTCTCACATGGGTAATTTTATAAAATATTCCAAGTATGTTATTTTTAATTTCTTTTCAGATGAAATTAATATCGATCCTATTAAAAGTGTCAGACTACATAAATATTGTATCAAACCACTGTTTGCACATTATGTTATAGTAATCTAATTTTTTTTAAAAAATTGCACGTTATGTTATAATAATCGAGCTAAAAAAATACCCACCTAAAAATACTATTAGTAGTAAGATTTAAAATGGTCAATAGTCAACAAATCCAGGAATACTTAACATATACAGTAATTTCATTTAGTATTTTAGAAAAATACCTGTGTGATTCAATAAGTCTAAATTATTCTCAAAAACAATAAGTAAAATTAAGTAATTGTATCTTAAACAATTACACATCAATATTTATAAATTTTTGATGATTAATTTTATATATAAATTGACAGTTTTTATCTCTAGTTCCATTAAATCACTTTTAAAAATTCAATTTTGATTTTTATGTTTTTGATAATTATGTTATTCAGTTTTGAATATCAAAAGCAACACATTTGTTATGAGTGAAAGGCGTTTGTTTTTTCTTCTGAAAAATCTTGCATGAATTCATTCGAATGAAATAGTACTTTTACACAGAAAATATACAATGCAAAATATTATAAAGTAAAAAAAAAAACAAAAAAACCCTGGACTTATAAAAACGAGGTACTCTTCAAAATTTTTATGTAACTAATACACATATGTATGCCGGCTGGTCCCTCAACAGGTGTTCGGTATCATTTACAATGCGTATTGATACATCTTTTCCAATAATTTTACTTTTTAAAACGAAAATTTTACAACTGTACACAGCCACGCCATCTCTCTAAAGTCTGTCGAAAACAGAACAAAGCGAGAATTTTAATTGCCGGTATTTATCCGATAATGCTATACCAAATTAATGAGCGTTAGAAATAGGAAGAAACTGACCTAATACTTCAATTTAGAGTACCAGAAAAAATTATCAAAGGCAAAAATGATAAGCGCATAGCTATGAATAGATCTGATTAAGCATCATTTTGAAAATAATTTTGCTTATAAAGATAAAATTTTCTATTACTTAAAACAGAGAGCATTTAGTGTAATACAATATGAAGACAAAAATTAACTTGTGAGATCTAAACATGGCGACTCAATAAAATAATCTTATTTCTTTATCTCATGTAGTTTAAATAAGCAATGAAAAATAACATAAACCATTTCACATGTACATTACATATAATTGCAAATGTTTTGCTTTTATGAATATTTTTAAAAATCCATATGCATCGTCATTAGGCGTTAAAACGTCCTTTAAAATTATTTAAGTAATATATTCATAAAATTAGTCACACAAGAATAGAAAAGTAACAAAAAAAAAATGTTTTTTTTGTTTTTTTTCCATACAAAAGGCATGAAAAAGCGAAATTTTATTTCAAAATTATTTTTAGTAAAGAACCTTGTTGTGACTTTTGAAATCTAGAGCGGAAAAATCAGACTAAAACACGTGTAGCGTTTGATACATTCAGAAGACTAATAAGTTTTTCTAAATTTGCAGAAATTGTTCACAAAAAAGACAAATAAAACAATGAAAACACTTGCTACAGCATGCAAACAAAAATCAATTTATTATCAATTTTTCAGTAAAGTCATGAAGTTAGAAAGTTAAATGTAGTTTTTAGAATTTTACATTGCAATTTAGCACACAGGGAGGCATAACTGATATTGTTAGTTGACGAGTACTAGTAGTATATCTAGACAGAAATACACTTGAAACAATTATAATGATTTTCATTTATTGATATATTTATTTGGGTTTGTTTTATTAAATGTCTAAAATATATTAGAAAACAGTAATTAAAAAATTTATAATATATTAAAAAACAGTTCACGAATTCTTAACGGGACAATGTTATAATTTTGTCAAATGAAATGGAATGAAGAAACACATTTAATAAATATATAGCATAAGAATCTTTAATACAAGAACAACTTTAAACACGAATTAACAAATATACATGGCAATGAGTTATACAGACAAGAGCTTCAGCTCATGCAACTGACTGCTAATTTCCGACTAGTTTGTTTCATTTTTCACTGGCTGCCATTCAAGTTCCACTGATCCACTAATAAAATTTATTACACATATGTATATATATATATAATTTGCTTTACAAATCTGTGGCTGCACAATGAAAAAAGATATCTATATCTACTCTTTCTTTCCCAAACAGATGCATTTCTGTGATCAATGTATAATTAATGTTTTAATGTAAATTTAATGTAAGAAATGGACCATGCTATAACATGTTTATAAGATTAAGGCATGGCAATCAAAATACTTTAAATGAAATGTTAATATTACCACCCACTCCTGAGGGAACTGAATGAAGTTGCAAGGTCACATCACAAATAACAGCTACCACACTAAGCATTGACAAAAGCCAGCTCTATAAAATGAAACAATAACAACTTATAACACTAAGCAAAACATGAAATAATATTTCAAGGCAAATCACAAGGCATTTCAACACAGACTCTTGATTTTAAAACTTCAGCTATGGCATGAAACATAAAACTATGTACAGCAGCTAATGAAGAAATGTGCTTTTCAGCAATGGGAAAATATTAGAACCATTTCCTGTGCCAGCGCGCGCACTAAAGATCCGTGGAAAATGAACAATAGTACTATGCATTGTCACATACTAATCCCCACTATTCTTGATTTCATAATGTTTTATATCAATACTTTTTAATACAAAACTTCTAAATCTACAAAATAAAGTTTTCAATTCTGGCCATTAGTTTTGTTGCAACAGGCAAGACAAGTATACAGCTGTCTTCTCAACTGGGCACACGGATGGAGCGTTAAGTTTTAATAGTCTAGTATCCTAAAATCCGATGACATTGCTGTACACTATACACAGAAACATTAATGTAGCTCTGCATTTATCGGCTTAGTTATTAACATCTTTAAGATGACACCAGCTTAATAAGAAAATAAAAACATAAAATTGATATTTGTATTCCAACTTCTGATGTTACTAAGCTGTCAAAACAAATATCAGCTTGTAGCAAAGACATGTATTAAAAATAACCATACAATATAAATCATAAGCATGGAACATTTGCATTACCATAAAATAAAGAATCTTTCATGATAAAATTATGAAAGCTAATACTCTTTAGAATGTCACTGACATTTTAAAACATCAAAATGTCAAAATATTGTAATTCCTTGTGCACAGTGATGTTAGATTAGATTGGTATTTTGGGATTTGTATGTATGATTTTTGTTTCCGTGCATTGTTTTACAAGCTATCATTGGCAACACAATGCTCTTCCCTTTCCAGTTAATTTTATTTTATGCCCAGCTAAAAAGGGCTACAACGTTGACTCCACAGTAAGGAGTGTAGAACTGATGCAAACACTAAAAGTCAGCAAATTCCTTGGCACATTTTTCTGTTGATGATATGCGCAGTGCCTCTTCTTCATAGTCATCAAAGTTGCTGGTATCACCTGGTCCTTTACATTTTGGAATGAAAGGAGCTTCCACCTATACATGTGGGGAAAAGCTATTATGCATAATTGTCTTCTATAAATTAAATTTTTAATTTACAAAAAGGATATTAATATTGTATATATAATGATTACATCGGATTACACTGTTTCAAAAAAAATGGAAATGTACATATTCACAGGGATGCTCACTTCCAAAGTCAATCCTATCAATTTAATTATTTCATATTCCCATACTTACCATCTTGTCATCTAATCTTTACAAATGTAGAACAAGCACTGCAACTCTATGGAAATATCTAATGGTTCAGACAATACAGTTATATTCAACCATTGTAGTTTTTCTTTCGAGTGACACACATAGATGTAAGTAACTTATGATAAAAAATCCTAATGATTTGCAATTTTCAAAAAAAGATTTGAATACAAACACATAAACATACCTATAAAAAGACATACTTGGTCTAAATACTGACAAATCAGAGAATTAGCACTTTTCACAATGCTAAGATGGCTCAATAATTGAAACTTCTTATAAAATGTCTAACTAAAATTACTATTTATGGAAATAGGAAATTTTCACTAAATTTCTTCCAACAAAGCATTCAAAATAAAATCGACCAATTGAAAACTTTTAACTGAAATAAAACTTTTTGATGATTTTGACTTAATGATTTGATTGAAATTTTGTGCTTTTTTGACATAATATTAGAAATTTCAACATTAAAAATCACATAACAGACTAACATAAAGTAGCATTAATATTTCGCGATCTTCAATCTGTTTTTTAACCTGTACATTTACAAACTTATTTAAAATATCCAGCGTTATTCTTCCATTTCATCATATCATTGCATGTAAGTATTTTATAAGTACAATGTGATGAATTACAGAATGCATATGTTTAAGAAATTATCCTATGAAAGGAATTTGTGACGAAAAATATTAAAATGTGATATATGTAAAAATAAGATAATTTTCTCGATGATTTTTTTTTTTGCAGCAAAAACTTAAATATGTGATTATTTCATTTCATTATTTATTATATTTTGTAAATGTAATCATCAATATAAATTTAAATCTTTGATGACAAGTAATAGGAACGTTATTTGCATGTCAAATAAAAGTAATTCAGGTTAGCATAAAATGCTCTTTTAAAATAACTTTAAAGGGTATCATTATTAAAAATATTTTTATCCAAAGTCATATAGTTTTTACATCTAAAATTTTAAACAGTTCGTTATAGAATCATATAATAATTAGTGAGAAATTTAAAAGAGAATCACAACAAATTAAGTAAAACATAGCATCTTTCATTAAGCCTTAACTTAGTATTATAAAGTACAAATACTGAATTTTTTCTAAGAAACAGACACAAGTTAACTACCACACATATACAATTAATAAGAAAAGAAATAAAAACAATCCTCATTTTATAAATAAGTAATTGCAATGCACATTGATTCATTTCAATAACTGATTAAAATACCAATCACAAGGAAATTATATATTATGCACCCAAATTAATATACCAAAGAAATTATGATGTGGGTTATTTTTAAACTTACATATACACTATCAGTTGTTTTATAGATTTTACCCTTCACAAACTGAGAACAATATGCATTTTACTAAACTAACTTTAATTTATATCCTTATCCTTTGACTAATAAATAAGAGAACAATGTACAGAATTATAATATATCGTCGTTGTGAGAAAATCATTAGTGGATTAACAACACAAAAATCTTAATATTCTCAGTAGAAGAAAGTTAGATCTCTTATTCAGTTCTACTAGTGATTGATTTAGCTGAATAAGTAATTGTTACACATTAAATTTTAAAAAATTAGTTACTGATGGAAGAGAAATTTTTTTCCTCAAAGTCGAAAAGAGAATATACTCACATAACAGCACAAAATAAGAACAAACCACCAAAAGTCATGAACACTTATAAATCGATGCAATCTATATTTTTCTTAGGTACAAAATAAAATAAATAACTTTGAAAAATGTGGAATGTTTTCGATTTGAACTATTTTATTTCTACATCAATTTCGAAATTTCAGAAGGAAAAAATTCTAACAATTTTTCTATACATCAAAATTATCCATTTCATACCTTAATCGACCTTCACTTAAATGAAATAGAACAATTGTCCTTTGAATTTACAACTTTGATATTTTTATGTCACTAACTTAGGATGAAAAATGCTATTTATTTTTTGATTAAACAATGACTAAGGAATACACGAAAATTTCCAGTCTTAATTTTCAAAGTTTAGTTTAATAAAAGGCAAATAAATAAGGTCAATGCAATAAATGGTCACACAAAGTAATCACTTCTGAATTCTTTTATACTTCATTCTAGAATTTTAAGAGTTTTCCAGGTTTTAAATTTCAAAATTTTTTAACTATTTTTCAACCAATAATAAGTTAACTACCTTTCAGAACAGAGATGATACTTTTAGTAAGAACGAATATTAATAATAAAGGATCATTATACAATAATAAATTCCATTATATATTTTTAGAACTTCCAATCATTTGTTTGTTAGGAAATAAATATGCATCCAATAGTTAATTAATGTTTTGGTTTCAATACTGATAAATTTCTTTATTAATGTTTCTTATTTATTCAAAATATTTTACATTCTATAAAATTACATAAATATATTAATACAAGTTAGGAAAACGAATGCTCAAAGAACTAATAAAAGAAGCTAAATCAACAAAATTTCTTTACAGTAGTTTTCTAATATACAGGTTTATTAATAATTGTTTCATTATTTGCAAGTGATTGGGAATTCAATACCAAGCAATAATAACATAGAAACATGAGTCAAACACGACGTACGAGCACTAGAAGTGTCGTTGTGGAAACGAAACGGATTAAAACGGAACAAAGAGATAGAAAAAAGTTGACGTCAGATGTAGAAAATCGTACCCTGGCAAATATCTAACAGAAAGTAGCCCTGGGAACACTTTCTTGACTTACATTCAAAAGATTCTTTCCGACAGCCCTATTGATAGTAAAGAAGAATAAGTAATTAATTATCCAAAATGCTAGAACCATACATTGATGTTGAAGTGTGGTGTACCATGTTGTCAAGACACACACGAGTTATCAACACTTACAGATAATATTTATGCACTGTGAGGGAAAAAAATACAGGTGGAAAGTCAGCCTATATTACAATCCATAGCTTTGCCGTAATAATGACTCTGTTAGCGATCGTACGCTGCATTAGCACTCCATGTTCCACAAGAATATATGCATCAGAAGAAACAACATCAAGCTTTCTATTTCACTTTTAATATATATTTCCAAAATTATGAAGATGTCCCTTCGCACACAAGAATATCATAAAAAGGTAATTGAATAAAATGCAGTACACATCACAAGAACAGAATTCGAGATTTCACACTTTAAAAACTTAAATTGTAAGTCCGCTAAGTGATATTTGTTGCATATCACAATTCCACATCTGCAAACAGCAAATTCATTCATAAGCTTAAAACTTTTGTGTTTGTTTAAAATTTGTAATCACCATTTTACTTCGAATCCATACATCCACTGTTAAGACCGACAAGATCAGCTTTAAATCGATTTTATGACGCATTAAATTATATAATGGGTGAAAATAACAAAAAATTGAGTCACACTGATTTACAATAACAAATATATATCAATAAACTTCATGAAAGCGTTAATTTTCATTTTTTTTTCCATCACGATTAAATAAAAAGAACAAAATTATAATTACGAAATGGAATTAGTAAAAATCTGTAGACATACGTATTTATACAGAGTTGAAAATCTAACTCTAAGATTTAAAAAAAAATATGTACATAAATAGCTGCTCAAAGGTGTAATTTGGAATGTTAAACGGGAATGCTTATGAATATAAATTTTTAATGTGCTTATATTTGTTAGCCAATTTTTAAAAATTAAATAACATTATATAAATTTTATATGGCCTTTTTTTTGTAAAAGCGCTACTATAATTATGTTTAGGGATTACCTCATTGTTTACTTAAAATTAATTTTTCCTTTAAAATCTATTCAGACCATTTGAATTATGGAAGTATTTTATTCTATTGCAAGAAATGCAAATTAGTTCAATATAATTTTTCAGTTGTTTCATAAAATTTTCAAAGACTACTACCCCTGTAGCAGAGAATAAAAGTATGTTAAATTGGTTTTAATTCATAATTTTATTTCTAATTTTCATAAATTATAAAATAAATGAAATCGGACGAGAGACTGATTATAATCCACTTTCACACATTTAATCATATTTTCATTCAAATAACAGATATTTATTCACACAGTGATGCAACATAATATATCATTGGAAATACGGAAAATCATTAAAATATTTTGATTTTTGTGATGTATGCTTTACTATTAATTAAAACCCGATATACTATTAGCTAAAACTATTAGAATGAATAGCTATTTTGTAAACCTCCAACAATATGGAAATACAAGGCAAATCAGATGAACAAAAATTATTCATAATGTAATTAAAACAATTTATTCACAACATAGGTCTAATTACACATGAGTTCAGTATATACACATAAATAGAGAAATAATACAATTCTTGGATTCCAATCTAGTTTTAAAAAAATTGACTTAAAAAACTTCAATAGATAAAAATTATTGACCTCTTAGCCACAGAAGAATCTAAGCTGCTCTAGAAGCCTTGAAATTCATTCGCAAAATGATCAGTAAGAGTTCGTCTGAAAGTGTTTTTGTCTTCTGGATAGTTATCGAATTGGCGAGTATCTCCTTTTGATGTTAGTTTAGGTATTAGAGGGGCTTTCATCTAAACAGCCATGCAAGGGAAAGAAATGCATGCAAATAATAAAACATAAAAAAAGATAAATAAAAAACATAAGAATAATAAAAGAAAAAAATACATGCATTAAAATAAGACAGATGAGTTTTAAACCATGCATAAATAAATTGATAAAAGAAAAATTATATAAGCATTTTATACAAATACATGCATTTAATTGGTAGTTTTATTTAAAATTTTTTAAAAGTATATACCATCACCATAGGAAAATAAGCTTTAGAAAGTAAATTCAAGTTAGAAAAACTAAAAAAGCATTATAAAGGGAATAACCGACTTTAATTATTATACCATTACAGATTACAAACAACCCTGCAAGGTTCAGAAACATATAACTGAATATTAATAATATTTATAATTATTAAACTACAAATATTTTTCTATCGGTGTATAACATTTTATCATGTCAATTAATAAAAATCATTTTAACATAGAAAATCAATATTATCATTTTCAATACTTGCATCAAATGATTTCTCAAAATTGGGTAGACAGATGAAAACTGACAAGCCATCCTCTAATCAAAACTCTGCAAGGTCAGTTAAAGATAATAAAATAAGAGAGGAAGGGAAGGACACACACACAGGAAGAGGAAAAAGAAATCATTTTTGAAATATCTCATTCTAAGGTCAGAAAATTTGATACTCCCTAAATAAGATGAAAAACTGATGGACAAACTAAAGAATGAATCAGTCAGTAGTAAGTACCGATTATTCTTGTATTTATTTTATCTTCAACATCTCAAAAAATAAAACTTTCAATGTTATGCTACAAATACTGTAGTAGCATCATACAACAGTCATTACCCCTATATAAAGTGGTTACTATTCATGCACCTGCAGTAATATATATATTAAAAAAAAACCCTCTTCCCCCCCCCCCCAAAAAAAACGAATTACTTTATAGGGATTCCATTATGCTATCCAAGATCAATTCTGCTACGGGACTGTATCTTACACATTGAAAACAAGAACAGCAACATATTCTTCAATTAAGGGGGAGGGGGAAACAAATGAATGCATCAATGTCAGAAAATTTATTTGAGGAAATGAGTGTAATGTAATGCAATTTATATTCTTAAAAAATCGTAGTATAATCTTAAGCATATAAAGACAATTTAAACATTTTCCCGTTTGGATCATCCAATGAGTACAACAGATATCACACAGAAAAATTACTTGAATGTATAATAAATACAATTTTAACTAAAATAAGATATTAGAGAAAAAAACCAGATTAATAAGTATAGAATAAAGGGTGTATTTGTTACCATTAGTGAATCTATCAGTAGACTATAAAAAATACACTGCATTTAATGGAGCAACATTAAAATTAATGCTATAAGATAGTGAATGTAAAATACGTTAAATTGATACCATGAATTTGTCTTAAAATAAAAACACAGTAAAAATATACTAAATAATTTTTATAAATATTTCTAATGCATACTAAGAAATATTACAAGAAATTTCAAAATACAGCTGAATTCAAGCAGTGTAATTTTTCTAAAGAAAGATACACTTCAATCTTTCCAATTTTATATAATTATTGGAAAAGTCATAACTAATGTAAGATACAAACTATGCTTCAATTATTCAACACATCCAAATCAATTTATTAACACGATGTAATAGGAAGTCTGTCAAACAAAATAAAATAAATTAAAGGAGAGATAACAAAATAGTTGAATACAATTCCAAGATACTTTAGACTATTTTAAAGAAAATTAGTATATTACATATATATCGATTAAATATTTTTATATTCGTTCGAAACATACATTGAATCAAATAACATGAAAATATAAACGCACTATCAGAAATGACCATAGATTAATATTATAATTCCAGCATTCTACTCTGAAATACTCTTAACTTTACGGCTCCAAATTATAAATATAACAAGTTTTGTGGACTTATATCACAAAATATCATATTGGTAATTGCCTCTCACATTCGAACATACTTACAAATTAACCAATGATATCTACTTGGCTAGTTTTTGATTTTTTAAGTATTTTTAATACTTGTGGAAACGAAGTACACTAGATATTTATTTTTGGCTTGCTATCATAATTTTTGTACACCCTATATTTGATGATAATAACACTTTTAAAGGGAAGAAAAATTACAACCACCATGGGTTTAAAAAATAGTATATTATCTCAGCTCATAACACATTAAAGGAACATGGGATAAGAAATTGGCTAGTAATAACAATTGTTTATTAAAATAATTTAAATCACAGCTACTTTAATCTATTATGTTATATAAGAGAGAATGCAAAAACTATAAAGATTTTGCAGGAAGATAATTGAATTATTAATTTATTTCCAGGAAGGAAACAATACATTAGCTTCCCTATACAGCCTTTTATCTCCTTAAATAGAAGAATTTCCTTAATTCATTTTGGAAACACTTAAGTCTTTCATTACGCAGTCACAAGTGAATTCGAAAATCCCAATTTGGAATACTAATTAATATTTTGTAGCAACAAGGAGGGCATTACTGTTCAGGTAATACAAAAATCCTGCTTTCGGTTGTGTTTTATTTATATTCTTCTAATACATAGAAGCAATGAACAGTACATAATCCCTCATTTTAAATATCATTATAACTGGAAACTTTTTAAGCTACTTACATAAATATTGTAAAATTGGGAAAAAGAAATAAAAGTGAAGATATTTACTTTTGGAACCATTAAGAAGATGGAAAATGAAAAATAAAACATTAATATCTGAACAAAATATATAAATACTCTAGTTTACCTTCTTCTGAAATATCGTAATCCAATCAGTAGTAGCAAACCATTTATGATTTTTAATATCATTTACACCATTCTTCAGATTCCCATATCGCTTGGTTAAATCCACTTGCAGCAAATTTTTCAATAGATCTTTCAAGTCTGATGTAAAGTGTGATGGGAAACGAACCTAAAAGTAATGGGGGGAAAAAATATACATTTTTAACTATAAAAGGAACAAAATATACTTATAAATGAATATACAGAAACAATAGCTTTTAAAGCATAATTAAAGAAGAAAAATAAAAGGAAATTAAGTTCTACAAGTAATACCTTTCCAGATACAATTTTTTCGTAAATTTGTATGGGTTGGTCAGCAAAGAAAGGAGGATAGCCAGCTGCCATTTCATAAACAAGAACACCCAGAGCCCACCAGTCAACAGCTTTGTTATATCCCTGAAAAAAGAATTTAAAATAATCGTTTCAAAACTTCAGAGAGATATTGAATGCTTTTATGGACTTATAGATTAAGTATAACAAAAACACAAAGCAGATGTCATCGAATTAAATACAGAAAACTCAATGGAAAATAATACAAAGAATATTATTATTACTTATTATATCATTTAATTTTTTAATTTTTACAGTATAAAATGAATCTAAAGATTGCAGAAACTACCTGACTCAAGAAAATATCATCCATAAAGCACAATATAACATATACTTTACCTTGCTGAGAATAATCTCAGGAGCAAGATACTCTGGTGTTCCACATAAGGTCCATGTTCTACCTTTTACTCGTTTAGCAAATCCAAAATCAGTAACCTAAATAAAAGAAAATATATATTAAATAACTACTGAGACACATGATAAATGAGTAAAACTCCAACAATTTTCGAACAAAGCAGCAATATGCAAGATCTGAAATCAAATATAGTAAATTAATTCTTATTTTTATATAATCAAACATTTATAAAATGAAACAATAAATAGTCATACTTAAGATTCCCTTTTCAGCTTTTTATACATTACATCCATAATTCACAACAGGAGGAAGATAATAAAGAATATATTACATCACTAAATATACTGCTGAAAAGATTAAATATCATACATTTGAACTCATTTTGTACTGGTCACATTAAACTACAACTTACTTAAATAATCATTAAAGCTTCATACATTACAAATACATACAAAAAATATATAATTTATAATATGAAAATTATTTCTAGAAGTTGAGCAAACTTACAAGGATGGCAAATAAAGAAGATAATGAGTTAAGAGATATCAACTATATATAATATATATAAGAACTTAAGCATTCAGGATGAATTACAAAGATTTAGGTTTTAAAAAGCTTTTTTTTTTAACAGTTACAGTAAATTACCTCTCAAAATCGTATGGAAATCTTTGATCAAATTAAGATGATGAGTATTAAAATTTAGAGATGTGAATGATATTTAGAATAAACATTAGAATAAATATATAGCAGAAGGTAAAATGTAAAACTGAAACATTTTCTATGAAAATTTAAATGTATAAATTAAACAGAAAAAAAATGTTTAAATACAGATCTAAAGATTACTTATTTATTTCCCCCAATTATACACAGAAAATCCCTTTAACAAAATATTTCTGAAAATTAACAATTTCTGACAGAAAAAAAGTAACATAATAATGCCATCTTTTTTACAATATCGGTGAATATTTAAAACAGTAGATAATTATTAAATTAGATTTTTTTAAAAATACTTAACAGTTTTGGCCTACAGATAGTACTCTGCATACTCTCATAATTTTCTTCTTCCCCATTCTCAAGAATTGCAATTTTTTCAATACTAACAATTGCGCTGTTTTCTTATAAATTTCGCCAAATTTGGGCTTCTTAGCAAAATTCTATTTAAAAAAAAACGGTAGCAAAATGTTTTTCCAACTGCAATGATGTTTCAAGTGTAAAAAGTCCAATAAGTTTTTCCAAAAAGTAAATAACTCATTCAAATTGAGATAAAGCTAAAACAAAAGTTTTTTTAACATTATTATTCATTTATTATTATTTTTAATTTCCAACACATGTTTACCAAGTGAACCAAAATAATATTTAGTTTAGTACGACAGCTGATAAATTTTTATACTGATGAGCAAGAGATGTTTTTCAGAGCAATACGGCAACATAATTCTAAAAACTTGAACTACTTATATTCAATATAAGTCACACCACACATTAAATCCTTTTTTACATAAACAACTTTACAAAAAAGTTCAAATAAAGGAAATATAATAAAAGAAATCAATTTTATTTATCACAAAACAAAGAAACTTACTTTAATGTAGCCTTGCTGGTCTATCAACAGATTTTCAGGTTTCAAATCTCTGTATATCAGATCCAAACTATGCAAATATTCAAAAGCAAGGACTATTTGTGCTGCATAAAACCTTGAATGAGGCTCACTAAGAAATATTCAAAGTTGCTCAAATTAGCAATAAAAAACATTCTTTGTGTCAAAATCATATTGCGAAAGACCTTTACCTTAAGAAATTTTCATAAAAAATATTTATTTATAGAAAGAAAAGTAAAGGGATTTTCCTTTTCCAATTATATTTTAACTGGCAAGAAATATAAGTTATATTCTGCACCTCACTAATAAAATTTATAAAAGCATAGCTTCATGATTTAATAAATAACATTTTTTTCTTTCCAAAACATTTATATCAAAATTCAAAACAATTCTACAAAATTAAAATTTTCACTTCCTATAACTGCATAAATACAACTCAGTTTAATAAAAGGCTTGAAACAAAACTGCAAAACATATACAACTTAAAATAGTAGAGAAAAAGTAAATAAACAATTATAAATTTGAATGATTTGCATTTAACTAAATCAAGGACACTGCAAACTCAAGGTTAATAAGAAATTTCATAAAAATTTTCATTAAAAGTATATTCTGCTAAAGCCAATTTTTACATTTAAACAGAAAGCTAAGTATTTTGCATTTTAAAGATACTCAACCAAAATTCAAATTCAAACTAATAGAAACTATTAAGATGTTTACTGATTAATAATCAAAATTTAAAAATTCAAATCTGAATACCATAAGAATGATATAACTTCTTATGCACTTAAAAATACTGACAATCATTTATACTAGAAGATGAATAAGTTCAGCAGTGGCTGATTCCTTTATATGAAAACAGGGTACTATTCTTTCAACTGCTTTTGCTACATCTGCATTCAATTACTAAGTCAATATGCTATGTAAATTTCCTAACAAAAAAAAAAATACAGAGCAGGTGCTTAAACTTTTTCTTATTGTTTGACTCAAGAAGCATCTAATACTTTATTATTTAGAAAAAGAAAAATGTACAATTTGCATTCACACAGATTTTACACAAACTTAGGGGTTAACAAATTTTTCAGCATCCATTTTCAACATATACCTGTAAATATCACATTATTAATTTAATCAAATGAAATGAATATTTCACACAAATTTATCAAATTTTCTGAAGCTCATATATTGCAACTATACCAGATACATTTTCCAAGAACAAACAAGTTACATGACCTAGAGAAAAGTATGTGATGGCTACAATTGAAAACGTCGAGACTAAAAGACAATGACCTGGGGTCTGCAATGAAGTTTAAAAATATGAAGGGGGGGGGGGAGAGAAATTACCACAAATTTTTAAATGGCTTTTCCAGGATATATCTCAAGTATTTAAGTGTGATTATATTTTGAGATTTTCAATTTCTTTATTTTCATGGCTAAGTCGCATTCAACCTATTCATAACAGAATTTTAAATCACACATCATATTCATTGCTAGCAATGAATGCGATTGTAAAGTTACATTTATTGTAGAAAATATTCAGAAAAAAAAAATGATCCCAAAATGATTGTGGAGATAAAAAAATAACTTTTTATTGTTATAATTGCTTTATAATGTAATTATCATTTAATATTTATAAAGTAAGCTGTTAAATGAAAATATTTTTTCTTTCACAATTTAACACAGACCAAGTTTTCCATATATTTTGTATATAATGGAGTTCACAAAAGTTTGTCTTTCCTAAAGAAAATCAATCAAAACTGACTATTACCCCACACAACTTATACACTATCTGACATCCATTTTGTTTCTACTTAGCTCTAACCAGTATCAATTCAAACATTTTTTTGACAAAGTAGCTAGCAACAAAGTCAAGCTTCATCAGTACAATCTTTGAACGGTTGGAAGCGATATCCTTTTGATATGCAATGAAACGATGTCACATACTGATAGCACTCTCATAGTACCGAATAGTTCCAAGAAGTTCCTTCCATATTCTCAGAATTAGATCACTATCATAAAAATTAAACCCGTCTACTTGAAAAGAAACTGATATACACCATTTCAACCGAATCATCGATTCAGAAATCATAAAGTAAAATATTTTTAATGCTTTAAATTGTACTATGTTAAGCACAATCGCGTCCAATTTTTTGCCACAGAAACAGTATATCATTTATCTTAGGAGTGATTCACGATTATTAGATAAAACTTTTCAACAATAATAGCGACTTTCATAAAACAAGCGATATATTTCTTCAATTTTCATCAGTAAGAATACGAAATTAATAACTTTTAAAGATAATCATTTATATTGTGAAAGTAAAAGCACAACATGGAAAGAAGTAAATGCAATTTTTATGATGATGATGAATTAATACACTTAAATACATTTTTCGCTAAGCAAAAAATGTGTACAATTCTGGATGATGACGTCATGAATCATAATAAATAAAATCGCATAAATCTTGATAAAACTCATGAAGTTAAAATGTGAATTTAAATCAGCATATAGTCATTTATCCTAAGATCAAATGGTAATAGCTCAAATGCAAATACACCCTTTTCATAACAATAACCCTAACCAATATTGAAATGATTAATTCATGCCCACCCAGTGGCTTAGCTGGTGTCTGTAAATACAATATATATCAAGTCGTAATTATTACTTTATATTTAATATCGTTTATAATTAGTAAGTACAAATCCGCAATGACTATCTCCGCAAATGACAATTATTATTCTTTGCAAATATTTGTTTATTCTCTACTACAAAAGAAAGTTTTAATCATATGATTGTATAAATCAAATTTTAGTAAACAAAAATTCAATTTTTTCGGTAAAATAAACAAACAAAAATACGATTGCTTAAAAAATTGAACACTTCACATTGTATCATGCATTCTCAAGTTGAAAATTATGCATATTACTTTGCGTCTGGCAACTAATAACCAAAACATGGTTATTAGCAATTAAATATAAAGACATAACTTTCTGATTACAACTCACAATTAAAAAATAATACATTAATATTCCAAAAAGAAAAGTTAACATGCATTCCAGAATAAGGTAAGGAAAATAGGAGCACTCTTAAAAAGAAAACCCGTAAGAATTCACAACATGCAATTTCCTTGATTTTAATATCATGCAAGAGTTAAATTATTTAAATTTTATTACATAAACCCTCAGTTTGAAAATTCATACACAAAACTATGTTCAGTACAAAAGAAAACTTTCATGTGAATATAACCAACAAAAACAGAAAGTAATCTAAGTCATTCAATAAAAAACAATCGGCAGAAAATTATAGTATTTTATTGTTCGTCAGAATATAATAAAAATTTCATTCATAAATTAGGTCATTTAATTTAATCAGGATCTTATAAGTCTGAGGTATATTTCAATATTTCTATTCTAATTATTTAAAAAGTGAAAATTGTGATTTTCAGTCCACATTTGTTCTGTCACACTATTGCTACATCTTAATACAAATCAAGATGTTAACAAATTTTCTACCTATCACAAAAATTTCGGAAGAAAAAAACAGCAAAAGACAATCATTTTAATTTAAAAAGAACAGATAATAAAAGGCAGAAAAATGATGCATGCAACTGAAACAGTATGTTTAACATATCAGATTCTACTTCAGTAATAATAAATGAAATTTGAGCCCCATCACTCTCAAAATAATAACACAGCATATGTTTTCTAAATTACATTTTAAAATAGATTATCAAAGAAATAAAAAGAGAAAAAAGGCTTAAATACGAATCTTTTGATAAAATTAGCAGCTTTTCTAAACAGATTTTATTACCACCGTTTCAACATTCCCCAAAAAAATGATGCATGCAATAAAACAAACCCAGCATACAAGAAAAATTTGCCATTCAAAAGCTTCAAAACTATAAGAAAATATTTGTAACTGAGGGTTTATATCATACATTTATGAAAGAGAAAAATTTATAAGGAGGGAGAAAGGTGCATGCGTCCAATCCCATAAATGGCATACACCTTACCTAAACCTTCCACTTTTCCGGAGATGAGAAAACATTTCACCACCTGGCACATACTCTAATACCATATATAAGTTAGAAAAGTCCTGCAAAAGAAAGATAAATTATGTAGATCAGTCAAAATCACATCTGAAAACTTACGTGAAACGACCCATTCTCCTAAGGTGTGAAAACATTTCACCACCAGGGACATACTCAAGAACCATATACAAATTTGAACTATCCTGAAAATTGAAACAGAATGAAATCTAATTCAAATTCATAGTCAAATGGCAAAGAGTCAGTCATATTTCTAATGTCTACAAACTTCCATCGTTCAGATAAGACTTTTAATCCAATACTTTTTGTCTCTTAATTAAAAATTAATTTACTTATCTTTATATATACATAATTTTTAATGAAGGAGTTGTTAATTATATTAAACCTAAAACCGTCTTCAGTAATGAGGTGTTTATCTAAAATCTAGGAGGCCGCACCGCCAGCTCGCTTATGCTCACCAAGCCCCAAGAACTGCTGATGCAGCTCCTCTCCGATCGCTTCGCTCTCTCGCCATCTAGTCGAGCAACAGATATTTTCAGATTCAATTTATTCCAAATAATAATAAAATAATGTAAGAAAAAATGTAAAGCAAAAATTATACTCTGCAGAAATTACATGCATCAAAATTCTTTGTAAACACAAATAACCTTTCATTTAATTTTTCGACAATTTCGTTTGAAACGGCGGCATTGCAAACAACGATTAACAAATTCGGCCCGATTTTGCATCCACGTAAGCGTTGCATATGTAGATGGCCATTACTTCAGGGTTCATTTTCTTTTTATTAAGTCAGATTTATTATAAAGTTAATTTTACTTCTGTAATATTTTGTACTTTCCCAATTTTAAAAAAAATCTCATTACAGTCAAACCAAATTTATATTCTCTCCCTCAAAGAGGTCCGTCAAAAGAACTTAGATACATATTGTTACCAACTCAAAATTGTCACCTGCTTTTTTAAAACAAGATATCTACCCATAAAACCAATATTAGAATTACTTTTAAAATATACAAAATCAAAATAGCTTCATGAAATTAGGCATTAGACACAATTCATAATTCTAACAGCAATTTATTGAAACAAATGATTAAGGAATCAACAAATTTTGTAAATTTATAAATCTGATCTCATTTTCTGTGGCATCTTTTTTACTTAAAAAAATATAGAAAATTTTTCAATCAGAAACTTAAAAGGCAAACTGATTACTCTGCAAATCAAAAAATAAATATAAATATTTGCAAATCCAGTCTTCATTACGTTTTTATGCAATTTTAACATATAAAAATCATGTATATCTCTTTTTTCTTAAAATAATAATAATTGTTAATATGCTCTCAAAACATGATTATAAAGTTAAATAGGAAATAATTAATAAATTTGTTTTTCAGAGAAATTTAAAACTTTAGAAATTACTAGAATATAAATAGTAAAAATATAAAAGGTAATTAAGTTCACTATATTTCATGGCAAGGAAAATGATAAATAAAAATGAAGACTTTTAAGTTGGTTATTACAAATTTACACCTACACATTCTCTTTGAGGAAAGAAGATATAACCATAAATGTACTGGTAATTTTTCAAAATATGATACACAACTTTAAAAAACAAATTTTTTTAAAAAATATGAGATTTTAAGTAAATTATCATTATAGAAAGTAATATATGTTCAATTAGATAAAATGTCTTTACCTGCATCCCATTCATGCAGATTTTTAATTTTACGGAACTTACCTTAAAATGAAATTCTAATTTCACAAGAAAAGGGAAGCTGACAGCTTGCAAAATTTTCTTTTCATTCAATGTGTGCTCAACTTGCTTTAGTTTCACTACCTGAAATATTACAATCAGCTTTTATTAATGAAAGCATGAAACACTACATTAAAAGACATGTACACTAGAAGATACAAAGAAATTTTAATAGTTCAGTACGGAATTTATATCCAGTTTTCTTGATGGAGGGGAGGAAACAAAACTCGATAAAAACATTTCAATTACCATTAATAAATAAAAATTAGTTGCACAGTTTTTTAAGGAGGTGTACGAACTCTGCGAATGAAAACATTTAACTGCCGTTTTGATACTTTATGTTGTAAAAGAGCAACACAATTTTGTATCTTTATCCATTAGAGAAAGTGTTTCACAGAATAGTATTAAACAAATAAACTTAAAAAAATTAACATTGCTGCATAAGACTTGCACTATAAAATTAAAAATAAAAGACGATACTAAGTTAGAGGAAAGAAATTAAATACTATCAATGACAAAAATTTTAAGTAAAAAATACCACACCAGCAATTATTTACACTACTCACTAGTAATAATCAAAATAGGGGTAATTATATGATGTGAAAAAATTACATGATTCAAACAGTTTTAATCAAATAGTTTAATATAAGACAATAAAAGAAACTGAACAGAAATTTAAGAAAAATGTTTCAACTACCATATTATATTTCGAAAAGTACTTTTTATTCGAAACATACTAGATTTACATGATAAAAGAGGACAAAAATTTTCTAAAACAGGAGCAAAAAGAACGAAACTAAAAACTGCTAAAAAATTTAAGCATTTTACAGCACAGCAAGATATAATAACAGTTTGAACCATGATTGTTAACAGCCCATTTAAACCCAAAGAAGTATCTGGAACATGCAGATACATTGTTTCCTATTTAATAAAGTTTTATGTCAATGTTAGCTCTGAATGATCATTTGCTAACTGATGTAAAATATAACTCTAATTTAGGCAAAAAATAAAGAATATCAAATAAAACATAAACAACTCACAACAAATAACTGTTCATTTAAAAAAAAACTTCTTAAAAGGATTTAGAATAATACTGAAGATTGGAATTTGTTGGAATTCTCAATTTAACAAGAATTTTCATTTTCTAAGTGTTCTATTTCTAAAACCTTACATTAATATTTTATTTTTACTTTCATTTCACTTTTCCCATTACACAAATGTTTTAATTGATATATGTATATGAAATGGAAAGCTGAATCTGTGGTTAGCATTTATACATTTTGAAGAAACAATTTACAACCCATAACTCTATAACTTTTGATAAAAGGGGAGTTTCTGTAAAAATGCTTTTAAATAAATAACAATGAAGTTTGCTGAAATTTCTTGATGGATCTTTTTTTTTTGTTTTATACTTATTCTCTCCTTAATATATCCACAAAAATGCTCTAGAGATCATACAATAAAAATATTAAATTCCAATTTCTCTAAAATAATTCTAATCTAATTGACTGAGAATAAATAAGACATGACCTACAATTTGAAACAGGATTTATAAAGGCACAGGATAATTGAAAAAAAATTAGTAAAATAATATTAGAATTTAACATGATTCTTATTAGTTTAATTTCTGCTCCATTTGATTCAGTTTCAAAGAAACCATAGTCATAAAATTGAATTGATTTCCGAGTATTTAGTTAAAATAATTAAACAAATCAGTAATTTAAAGAAACAATTTGGAAAATACTATCTTTTGTTCCTTCATTTTTGAAACATACAATCCTTATAAAGCAGAGGGAAAATACAATTATTAAATGCCATTTGTTGATTAATTTTTGATGTAAAAAATTTTTTCTTCAAATTAAATGCATCTTGATACAAATACAATAGCATGTAAATTGTATGTCCAGATATCTGATGGCCTATTCAGATATTCATCATTCATTGATAGAAGCAGGTAATTAATGAAAAGCTATATTTTTCACTATATTAAATAATAGTAAATGTCAGAATGTAAAAATGCTATGGAATAGTTTCTTGGTATTGTAAAGAGGCTAGAATCTGATATAAGAATAAATTAATAAAACAAAAAAATTTCCAAGCCACTCTGGTTATATTCAATTATAAAGATTCTATGTATTCAATTTGCATTCATACAAGATGTGATCAAGACCAAAATGTCTATTCCCTGTCATGATAACATCTTCTGTAATTAAAGAATCTAACTAAATATCTAAAAATATTGTTTCACATTTGTAACTGAAATAGTAATCTGCACTTTCATTTCAGCAAAATAAACTTCATGTCATATTATATATCTATCTATCTATCTATCTATCTATCTATCTATCTATATATATATATATATATATATAGCAATAAAAAAAGCAATAGTTGTATAATTAAGATTGACAAATGAAAAGAAATGAAGGTACTAACTTTTTGTTTATCAAGGATTTTCATAGCATAGTATTCTTTTGCAGTTTTGTGTTGGACAAGCATAACACGTCCAAAAGATCCAGTTCCTAACGTTTTGATACGATCGAAATCATCTAGAGAGGCTGTATTCTGAAATAAAACAAAAGCTTAACATGCCATGAAAAAATGAATAGCTGCAATGCCATCCAGAATAAATATTATTTTATTACAAAGAAAAGAAATAAGACAAAAATACCAAACCTGCAATGAATAAATATGTGGACACTAGTAGAGTTATTGATAAAATTATACATATAAATTGCTTCCATGAATTATAAAACAAAAACACAAAGAATAAAGAACCAAAATAACCTCACTAAAAGTACAAACCTAAAACCACCGATAAAAGGACCTGAAAATTTGATTGTAAAAGTAGGTGAACAAAAATGTTTTCACTTACCTAACTGAAAATCTTAATACAACTTAAATTCACACATTAAAACGAATGTATTTTATAGCATGACTTACCTACATAAACAAATGAAAAGTGAAATTCTTAAAAAATTACTTCCATTCAAATATAATTAAATACTAATCACCATAAATAATATTTTTTATAATGTACACAACACATGCTTCCCTTATCCAGAAAGTTTCTCAAGGTAATAACCATTAGATAAATTGTTAATTAACTTAGATAAACCATTTTTGATATATTTAATTAAAAATAAAAGAAATGTACACATAAAAATACAATTTTTGCAACAAATAATGAAGCATTAATTCTTATTCCACATGCCAAAACTGTAGTCTTTACAGCAGAAAAATGTTTTCTCTAATTTCAAGTTGATTTAATGTAAATGATAAACAGATTATTTTCAAGGACACATAATTTTATATCATCCCATTCTATTAATAACTTAATATTATTAACACACTAAACATGGAGGATATTGACGAAAGTATGCTAAGTAACGCAGATCAAATCGTAGTACTACGACTCCCGCCTTTAATGTGTTAATAAAATTCATTTGAGTCCTTCCATGAACACAAGAAAAGTACCTTACATATTAAAAATACATTTTGGGTCTTTAGTAAATTTTATTACACCCTAGGAAAACAAATACATGAAACAAATGCTCTGATCCTCCAAGATTATCACTATAATTTTAAATGCAATGGATTTGAAATTGATATTGTATTTACAGAAACATAATTAATAAAACAGAGATATATTTCACAAAACCTGGAAATATTAACCTTAAAAATACAAAAGGCAGCAAGCATATATAATCTTCATTTTAAGTTAGGGCACAATTATTAATGTCAATACTCAGGAAAATAGATACTAACCAAACCAATTATAATTATTTTAATTAATATTCAAGAAGGAAAACATAGAAAACTTTTTTAGATCAATGCTGCACAAACACAGCAATACTGACTGGAAAAACTAAAAATATTCTTGTCACATTAAATAAATTGTTAAAATGGCAACATTATAGCAATTGCTTTAACCTTTAATGATTCTAATCAAACAGGAACAATTTACATACTTTCTTGGCCTGATATTACTTTTAAAATGCAACTTCTTTTCATAGCAAGTATAATGAATGATTTTGCAACTAATTACTTAAAAATGAAGTTGCCACACACAAAAAAATGCAAAAATAATTGCATAAAGCTGTAGATACTCCAATAATTATGAAGACATTGAGGAGCAAAACTCAAACTCACTTTACTAGGATTATTCCATTTTTCTTCAAAATCTTTCCTTGCTTCTTCAAGAAAGATCTTTACTGTAAAGAGAAATATATAAAATATAACAAAAGCATTACTAATTGAAACAAAATTATTTTAAAGCAGTATCATTTTTTAATAACAATATTTACAAATTTCAATATAGTTCTTCATACAAGAAAAAGATAAAACAATACCACATATATGATCATTTAACGGTTTTTTAGAATTTAAATACTTTAGTAATAAATGATTTATATAAGTTTTTAGTAAGAAACAATAAAAATGGTATTTTCATATTACTAAGAATTCGGTACTATTATTTTTTTTAATCAACTGGTATTTTATTCATGAAACTATCGTTTAAAAAATAAAACAGAAAACAAATGGATAATAAATGATTTAAATATCCTTGTAGACCCATCACATTCACAGTGATTTCATCAAATTAAGTAAGAAATCAAATTTAGATATAATATTAAATTCTACAATTTATTGTCTTTGATTAATTTTTGGATTTTATATACAGAACACTCCGTTACTGCTCTGACAAAATCAGACAGTTATTAGTAGTCAGACACAGAAATAAAAATTGCAATGTAACATGGCGAAACAAATTACGTTATGAGTATGAAAATTGCGAAAATGCACGTGAGCTTTAGTATCAGGCTGGAATGATATAAAATACAATAATAACTACAAATAAGATTTTTTGAAAATTATTACAAGAGTAGATGAAATTGCGGTAGATGACGTCATCGCACAGTCTACAACAAAGTAAAAAATGATATCCGAATGCTCTCGAAGATACCCTGAATGCTTTTGATATTAGCCACCACGATAATACGAACTACAAAATTTGCGTCCGTGTCCATAAGTGTGGCATTAATAAGCGATATGAAGTGCTCCGACAAAAGAAAGTCACACGGAAAGCATGGAAACTATGCAAAGCGTCACTCGTGTGAAGTCTATCTCCTTAGTATACAATATAGATGTGATTCTGAATCTCCTCATAAAAATGGGTAGAAGTATCATCATATATGAATTGCATGCCTTGCTGCTCTACAGTCATTATTCTATAACATTTCTGGGATAATGATTTTTTCATAGACGAGAAAAGAAAGATATGTTGATTCAATCAGGCAGCAAATACAGCTCCAAGAGATTATCACCAAGAATTTCTGCTCACATGTTGATATTAATATCCACAGTGTATTGGCAAGAGAATTATCCAGTGCTCATGAGGGCATTATATGAGTTGGCAATGGCTTCTGATCTCGGAGTCTGAATGCGTTTTTCGCGTTTTCACTCCTTCAACATGGTTTGTGATACCATACTCAAATCAAGTATTTTCCTCTCTTGAAGCTTACTAACAATTATCTGATCGACCCATTATCAAAACATTCTGTATTTAAAGAAATGTGAAAATATGAAGAATGATTATTAAGATGCGTAAAGGTAGCTTATAGGTCACTTAATCTCTTTCAATACACCATATAGTACTTGAATCTAATTATATCCGTATTGAATATTGTTTTAATAACCAATGTTAATTTGTATAGGAAAACTTTTTTTTGCTACATATCAGATATACCTTACATTTCACTTCAACACAAGGGTTACATAATTATCTTTGCATATTGTTCAGGACTATCATAGAATCATTCCAAGGAAGAGTACAAAAAAATCATGGCCTGCGATTAGTGTTCACACTTTAATGGACCATGGAAAGTGGTACTTACTCTAATGATTATATCTGAACCCTACTCCTCTTTAACACATAGAGGAAACAACCAATCAATAAGATTACTGCTACACAGAGTGCATTAAAATGAGACCCTTTTATTTTGCCCAAATTCACTCTTGACTAAGATGTCTTTATTATCTCACCAAATGCAGACAAAGTGAAGTTTTCATAATTATGTTTTATACTTACGTAAAATTTTAATGATGTATACTACTGGGGAATTTTGAGCCCCAGTTGTCTATTTAGACCAAGACTTCTTACATTATGCATATATTTTTAAATTCTTCAAAATGATTGTCAGTTCTTTCAATTCAAAAAGGAAAGTACTTCACAAAGTTACTTAAAATATTTCATTAAAATTTCACAATTCCCCAACATTTATCTAATTTTTTTCTGTTTATAATTAATTAACACTTCTCTAGCCTCCCATATTCTCTAATTTATATAATTTCCCACATTTCAGATTATAAAATCGAATCATTTAAACGGCACACTGATTCACATAAGTATTAGAAAACTAAGTGAAAAAGTCCAGAAAAACCATTATCCAGGTCTCAGTATTGTAGCTCCAATATTATATATTATATATATCTCTGTGTGTGAAAAATATATAGATAATACATTACACTGGAAAAGGGAAGGAAATCATGTTCTATATTCTTTCATTTACATTTGGAGATCGTATGTGTGGAAGGTATTGCAAAATGCCATGCAATATGCCAATACCATGCCTAAAATCTCGTGGTACAATTTCTTTCTTTCAATTTGCACATTTACATCAAACACAACAACAGCTCACTTGCTCATTTATGGGATTCTCAACTTCATTTAATTATTTTAATCAAAATACTATTTTTAATACAATTACATATAATTCAATTTATCCTAATCTGAAAAATGAATTCTTCTAGGCCATAGTCTTTTAGACTTAGCCTAATAAATCCCATAAACAAACCATTTTGCATTGAATATTAACTCCTTTGGAATACAATGAAATATACTCAAGAACTATAACATATTGGAAAAAATACTATAATTCATGATTTATTGAAAAAGACATATGGAAAATACTCTGCTTTGAGGTACTATAAAAATATAACAGTTTTTTTATAACTTGTTCTGTGCAAAATTACTTTATTTAAACTCTAACAATGCTTCTGCAATAAATATAATTACTAAAAACTTCTCTATAAATATTTGTGTAACAAAATGTGATTTGAACCACTACATGATGTTCGACCTGTTTGCTCATATCTGGAATACAACAGTCTTTCTTAAATAAATTACTAAACTTCACTTTTCTATATTATATTGCATTAAAATATTACAAAGTACTGGTCCTATACTACCAAAAATCAGTACCTACATATTTCTACTTAAAAATCGTTAAAAGTTAAAATTTAGATTTTTGTTTTTACATTATATATCAGAGTTGATCATGATTATATATTTCATAATTTTATCATTTTTTTATTAAAAAAAATAAACTGCTGTTTTGGAAAGCGTATATCTTGATATTCCTATGGCTACATGAAATGAATCAAACTGCTAACACAATTAAAAAAAGAATAACCAATACAATAACACAAATATTACATAAATTTCTTTATTCTTCAAAAACTGATTATTAGGGGTGTAAAACAATTATGTTTTTTTTTTTAAAAATACTTATGCAATAAGCACTTACTTTAAGAATAAAAATAATGGTGTCAGTCATTTGAGAGCTATCCATTCTTCACATATGAGTTATTTTAACCAATATGCTGTACTGTATGAAATGAATTTATAAATTTACTTCCATACACTCATTGTCTCCATTTTAAAAATGAAAAGCTGTTAAAATATTTTCCAAAACAATGTTTGTCATTATAATGAATTAATTAAATAAATAAATCATATTTCATCAGTTTTTTTGGCTTCAAAATGTGTATTTAAAACCTTATGGAGTCACTGTTGCTTCAAATAATGTATATTTTACAATCCCAATAAAAAGATTTTGATTAATCACTTATCAACATAGTTCAATCTTTATCACAGACATAATATCCAAAGTTCTACATAAAGTAATATTCTATAATGTAAATATTTAATCTTCGGAGCAAACACAACACATTTTGCCATAAGCAATTGTAATGTTTTAGCTAAACTTATGTAAAAATGTATTAAATTCTACTTTACAGTTAAGTCTAAACTTGAGTGTACTAAAAAAAAATTCGGTGTAAAAAATTTTTTTTTACCCTTTTCTTGTATAAAAGAAATTCATACTGCTGAATAAATTTTCTTTAACACTTTTATCTGGTTTTAATCTAATTTCAAGTGATAAACAAAAAGTCATCAGATTAAGATAGATAATAAAAAATTGTTAATCTAATAAAATACAATATGAAATCAAATAAAAATATGCTAAGTCAAATGAAATATTATGCATCTGAAATTACTAACAATTAAATCTGAAACTTGATAATCAAGAAGTTTTGTATATGTGAGAGTGAGAGAATAGAATTCAAGTTATACTAGTAATGAGTGTTGTGGATATTCTGCCTAACAGAATTTTATAATGGAATCAATGGCAACATTTTACAAAATGTCTTAATAAATTTAGTTAAGGAATTTTAGAAAACACACAGAATCTTAAAAATTATTATTTTTGTTGTTCAATAAAGACAGAGAATTTTAATCATCCAAGTCATACAAGGGTGTTTCCATACATGATTGAAATTCAAAATTTCTCACAAAAGCAACACTTCCAAATTTAAAAATTATGAAATTGACACTTTTATTTCTACATCTAAAAACAACAAAGAGAAGTTCAAAGGCAAATTTTTAAAATTAAATTGTTAATTAATTTAAAAATCCAATGCTTTAAACAAGATTTTAAAAAGTTCTTAAAACTATGAAGATGAAATACTGCAAAAGCAATGATACCTTACTCCTAAGTGCCAAATGAAAGTAGACAGAGCAAAAGTCCCAACCTGCCAAAAGCTATATTTTAGCAATTTAATTCACTTTGCAATACGTATAACAATTAAATGAACATTCTTTTATGCTTCCATAAATAAATATATTATTTTTTTTGCAGCTAACATTCCTTTCATTGTCTTTTAAAGTAAAAATGAAATTCTCTGTCAATTGCAACAATAAAATTTCTCCCGATATATGGACATTATTTTTAGTTTAAAAAGGAAGAGGAAAGAGAAAAGGGAAACTATAAAAAAATTAATTAATTAAACAATAAAATTGCAAACATTTTAAAACAGGAAGTTTTTACAATGCTGAAGAAAATATAAATCGATGATTAGAAAACATCTTCTCAATTGATTGTGTGCATTCTCTGCTGTCATTAATTATTTAAGGGAAAAGGGCGAAAATATAACATTTTTGTGTCATATACTGATTATTTTTTTTATCTTTTAACCAAAATATCTTCTTAAATGCTTTTGGAATTAGAAAAAAGATTTTGTTACTGGATAATAGAAATTTCTAATGTATCACATTAAATAGAGTTTTGGCTATACATACAAAGGAAAAACACCAATTTAACTGTGCCTTACATCCTTTAAAAAATAAACAAAAGAAACTTTATTTGATAGTCTAAAAAACACCACACAAGTTCTTGTTCTTAAAAATAAATGTGCCAAGTGACAAAAGAACAGAAAACATTTTTACATCAGAAGTTGGTTGTAATTTAAAGTTTTCCTCTGCTTTTTGTTTAATTCTGCAGATATGCAGATGCCAAAATCATGCTACCGAATTATAGATGTACACTTTTTTTATACAGTAATACACAAAGTAATTATAAACAGAAAATAATCCCCATTTTCTCTATCAGATTTTTTATTTTTCAATCCTTTCAATAGTAAATATATTATTACCAAATAAATTCTTTTTCCAGTATTTCGATATATTAGAATATCTCATATATTTTTGGAATAATAGAAAAAAGTAATTAATATTTCAATTTATTTGAAATATTAATTACTTTTTTAATTGAATTGAAATTGAAGGAACAGAACAATAAATGGAATGTTTTGCAGCATATAAAGATATTAGAAAAGTGTGACAGTTCCGAAAAGTTTCTTTTTCTTCACACACACACACAAATGCAATTTTGTACTCGGGACTAGCATCCATAGTTTTTAGATTGAAATTTTCATATAAAATCTTTTAAAAACATGCACTGGGGGAGCGAATAACTGTGGACATGAGAAAAGTGACAAAATAACATAATGAAAAAAATGCAACAATATATTTTCAAATCAAACCAATCCTTAAAATAAATTTTTAAAAAAATCTTTCAGGGATAGACACAAAAAAATTACACAAAACACATTACATTCACATTTCTTTTTTAATAAAAAATAGCAAGAAGAAAATATTTTGAATTGGGAAAATTTTTAGATCCTATTATTTACTTAAAGGTTCCCTTCAGTTTGTTTTAGATACTTCTGGACAACAATGAAATGAGTTTTCCACCATGACTGAATTCTTTTACAAGTTGTTTTGAGAGGAAAGTTATAGTTGACAAAATTCAAATGTTTGCAACTAAATTACAAGTAGCAAGTCTAGAAGCATTTATCATAGATTAGATCAGGCAATGAAGACAGTTGTATTTGTTTTTTACTAATAAATTACTAAATATAGAACAAATAAATGAATTACTTTATAGTAACTTTTTTTTATCTTTAAAATAAATGAATTATTTACTAAACAAAATATCGATTTTACTAAACCAAGATTTCTTAAATATGTTGTTAACCGCATTATACAATAAAGAATTCAAACTGGAATAAGATAAAATATGTTTTGCAACAAACTTCTATCTAAAAGTATGTGCACATGGTAAGCAAATTACAAAATGAAAAAAAAATCAAATGATTGTAAGAAAATATTCCAAGAAAATACAGCTATCAAACATATGCATTTTCTTCCTTAAAATTAACTGAAAGAACACTTGGTTTTAATAGAAACAGAATTACAAAAATTATTTATGTAACATAGCATATTATCTAAATAAACTTGATGTTTAAAATTAAGAGGAGACAGCAACCTGGTAAGTCTCAGCTTTGACAATAGAGAACTCCATGACTGAGACCTGATTCCACTAGAGTTATACTTAGTATGTAGACTTGGTGAATATCAAATGTGATTGCGTTTAAAATGTCCGGCACTAAAGTGTAGCAAAAGTTTGGAGAAAAGAGTATGATAGATAATGTTCATGTCATCTGATTGCAGTTCAAATGTTTGAGGTCTGTTCTAAAATCCCCCTCATATTACTTCAAAAAGGGATGTAAATATAACTAAGCTAAAATGTACTCAACATTATGGAAAACCACCTATAATAATGCTACAAATTCAGGAATAATTAAATATGAACTTCAAAATTTATGTGCAATAACTTGCCCTTCCTCTCATTTTTATCTTGATATTTTAATAAGTGGTTAAAGCAAAACAACAATGACAATCATTGAAGAGCTTGAAATCAATGAAATAATAAATTATATAATAAAATGAAAAAGATGTTTATTTTCTTTTTAAATTTTTAAGCATAATAAATGAAAGTAAGAACAGTATTCAACAAAAGAAAAATTAATGTGTTTTTTAAGTAAGCAAAATGAATTGAATGAATTATTTTTCTTTCACATCAAACTCAAAAGAATTTTCAATTTTAATACAAATAATTAGAGATAAATATCTGCTGAAAAGATGCATCATAAATAAAAATAACAATGTTGGCCATATGACTAACTTCTAACGACACAAAATTTTAATCAGTGCTATGATGTTATATAAATCTTCCCTTTACAAGATCTGTACTGAATTGGTTCCAATATCGCAAAAATTTTGAAAGTTTGGTGGAGCAGGGGAAGGTTGCAGTATGAAATCACCCATCAACTTACCTTCTTAAAAACCTAGCCTTTAAAAAAAAATTTAAAATGAAACAAAACTGTAAATTAACCCATATAATTTTTAAAAAAATTATTATTACTAAAATTTTATGATTTTAAAATCACAAAAATTTGTCAGAAAGTAAAAGTTAATTATGTACTTGCATAATAATAATTGCATAACAGTTAAAATAAGCACACTTATAGATGTCTAGCTATAAATGTAAATATCTTCTTAAATATAAACTATGATTCTATTTAATCATCCATAATAAAGTAAAGTGAAATAATCATAAAAATCAAAGTAGCTTTATATGAAGCACAGCACTGTAGTAAAATCATAGCACAACAAGGAGAATCTTAGTTAATTTGCTTATTGCCAAGATGATCAGATTATCCCTTTCTTGCTAAAGCTTAAATGTAGTAGAGAAGAGGTCATGTAATTAGATAACAAGCGAAAATCACACACAATTCATAGGACTAATAACATATTGAGATCCACAAGCAAATTCGTATATCTTGAACTCTTGAAATAAAAATAAAAAATGAAGCTCTGCAAATGTCATTAACTAAAAGGTAATTTTTCCACCAACACATTCTTCGATTCACAAAATTTATAAGAAAAACAAAATACACATATCTGTGATACTGTATATTAAAGGCTTTAATAACTATACATAAGCTTTTACATACACAAGAAGCTAATTGACTTTGCTCTGTAAATGTTAAATGAGGACAAATATAATAAAATAATCTTGCAGAAATGATTATTTTAGGCCATATATGTTTGATAATAAATCATGCTAGTTCTCTAGCAATGATTTATTAAATATTTCAAAAATGAAAACAGAGGCTTGTGATTTTTAATTGCTGACACTTTTCATATTAGAAATATCAACACTGACAAATTTTAAAATGATAACTTAATCATAAGATTTCATCAGTGTGTATCACAATTAATATCTAAACAAATCATTCCTTTTTAAAATGCAGAACATGGAAAAAAATATCAGGAGAGTAATTTCCACTTGTGATCAATATTTTTTACAAATGAAGAAAATTTATTCTTTGCATTTAAAATTTTGGATTTTAAAATTCAAGCCCTTTTTTTATTCTAAATAAACTTATTTACTATCTATAATTAGGTAAAGGACAATGAAAAAACTTTTTTTTAATTCCACACAAAAATCTTTTCCAGAAGGGAGAGTTTCAATAAAAAGACAAAAGTAAGAACTTATTTTAATAATTTCCTTTTTATGCATATTCAAAAATTAACACAGATTCAAAAACTTTCTTTCAGAATTTCAGAAAGGTTACCACATTTCAATTTTAAATTTCTTTTGCTTGATTTTAAAAATAAATAAGAAATTTAAAAATAAGAAATTATTAAACAAAGCTGAATCAGAAGTGAAAAATGCATTTAGTTATATAATAATTTAATTATAGATTATAAAATTTGCCAAGCAATCAAATAAATAAAATCAATAACCGCAAAAACTTAAAACAAATCAGTCAAATTTATTTTGTCTGAATTTCACATTTTTTATTATTTAGTTTGGCTTAACAGAATTTAGATTTTTGATGAAATTACTGAACGGTTATGAATTTTACTTATATTTTCTCATTTCTACATGCTGCCTACAAGTTCAATTTCTCGTATTTTACATCTTCTATTAAACTATAGGAGTATGTTGTAAAAAGTAGTAATTCTCCAAATAAAATGTTCTAGAGAGTGGCATTTTCTACCATTTATCATTGAAAATTATAATAAGTTAGGATATTGATAAGAAACAAACTGAAATAAATATAAAAAATAATAAACAATTTTTTAAAAAAGCATGAAAACCCACAGCACAAAAAGCAAAAAAACACCTAAAAAATATATGTCAAAATTAAAGTGGTTAAAATAATAAAAATACAAAAGGATTGCTGAACATTTTGCATTCTGTTTGCTAATGAGGGGGGGGGGAGAAATGTAGCAACACATTAGTAAAACAGACAAAGATTAAAAAGCTGATGATTAACTTCTTATGTATTCAGTGGTTTAACTAAAAAGATTAGAGAAAAATTAATATCAGGCTAAAAGTTGTAGTCCAATTTTCTAAGAAAAGGTTAGATTAGAGCAAATTACAGGCTTTCAAAAATTTATAACTTTTGTTAAAATTAAGAGTTGTGGTAAACGAATATTTAGATAATAATGAATATCAATAAAATAATAATGAAAAAACCCAGAAAAGATGAAAAATCAATTTAAAAAAAGAGGAAAATTTTTATTATAATTTTTCTTAATTTTGAAGAAACATTAAAATCTTATATTTAAAACAAAACTAGATTTTCCTTATATGAAAAATAACATGTATTATTTAAATAACTTATTAACATAGGCAGAAAGAAACCAATATATTTGCTTTCAATATTACTTCCAAAAAGACGGGGAAAATCACCAACATTTCGTTTTTGGTTCTGCTATGAAAAATACGAAAAATATTATCAATAAAGAAATATGGCATTGAAAATTACAGGCCTGAAGACCTAATTCAAGACTAAAAACATTTCTAATTCAATACAAGGAAAATGTAGTAGATAAAAAAAGAAAGAATTCAAAAGCTGAATGAAATTTTTTGGTTTTTCTGAAGTGGGTAGGAATCAGAAAAAAGGTAAGTACCACTACATTTTTAAAATTAATTAGGATGTTTTACAAAATTTGTGAAACTTGCTTTTGTTAGTGTTTTAAGGAAAAGCAATAATATCCAACATATATATAAATAATAAAAACTTTGAACATTGGAAATGAAAACCTGCAATTTGTCAATAATTAAGACAGGCTAAAGAACTTTGGAGCTGTAAAAGCAAAATTCGAGGATTTTTTTTTTTCAATGAACTAAAAGCATAATTTGTTTTTCAATAAGAGCTATATTATTGCACACAATTTAACGCAGTTACATTTCTAAATTAAAAAGTGTTAGAGTGTAAAATTATGCTTATACATTATAGCTATGAACTATTATCATTAATGAAATAAAAACATGCTACATTGTATAGTTAGTTAAACTAGTTGCAAGGGTGGTGGGCTGGTAAATTTGCTTCTAAAAGTAGAGTGGGAGAAAGTGCCAACTTTTTGTGCTTGACTTACACTTCGTTTCTGTGGATAATTCTTTCTTGTCTTGAGGCATGTCAAACTGAGTATTGTTGTTTCCTGCTAGAAATGAAATTTGTTATTGATTCAGATAAAAAGTATGAATGCACAAATAACCACCACTGATCTATATGATTTAAGTGAAAAACTACCCATTATTTTTTTTAATCTGGTGACAACAAAGCACTAAAAAATATAATCTACACTAAATTACACTAACATTCAATTAAGATGAAAGATATAATACTAGTAAATAATAAAAAGTGCAACATATACACATGCTAAAAATTAATTTAAGAAGCACACAAGATAATTAATGCCACTATAGTTTACAGACAATTATTAAATTTTTATTCTAAATTTATATCAATACATAGTGCACATAAGAATTTAAAAAATAATAATTAAGGATTACTTCTGTTATAAGTTTTAAAATTAAAATTTATTCATATTCATTTAAAAATATTTAAAAGAAATCCATCACATGAAATAAACTGAGATTTTATAGTAGAAACAATTCATTGAAAAAAGAATTAGAAATTGAATATGAAAATGCATGCTGAGGGAGATAAAGAAAGAGACTTTATGAGCTAAGGCAAGCAAAACTAGATAGAACTTAGAAATGTTTATGCTTTAACCTTAACTAAAAGAGAAGAAAAGAGCATTTTGAGAATTCTCAATGTTTTTAGTAAATTGTAAATAAATGGTGTCACCATAATGGCAATAAATTATCAGCACCACATTCATGATTATTCCTAAAATTTTTTCAATCATGCAGAATGAAAACATATTATGTTTGCAGTCTCTCATTATTCAAGTTCACATTCCTTGTGTGGATGATCAAGTTGAAATAATTTTTGATATGCACCAAAAAATAAGGAAACTTCTCCCACAAGTGAAAAACATAAGATAAAAAAACTGAAATAAATTACATTTTTATGTTGTTTCTTCTATTGAACATATTTTTAAATCTAACTTGCAGAATCTAAAATTTAGGCATTTAATTCAAAACAATTATTTCTTCACTAAAGTTCAGTATCTTTTCACTGAGATTTTAATCAGTGAAAAGAAGCTTGCATCTGATTTATGAAATCAAAGAATGTAGAAAGCAATATATGTACTAAGGTGAACCATATACTGCAAGTTCAAAATTTCAGGTGAATGGTCTCCAGCTTCCAAAATTTTCCAAAGAAAACAAGAGAACCTTCCACTCCACAAGCTGTAAAGATGAAGAATAAGCTTAAATCTGGACTAACATCTGCCAATTTAACCTGACGTGCAAGACATAATGATATTACTGTAACAAAGTTTTTAAAAAAAATTATTCCAAAAGAAAATGGAGAAAACTTTAAGTAATCCTAGAATAACACATATTTATAAAGAATAATAAGCAATGAGATATTATTAAATGAATCATGAGATGCTTATATGACCAGAATTTATTTTGTCAAAAGTAATCCTTAAAAATGATTGAAATTCAATAGAATGAAAAATAATTTTTAAAAACAAAAATAATAATTTTATAGCTTTCAATATTCATGCAATATTCAATTTCAGCAGCTTTAATATTATGATGATAAATTCAACAAACATGCTTTATTAGATATGTAAAAGCAAGGATTCATGCACATAAGGTAATACAAATAATATTCAGAGATTAATAAAATGCAAGTTCAAAGATTTGGGAGAAATTATATGCATCAAAAATGTAAGAAGTTCTAATGACAGAAGGAAAATATCAATTTGAAGGTTAACAATCATTCTAATATTATTCCTACAAAAAAAAAAAAAAAAAAAAAATCAAAGAAATAAACACCACTGTTTAAAAAATATTTGATACTCCCAAAACAAAACTCTTCACTATATCATCATTTTATGCCAATGGTAAAATAACGGCTGGATTGTCAACCAATTACTAAGTGTCTATTAAGAAACATTACTACTACTCCCATTGATTAATCATACATTTTGCTGTTACAATGAGAAAATAAAAAATGTGATTTGCAATGTAATATAAAGTTGCATCATTACAGAGTTCCACCAGTTATTTCATTATTGTTGTTCGAATAAACATATTAAGCATTTTGTTGCCAAGTTTTTTAAATGTTAAGCACAATCTTGCTGAATCTGATTCTTATAAAGAGAAATTATAGTGGTATTCACCACTTGCATCAAACAATACAAATGATAAAGCAAAACATTTCTATCAGTCATCTTACTGAAAATGAGCAGATGAATCTCATATAAAAGTTTGATAGCAGGCAATATAACTGTGTAAACTAATATCTTAAAAATACATTTTTTTTTTCAAGAAAAAAAAGCTTTAAAAAATTCTAAAGAAGAATTAAAATCATAGTAAGAATTCAATGTTCATTCAGTAACTTCAGAATACATTAAAAACAACTATAGTTAATATTCTATTCTATCATGCAAAGAATGAAAAACAATCAATCACTAGGTAAATACCCAAAAACATGTAACACAGAGCATTTCAGCACATACAAATAAAATATATTAAAAAAAAGTTAACATTTAAACTTAAAATGGAAAGTAAGAATGTTAAAATTTAATCATTGCACTTTGTATGTCACCAGAGAAATGTGGCTACTTACAATGTATAATTCTTAAAATGAATGTTCAAGGGAAAAAAATTAAAAACTGTATCTTAATGATGATGATGGCAACTTCAGTTTTCAGATTTTTGGAAAATAAACTTACATAATATCATATTTAAAAAAGTTTAAATGGTATCTGCTTTTCATACTTTGAAGATAAATACTAATTTAAAATTTGATTTCTTAGTGTGTCTTTGTTTTAATATTTAATAATATAAAGAGAAGTGTACTTTTAATAAAGACTAATGAATAAATTTTAAGTTTTCCAATAAAGAGTATTTAAAAAAGAGTACATGAAATACACAAGGTTTTTGTTTTAGTAAATTACAAAAATTCACTAAAAACAACTAACTTCTTCTTTTCCCTTTTTTTTAAATTCCACCTCAATCTATTGATATCATCTACTCCATTCCCTTTATACAATCATACCCCAAAATGTTCTTCATCTCCTTTTCTGGTAAGAGAACAATGATTAATTGGAGTTTTGCTTAATTACTATCAAAACTTTATGTTAAAGAAATCTTTCCAAAACAAAATTTAAATAATAAATTTGTACAGGTTAAATTACAAGCCAGATTGAATACAATTTAATTCTCATAAGGAGGAAGGGGGAAAAATCAAATGAAATTTGTTAAGCATCATTTCTTTTCAGTTTTCATTTCTTTAAGAGCAGTACTATTTGTATTTTCACTATTTCAATTTTTGGAATGAATTTTTGAATGTCTAATTTCCCATTGAGTGAATTTCCAAAACTTTAAAAATACTGCTTGCTGTTCATGATGCAAAAAAATAAGCATATTGGAGAAAATGAGTTTGTTTTCCAATATCAATAAAGAAAAGTAGAACATGCCATAAAAATGCACCTAAAACACATCTTTTTGAAATACTTTTATCTTCTGTTTTATTTCCCTAACTTTTTAATGCTATTTCATATGACCGAAGATCTGCATAATGTGTTTGAACAATCTAATCATCGCAGATAATGTGGAAATGAAAAGTAAACTTTCAATCTTAAATAAATCATAAATGTTCGGTATATCAACTTTTTATTATTAATATTTCTTCTTCTAGAGAGATTATTTTTAACAAATTTCACACATTAACAAGGAAGAAATCCGAGATCAACATTCACTATATTAAACAACAAATGTAGCGAATGTTGATCTGATATTATTGGTTGATATTACTGAAGATAAGAGATAGTTTGTAAAATGAGATAAAAATCTGTTTTAACTACTACGTGAACTTAAGTAATTACAGTAGCAAGTTTTATGTTCTCATCTGTCCATTAAAAGCAAAAGAAAGTTTCCCAAAGTCTCATCTAAATAATTCATTGAAAGTCATAAAGAGTACTTATACATATAAATAATTACAAGTAAGTATATTGTAATATCATTCAAAGTAAGTCATAAAAAATATGGGACTACATAACTACGACAATCGTGAAAAAAAATAAAAGTATTATAAAGCTAGAGAATAAATGATATTAATACTGTTGATTATTATTATTAATGGTCAATGACAACAATAAGAATACAGTGGATCTTAACTTTACATTAAGTAATTAGGGGGAACCTAATTTTCAAACGCCATTTCAGTGAACAACAATAACACGTAATGGAGAGCTTTAAGTATAATTAACAAATTTTAAATTTGAGATGCTTGAAAATAACACTTCCATACATTTTCATCAGTTAAATGAAAATAACTCAAATAAGTAACATTTAATATAAACAAATTTTGGATACTGATTTCAAGTTTAAGAACATTTTGCGCAGCTTAAGTACTAATTTACTATAACCTTTTCGTTTCTCAAAATTAGTAACTTAGTTAAAATTTCAGAAGTTTGATTTTTAAAAAGTTGTGTTCTGCTAAACAGCTCTTTGTGTATCCTCCATTTAAGATTCATTTCCTCTTAATTTTCCGATTTTATAAAGTCGATTTGAGCAAGATCTAAACTTTACATCGTTGCTTCCCTGAAACCAATCTACAATACAGAATCAGTATATTGCCTTATTATTTTGCTGAACATTTTCACGCCCTTTATGGTAAACTACATGATGAATGGAGACACCACCAATATTATCAAAAATTGGATAATGCATGCAAGGCTCTACGAATCAGTAAAACCATATGTGTGCCAGAAAAGTTGACTTACACCAAAACATTGTTATCTCCGAAGGCTCTTTAGATTCTTGATTTGTACGCCAAATTCTAAGTCTACCATCACATGGCGTAACAGGTATTCTCATCCGACAGACCAAGTAACCCTCTTCCCGAAATCAGTGTTTATGATTCAGTGCCACCTTGTATTCTAACAGCTATGATGCTCACATTGGATGTAGGTTAATACATTCAATAAACTATGCGGATTATCCAGAAATATAATATGATGCATTATTCATCATATTTACAATATATTTCGCCTTAATTTTGAAAATCACAACTTAGTTCGCACCAAACTGAGATTCTAGCCAATGCTACAAAATCTTTCTAAAAATGTTTTTCTTTTTTTATAGTGTGTAGATAGAATTATCATGCATTAATTTTTCAATCTCAGTGCTTCACTGGAAACAAGAAAAAGGGGATGGGGACATTTCATATTAAATATCTGATAAATGCATAACCAGAAACCTAGTTGATTTGATAAGCTGAAAGGAATAATAATCATCGCTACTTCCCATCTGCCTTTATGATGGACGTGTATATTGATTTCACAGATATGCTAATGTCATGCCCTTTTGAAAACTATACTAAGATGTCGACAAACAAAGACGATTGAAAAATCCCTTCCTGGAGTTGGTTTGAAAAATAATTATAATTTTCCCTTCAAAATGTGTTAACTTATCGCTCTATTTTTGATAATGCTCAGGCAGTCAATAGACAGTATTTACGTTTATATATGAATACGTATGCAAGTTATCTTGAATTTTCATTTTAAATAAATAAAATACTTTCAAAGAAAAAAACAATAAGAACGACAAATTTGATTTATAATTCCATTTCAGTATATTTTAACCGAATTTTTTTAATATACCTTTTTTATGGTAAAAGAATGTAATTCAATGTACTTTTAGCATAATTTCAAACATCTTTCACAATGTGGCAATTTGTTTATTTCTGCCGATTAACGTATTTCGGATGATAATAAATACTAAAATTCTATTTATGAAAAACTAAACTCCTAATGAGAAAAACATATGAATCACTACTACATACTTTTTTAAGCCATAATTTTAACATAATTACAATCGAGCGATATATCGTCAGTCCCATGCTATAACAATGAAATTCCAATGAGGCATATTATATAACTCTGTAGTGCTGTCAAAGATATAGCCGTATCGTTACAGTAAGTCGTGAATTTTCAAAAATAAACAAGAAAAAAAGAGTATAACGTCTTAGGTACCCCATAAAGAATTATTAAATAATAATAAAAGTAAATTAGAATATTATCCTTAAAATATTCTGATAAAATTAAAATCAACAATTTTTAATCTGAATCTTTTATAATTATTTTTATAGATTTTTTAATTATTTTTATAGCTTTTGTTGAATTCGGCGGCTGTAAAGAAGGCTACTAAGAGGAATTCAAAAAGTGCAAAATAAAATGCTGAGAGCATAATTAAAACAGCTCGGGATACCAGAAAAATATGGTACATTCTAGCCATATGCTTTGCCAACTGACATAAGAAGATATAATACACAAATGAAAAACCGTGAATTTAAGAGCAGAAGCAAAAAAATTAAAAACAGTTTTCCTTTAATTAATTTCAAAGATTAAATTTTAAAAAAAGGACGACAATTCACTGTTTTATTCGACGTAGAGGAAGAAAATATTCCTTATCTTACTGACTGATATTTAATCGTTTAAATCTAAACTACGAAGCGAATTAATTTTTTTTATCTTGAAAAAAGGATGAGTGAAAAATTTACTGCCTATTTATTTACTTTAAATGTAAACTATTTTGAGCAGGCGCGTATATAAAGATAGATTTTAAAAAATGCATGGCGGCAAAGGATACTTAATACAACCTAGAATAGTAATCAGACAAAACAAAAGAAATTTAGTAATTCTGCATAATGTTATTTAGGAATTTACGGCAAAAATCTCGGAACTTAAGAGGACGCAGGGGTTAGGCAACCTAAATGTCAGTTGATAAATTATTTTAGCATCAAAGAAATAATTATAAAAAAAAAAAAGATGAGAGGAGATGTAAAGAAAAATGAAAGTGTAGTTCAGTTTTTATACTTAACAAGACATTAAAACACAACACGAAATGTTTTTCAAAGAAAGCTGAAATGCAATCATAGATATAAGTAAATGAAATACATACATATGGTGAAAAAAAAAATAACGTTATATAATCATTTAACCAGCGACTGCGAACTAAAAAAATATTTCGTCAATTTTCATGAGTTGGTCAACGTGTTGAAAGAGTTAAGGAAAACATTTCATACAGAAATAATTATGACTAATTTGTAAAACAATAGCAAAAATGTTATTTAGTGTGAATTGCAGACAAAAGATGACCATGAAAAGATATTTTTTATCTCATCGAGGAAAATAAAAAAATCTTCCATAAAAAAGTTGGAAATATTCCCCAATAAAATAATCAGTAAGAAAAAAAGAAAACCAAAGAGTTGATGGTATACATGAACGTTTCATCAACTTTCCCCGCTAATGGCAATTAAAATTTATAAAAAATTAAAGCATACAATATACTGAGCTTTTATTTTACTCTTATTAATAATAACATGTTATAAAATTTATATCATCGGTTAAACTTAGGAAATTTTGGAGATCCAAACGGAATTTAAATTCCTCAAACAAGCTCAATTGATTAAAAGAGCATGTTTACTGCCTATTGAATAATTTTGTTATTATTCAATGCAAGTTCACAATATAATTAACATTACAGCATTAACATTTTACATTCAATTAATCATACAGTAAAAGATATAACAAGTAAAGTTCCAATATTTGCTTTAACAGAGCAACAGAAACTAATTACCACAAAATGAAGTTCTGATAAAATTTCAAATAAATTCTCACATCTTAATAACCCCTGAATATTAAACGTAAATGTGATAAGATACGTAATGTTTGACTATCGCTGAAAAACTGAAAAAGGATGCCAAAATATGGAAAGTTATTGTGAATTAATAAATTGTTATTAACATATTTAAATTAAAAATGAGTTTTATTACTATAGAAAGAATTCTAATCAAAGAAATATTTTAAGATCTTCGAGTAACTGAGGCATTTCAATAATACAGTTGATTAATCTATCTAAATGAGTTACAGAGCCACATACTGTAAGAAAATGTTAATCTTGAAAAAAAAATAATAATAATTTTGAATGTATTTTTTCAAAAAAAAAAAAAATCTTTTACACTATTGTATTTAAAACTTGCAACATTGTCTAAAATTTCACATAAAATGTATACATTTTAACTTCAATGACTTAAAATGATAACAAAAACTTTAGAGGTCAACTTAGATATAATTGAAATATTATACTCGCCATAGTTCATAAATGATGTATCTAGACATTTGATAAACAAAGGTTCAGAAATTGACAACTAGAAATTCATAAAGACTGGTAAACAGCAAGCAAGTAATTTTTTAAAAATTTAGAATAACTAACAAACTACTAAAATTTGTTTAATTTTCCAAGTTAATAATAAATTTATAAATTGAAAACCGGATTGATTTGATACTTTTTTCCCGCCAGCGATAACATCACAATGTCATTTAAATTGTCACCAACTTCAGCAAATAACAGTTTTAAAAAATTTCATTTACTCATTTTATAAGTTTGAAAATTTTATTTATGATCATAAAATAAAATATGTAGCCAAATAATACTTAAAAAGTTTTTACGTAAAAGGTAATAAAGAATTATTATAATATGTCACAAAGCGTCAACTACTGCGCAATTAATCGTATAAATAATTCAGAACATAATAGTAAAAGTAATTCAGAATAACTGAACTAAAACATCTTCTATAAGACCATAAAAATCTACAGCATAAAGATGTCAAGATCAGTGTTTTAAATTTGACTTATTTTGTTCAGTTCTATACTTTACTATATATGCATTCAATATTTCAAAATATTTCATTGTCTCAAAGAACAAATGAGGACAAAATAAATAAAAGAATATAAATTCCATTATTAGTCTAATTTCGGAAAAAAAAATTATCAACCTAAACCTATTCCTATCACTCGAAAATTGAATTAAACAGCGAATTAAATTTCTTTGACAGCAAAAACTTTTTTAATGCAAGTTTTATCAAAGCACAATCAAATAAATTCCAGAAAATTTTAAATGCGACATGATTTTTTTTTATAAAAAATCTTGAACTAATGCAATGCCTTGATTTATAAAACGGATTTGTAATCTTTGGCCTTCATTTATCCAATATGACGTGCCTGACACATCATTTGACGTCAAACGGTTGAATTAAATTTGAGAATTCGGCATGAACTCATTTACATCTACTCTGTGCCTATTATCATAAAGAATCCACAAAAAATTGTTGCAATCACACGAGATATTTTTTTATTCGGATTTCATTTCATAAATTATAAGAATAGTCTATTCAAAATGTCTGATTCACAGTTTGCTTTGCAAAAGATTTTTCAAACTTAAATTACATTATTTCAGCAACATCACAGGGTCAAACATTGGAATTTCAAGAACAAGTTACCTTAAATCAATTGTGATATTTGGCATATGTATGTATGTTTAGGGGGATTTACCTAAATATGTAAGTCTAAATTTGACTTACATAAAAAATGCGACATTTAGTTTGAACATGTTCCTATTAGAAAAGTTACAGCTAATTTACAGCTCAAAGTAACTGGAAAAGTGTATTACGAAAATGAACGTCAAAAAACCTTTTAATTGCGAATATGGCGAAAATATGTGCCATTAATCTAAAAGATATTTAATCAGAAACGACTAAAGGGTTCTTTGTTTGGTTTATTTAATGATTCCCAAGTTACACTTTCAAACATATACTTATAACCCAGAATCTTAGGCGCAAAATATACAAAATTATAGCATTGAAGTCTATATAAATCACAATTTAACAATGCCTACAGAAGTTGATGAATCGATTCCCTCACGAATTTGAAAATAATTTTTTGTCATACAAAACGAACTTTAATCTTTCCAGGCATTCGAACAAAATTCTATTCAATATGAACAGGTTCCACTGTCCTCTTCCTTTAATGAAAATAATATCAGATTGAAGTTAATGTGGTATAGTCTGCAGGTTGCTTTTTGTTTTGTTTTTAAGACTGTAAAACTTACAGCGCAATCGTGATGTATCGAAAACATGAGAAAGATATATCGGCATCAAGTTCTTCAGGCTATGCATCATGTTATGTTAGCAGCAACTCAAGTTGGAAGACGAAAACCGTGCTATTGTATCGCAACACATTTCCATTCAATGGTGGTAAATGTACGAACAACGGTACTTTACGCGAATTTTGATGACACATGAATACGTAAGTTCAGAGGTAGATAATATATATATTATTTTAATTCTACATGTGTTTGAGGCATTGTCTCATTTCTTTTTTTCCACTAAAATTTTTTTCCTTTATCAAGGGGGGGGGGGGAATTGCTTAAAGATAAAAACATGCGCATGATACTCATATTTTCACATCTTACAAGAAATGAAAGACACGGGAAAAAATTAGTAAACACCTATTTCACTGACAATTGTTACACCAAATGAAATTTTCTCCAAAACAAACAACATTGCATCCTCCCATTACTTACCCATTTTTATTTTTTAATAAATGGTATTGATTTCAGTTGAATCGAGTCTTTAGTTACCAGTATACGCTAAAATGATAAAAGTTTAACCAAAAATGCAAAACCATTCAAGATTTAGAAAACTAGATAATTCACAAGAAAATCCAATATATAATGACGGTTCCGTACATGGTGCATTGATAACAGAATTAAATAATAAAAAACAAAACTATGGAATAATTTATTTTTATATTTCTAAAAGCAGATAAAAAATATAAATTAGCTTTTAACTAAAAATTTACATCAATAAATGAAAAATAATAATTTGAGTTCATAGTTAAGGAGAACGGGAAGACTTTTTTCCTCCTCCTATTTCGTTTCTGCGATATAAGAGAAACTATTTTTCCAATGCAGTGAAAATGATCCACTAATCGTCAGCTATGATTGGATCATTGATCTATATATTTATTGAAACAGATTCTGGGGGTGACCTTTCCTGTGGAAATTGAATTCCGTCGCAACTACAGCAATATATATTCGACGGAATTTCGTAATATGCAGGGAAAACCATCTTATTTCGTAAATAGAATCCATTTATGCCGTTGACATCAGAAGGCCCAATTACAGGCGTGTTAACCTTATGGCGGTGATTCTGTTTGATCTGAACTGTCACTAATAAGAAAAAATATGTATATGATATGCAATATAGAATTTCACAATAATAACTGTTTTTATTAAGAATTTCGCTTGAAGCATGTTTTTATATCGACTAAAATGCACAACACGAATTGATTTCCAATACAGAGAACATCAGAAAAAAATTATGTAAGCAGGAAATCATAGACATTTGCAGTTAATTACATTAATTAATTAATTGCATTTGATTGGCTAAACAGAATTATAAGTGTACATGAAAATTTTACAATATTTCTAATCAAGCTCCAACTTCCTTCATTTTCAGAATGTTACTTTAAAATAAGTTTATTGCTTAAAATTTGCTATAAAGAAATAAAAAAAAATCTAAGAAAAATATTTACAGCATAAAAAATCCATACAATCTAAAACGAAAACAGGAAACAAATTGAAATAAAACTATTTAATAGAGTAGTTTAATCACACATCGACAACTAACAGAAATAAAAAATTTAGGTTTCTGATTTCAGACTCAAAAGACAGTTTATATGATCAGAAAAAAATTCTGTACGCTTCAATATAAATCCATTACTTGTTTCTAGTGAAGTAAAAAACTTGCAGCACTGTCAATAACTGAATCTGTCTTAATGTTGATAGCCTTCGTATTAGTTTTAGCATTGAGTAACTACTTTTAGACTGAGTAAAAATATTAGCGTAAAATATTAAAAAATCTTTGAATGAAATACTTCATAATCACATAAATTTGGGAATGAAATTCCACAAAGAGCTCATAAGCTTGGTATATGGATAAAACGACAATTCTCAAGAGTTTTCTGAAAGCAATTGCGTCGTTTTACCTATAAGGCATTCTATATTTTAAAAAGAAGATAGATAAATACATAAATACAGAATAGTGAATGTAGTTCAATGAATTTCATTTTCTTCCTGGTATCATTACAAGAGAAACTTGCTCTAATGGAAATTATTAAAGTGAAACGAGAGCATATTTCGCAAGCCTAACAAATAACGAGTTTTCTTCTTAAAGGAATCCATGTCATTTGCGATACAGCGGGGGTTTAGTGCCAGAAACCTGCCAAGCGGATGTTGTGCACATTATAGAGCTTCCAGCAGAACACGATAAGATGGCAATCCATTAAGTGGCAATCGAACATGGAATCATACCTTCCATTATGATAAAACTAAGATAGTAACAACAAACAAAATATGCGATAATCATATTAGGTTAATTCTAACTTCAATAGACTTTACATTTTTATAACAAAAGATGAAAAAAATCAGCTTATATTTCGTGCATTTAACATTTTCCGTGAATTAAAATAACTGGATGAAAATAAGCGCAATCACTGAATAATATATTTCGTTCATTCCGAAGAATGGTACTATGAGAAATGCAATTCAACAACGAGAAAAACCTCACCATTGGATAACGATAAAAAATATTTGAAAGATTCATGTACAAAAAATAAATCTATATTACTTTAAATGATATTTAGATGCTTTAAGATTTTATCATTTTAAATAATACAATCAATGGATAGCAAGATTCAGGGTTAAAAAATTCTTGCATAAAACACAAAATTTTCATACAAATATACTGATTTTACTATGTAGGTATGTATGTATTGATCATTTTAAATGTTATTTGTTTTATATGTAATTACTATCGATGAATTTAAACATTAAAATTAAGTTTCAAATTGAAACATTTAATAATTTAAGACGAATGATAAATCGGTTATGAAAGAGGATGGAAATAAAAAATATTAGTGAAATAAATAGCATTAAAAAACATAAATATGAGACGAAATTTCAATCTTAATCATATTTAATGGTTAAAAATAACAGGACATACTCTAGATCATATTTAAGTTACTAGAATGAAATATTTTACGAAAAGAAATCTTTGATTACCATTTTATTATAAAAGTTTACAAAAACGATGGTTTACAATTGGATCTTTTCAAAAGGATCTAATTATAGGTAACTATATTTCGATAATAGAAATACTTTCGTTCGTGATTTCTCTAAATAGCATTCTTTTGAAAAAATTTCTTTCCTGAGTTATCAATATATGTTAACATTAAATTAATACATCAGAGTCATGCAATTTATTTCTAAAACGGTCATTTATTTCATCATTCTAGTTTCTAATCTTTTAATTAATTTTTTTAAAAAATCCCTCCGAAAAAAGAAAGTAAATGATGGAACTCAATAAAAGTACAGTTCCATCATTTGACAGAAAATCCACACACATTAATTTATGTAAGAAAATAATAGGCCATGATCACAAAAATATATAACTGATTACAAATATTTTTAAACTGTAAAATTTTAAAGAATTTTTTTTATAAAATTTGGAAAAATAAGATGGTTAATAAGACTAATCTCATAAAAAAAAATGTCTGAACTTTTCCAAAGACAATTAGATAGAAGAGAAAAATGGCAAGACAGACAAAAGAAAATCGATCAGAATACCAGACACCATTGCAGACAAAGGAAAAGAAAAATGATTACTTCCATTTGCCTCCATTATAAGTTTTTACATACATAAATATTATATGAGACATTCTAACGAAATGGAACCATTATACAAATATCGTAATCTTAAGCTTTGGCGAATTCTTTATATATTTTTTAATATTATTTTAGCAATAAGAAATGTTCCCGAAGAAGAGGATATTGTTTTATTTTCTTTGCTAGCAACTAACTATATAAAAAACTTTCTAAATATTTATTAAAGCATACATTTGAATATATTACTATTATTAATAGTATATATCGATAGAGGAAATAAAAGTTTGACAATAGCAATTCAAATCTACAGAAGATTTTGACAAAATTCATGAACAGTGTAAAATCTGCCAATTTTTATACAGATAGATATGACAATTTTAATTTTATTCATTGAAACGTTCTCGACTAAATCAAAATTATGCTCAATTAAAATAAAATTTCATTTCAAACTTCAATTGAATTAATTACTTTGTAAATGGAGTATAAGCAAAATCATGAAGCACAGAATTTCTAAAATTTTCATTCAGCAACTTAATTAGCTATATTCAAACATTTTTTTAAAATTATATTCTGAATTTAAAAGAACGCTAAATGAATTTAAATATCTTGTATTATAGCTCATGTTATTTGAAAACTTTTGGCAAAGAAAATATGTAGCAACTATTTTAAACAATATCATATACAATAAAGAAGTTTTAAAAAAATTAAATTGGAATGCGCTTTTCAGTGTAGGTATTTTATTGCAGACAAGTCTGGTAGACTCAAATAAAATTTTATAACTACTGGAAACATTTCAAAGGGAAGGAGAAATAAATAAATATATATAAATAAGCTATGAAAATGGGGAATACTCAATGACGAAACTGAATGAAAAAAATGAACAATAAAATTCTAGGGGAAGGGGAAATGCAAGTTTTGTTTTTCTTTCTTTAAATTTATTTATGCTTAATTTTGGCAAATAGAGAGATTCGTGAATCCTCAATATATTCAACGTGCTTTGTACAGTTTATTAATGATTTTAAGAAAAATACAAATAAAACTGACTTCAAGAATAGTCTTCTTGTTTATAGTAGATTATTTTCGGAAAAATTAGTTAACATTCATAAGAAAATTTCATTAATCTCAGAACGAAAATTCATCTCGGATCAAGTCTGAAAATATAAATCACAGTTAAAACTATTTTAAACGACAGTGACAATTGCAGAATCAAACTGTTCCAAAAAGAAATACGGAGATTATACTAGTCTTGATAGAATACAAAAAAAGGGGGGGTTGCTACTGTTAAAGTGTAACTATAACTGATACTGAGAATGTCCTCAGATTTGCTGAACTATAGAATTATAGAAAATGAGAATCAGAAAGCAAAAGAATTGATTGGCCTTATCATTTACTGTGTTATAAAATTACAAGGTGATTGGCTTCAAATATTTGGTCATTTCATTGAAGGGAAATGGGGAGGAAAACCCAATTAAATCCCTTCGCAATATCAGTCGTTCAAAATGCTTTTAAGAAACATTTAAGAAAATAATTCAGTTTTATTTAAAGCGAATAGAGTAATACCTATATACACGTATCTAGATATCACAGTTAAGAGGCGTTTATTAATGTGCTTCAATAAGAATTAAAACTTTCATCATTAGTGGCAACGAATATTTTGATTTAGGGAATACAGTGTTATTATTACATATCTCAAAGAAACTCAAAATACATTCGAAACTTATTAAAAATAAATGTAACACTGAAAAAATACTTAAAAACTGCAAATAGCTCATATCTAAGAGTAAAAATTTCAAAAGGTATTTTTTTAATCAATAGCTAATGAAGCATTTATAAATCAATAATTTTTTCGTACAAATATAAGGCGTTGACATAACTAAAAATTCTAAAAGAAAGGTTTTCTGAGAAGAAATCAGTAATCCTTTCATCAAATTTTTTTAAAGATGACTTATTGAACAATTAAAATGTTATTTAAAAATGATAATAAGCTTTGTAAGTCGCAAATTTACTAAAGATTTAAGGTTGATCTAATGGTAGTTAGTATTTTAAATTTTCGAATTCATTAATGTAATAATACTTTTGAATTTTGAAATAATTTATTAAAAAATAATTGTAATATATGAGAAATAAAATAATGACAGCTAAAGTGAGAACAGTACTTCTTTTGAAGGCTTCTAAGTTTCCTTTTAATACCCTTCCCCTCCGTTTCCTTAAGGAATGGATTGTTAGAATTACATTATTTTCGGAAGTGAAAATCACATAGCACTCGATTAATTACAAAATTTTGTATAACGTTACATTTATAAATAAGAAAACACATGAAAATTTTCAATATATTCTTAAAGTAATATGTTTTTCAAATATTCACATTTGTTGCATTAAACAGGATGGAAGTGGATGGTTGACTGCAATGCAGACAAAATTAGTTGTTATGAATGAAAAAATCTAATTGTATGTTGTAATTTAATGAAAGGAGCTACTATACAGTTCTGAAAAAGTTTAAAAATGAATACGAACTCAAACTCAGCTAAGAAAGCTTCATTGAATTCAGATTGTATTTCATGGAAACCACAATGTGAATTGGCCTATGTTCATTAAAGCAAAATATGTAACTGGGCTCTCTATGTACCATTTAAATGATAAAGCAAAAAAGATTACAGTATTCAATGTAACCAACCGCGATTTTCATCCAAATTAAGCGTATGTGTGCTTTGTTAAAGGAAAGCTTTTTTTTTTTTTTTTTTTTTTTACGAATATCTTTTCCATAGCAATTTCCGCTCGTGTCGACTTCCTCATCAGTTTCACACACTGAAATGTTAGCATACAAACGAAATCTTTTAAAATAATTTCGAAAATAATGTTTTACTGAATATACTAGATTATTTATAAATAGTGTTATTAATCTGCCATCTATTTAATAATGCCAAATTTATTTAATTGTTAAAATTTTTTGTAAAGTTGTTATGAATTTAAAAAGAATTCTTCCTAGCTAGACAGAAAGTACATTCAACAATGACTACATATCAAACTACCTACAATCCGTTAAAATTTTCGATCCACGCAAAAAATTACTCACTGTGGATTATTCTTAATGATTATAATAAACATCTAGCCACAAATTTACAGGATTCTCATAAATTATATAGAAGAAATGTTTATTGTTCGAACGAACAAATATTTATTGTAAGCCAATTTAAATTTGAAAGACTGTAAGAATAAAGAGATAATAGCATTTGTTTTATAATTTATACGAAGTTTACCATCATAAATCAATTGCTAGAACAGTGAAGTAATGTAAAACAACAGCACGTTTTGTGACTGGACGGTAAGTCATAAGGAAATGGTTAGTCTGGCAGGACACTATTCATCTAAAAAATCGAATAACACACAATTCTCCATCCACTTTTTGTAAATGCTTATTATAATAACATGTTCTGATTCACCAATCCTCAAAAGAAAAAAGGATGAAATACAGCCTAGATTGTAGAGAAAAATTCTCTTTCATCATATATCTTTTTATAATGATCACGAATCTTTTAAAATAAAAATTTTTAATGGAATCGTGTACTCGTATATTTTAGACAATAAAAACAAACTTAGGCCGTTGTTTGTCATTAGAACTCAGCCGCTCTTTCAAGGTTACAACGGAAGATTCAGTAGTGGATTTTTTTCCCTTCTTCCTCGCCCCTCAGTTTCGTTTAAAGTTCCGATTACAAGACCGCTGGCAACAGTTCCCGACTAGTGACATCCTTCATTCAAAAAAGTAGTTTAAAAAATCCCAAACAAGCGAACTCTCAATGAAGTAAAACGAGAAAACCGAATACCTGCAAACAAAAAGTAACAAATAGGAATCGGTTGAAGAGCTTAAATGCTATTAACCCCACTCTACTGTAAGTGTATCTTTGAAGTGTTTCTTTTTCCAGAATTAAGTGCGAGTAACAATTACTTGACATACATTTTTATTTTTCTTTCATGTCTCTCAATATCTATTTCCATTCAAGAATTCTAAAAGCTTTCGAGAACCACAATTAATTTTTTCTCGGAATCTGCAAATTTCTTTTGCAAATTAAAGAAAGAAAGAAAAAAAAAGCTCATTACGACGACAATAAATGGTACAGTCACAATGTACTGGTCACAGAGACAGATATTCCGATGAACAGTTCCTATCGTACTTGTCAATAAATGAATCTCTTTTCGGCCTTCATCGCGACAATCATAGACTAAGTATCGGGATATCCTTGGATGCAAGCCCGAAACATGTATATCATGCTCTGCAATGATGGTGTGAGCGTGAATTCTGCTTTAATGGATGAAAGGATCTTAACGAGATAACATGAATGCTGGTGGGAACGGCCTTCGGATCTAAAAAAGACGTCATATTTTGTCTCTAGATGTATAGACACTGAATTAAAATAAGAAAAACCAAAATCTTCAGTAATTCTTTTTATCCTTCCTACTTAACACCCTAATGTCTATCAAATATAGATGAATAATAATATTTTATTCCATCACTTTTATTTATCTATTTTCATCATTGACAAAGATTGTCAGAATTTACACAATCAAGGTTTGATTACATGTACTTCAATACCAAAAAGCATTTTTCATTTAACCAACAAGAGCATGTACAAAGTCTAAAACATATATATTCTTGGACTTGAAAAACACAATACTGAATGCTTAAATCAAATTCTTTAGAAACAAACATTTATGTGATTAAAAATAAAAAGTGGTCCTAAGATTTTTTTTTAAAACCATGATAATGAAAGAAAAAATTTAAAAAAATATCAAAACTGTATTAAGATTTGTCAAACTGCATCTAAAAGAAAGCATCTTGATTTGGGAGAGCAATATCGCACAGTACAACTTGTAATTATAAATAACATAGCCATTTAGGAAAGACATCCTAACATGTAAAGGTGTCGGTCACCAAAAACTGAAACAAACTTACTATTCCAAGCAGTTTCAAATGTTTACTTAACTAGCAATTATTTTGGCTGGATGCAACAAGGTGGGGAGGTTATTTTAAACGTTACATAAAAATATTTAACTTCTAAGCGTTTTATAATTTCAGTTTTTAGAACAAATAATTTATCTGCAATTTAACAACTGATTCGCATGCTAATCTATATTATATATAAGACAAAATGACGAACAATATTATTTTTCTGTTAATTTAGAGCTGCTGTTTATTTGAATTGTCATTTAAAATAAAACACAGAAAACAAACCGCAGGACAAGAAGAATTTAAATTACACAATATACATTGCAAGTTAATGCAAAAGAAATCAGACACTGACTTACATTTAATTCTTACCGATCTATCATCTTTTAAAGAGTAACTAGGCAAGTTTCCAATGCATCTATCCGTTTCACAAAGTATGCTAAACCTGGACAAGAACAATATAAATTACGTTTCAACAAACCATACTAGAAATAGAAAACCTTCAAACATGCAGCCAGCTCAGCTGGCATTAGTAGATTTCAAAGGGAAGCTTTCAATGGGGAACAAAGAGCTTTGATTTTGTTCTGTTGCGTGTTCTTGATGGAATTACAAAGAGTGAAAAGTCATTAATAAATCTTACCAAAAAGATCTAACTCACAATCAAATTTTACGAACAACTGCACGAATGAAGAGGAAGTCATGTGCATTTGTTTTTCCCTATTTTTAAAGGGAACAAGCTCATTACCAAATTACTTTTACATGAAATTGCTAAGCTTACACACATCCAAGGATATATATGTGTGTGTTAACATTACAAGGAAATTCTTATAAAGCAAAATTTGCTACTTAATATAAGTTCAATATAATGAAGTGGATTGTTTTATATAACTTCATTTTTAAATATAATTGAAACGACATTGGCTTACAATAAGGAATACAAATTCTTACATTCAAAAGAAATACTAAAACATTTTATGATTATTATCTTCAATAGTTAATAACCAAGCAACAAAGTCCGGTCGAGTTATGCTGCTTAAAATAAATGCAATGTAACAGGTGATCCAATAAAATAAGAAATAAAACTAGTCTTTTAAAGCTTTCAAGAGAAAAAAAAATGTAGTGATCCGACTAACATTTTACTGCAAGGTATGAAAAAACAATAAAAATGTTTAATGAACAAAGTAAAATATTATAAAATTACTAAATACAGCAAAAGACGAAATAAAGGTCAATGAATCATAGTATAAAGCTTTTCTTTATTCACAATTTTTTTTTATCTCAGTTTTAAAATGAAAGAATAGGTAACAATTCCAAATTCATTTCCTCTGATGAAATATTTTTGGAACAATAATGCAAAGGAAACCATCAAAAATAAGCACGTTTTCTTTGTTATGTCTGTCCAACTGTTCTGCTCCTCACGATTACTTTTAAAAAGAGCATATTTTTACATTAAAACAAACTTTAAAGTAAGCTACTTGTTGCGAAATATTTCATAAAAAACAAGAGTAAGCAAATTAGTAAACGCAAAAATCAGAAAAGTCTCTCTGTTTTTAATGCAGACATAACTTGACCAGTCTGTATATGAAATAAAAAGGCTCACAATAAATCAAGGCTTTATTTTTAAAATGTACGGTTAGTAATAAAAAAAAATACTGCCTTCTTCCTAAATGCAGAATCCATACAAGTCACTGATACGATAATAAGCGATTTCTGCACTCGACAAGATAATTCCTTTAACCAGCTCCCTGATCCAAACTTTTAATGCAATATTTAAGCCGATTTATTCAAGAAAATCTTACTGTCTTTTTTCTTCGTAGCCGTCACATTCTATTAAGCATTACGTTCCTTGATCATTTAGTTCACCAACATAATTTTATGGGACAGGCGTTAAAATATACTATGATAGAGTGCAAATTAAAATACAGATTTCTTTTTCAACATTTAAGCATCAATTCCCGAAAGTTACACAAATATTTAAAATTCTAGAAAATAATAATAATTTGTTGGTTTAGATAATAATTTTCTGGTTTTAGGAAAATACCTCGGTTCCAAATTTAGATTTCCTTTAAAGCATATATTGTTCCTCCCAAGCATGAAATTCCTGAAACTAGATCATACTAAATAGTTCGTATTCCTTTTAAGGTCCAAAAATTAGATATCTTAAGTAATAGAAGTAATACGATTCATTTATATAGAAGGTGGAAATGGGCAAATGTTAGAAAATGCTATTAAACTAAGTTCGAATAAATGGGAATTTATTACACCAATATACTAAATATTTACAAGGCCATTTTTCAATAACTAAAAAAGCATTTCAATTTAAATTACATTTAGTGCTATATTCATAACATTCTCTAAAGATAAACGATTCAAATCGGTTTGTAATAATATCAATACAAAATTACAACAGAATAAAAAACAACAATAACAATAGGAAACACGATTTTGAGCAATAAAATATTTTTGAAAACCTAGAATTTGATAACTAATTCCAAGTAGCAATAGTGGACACACAGAAGATAGTAGAAGACATTATGCTACATCAATGAAATTTTGATGAGCTATGCTGCTGTAAATAGGATGGGGAAATGAGAAACCCACGTCACATAGTGATAAGACTACAGTCGAGTAGATTACGATTAATATGTCCATGCGAGTCATGGCTTTTCGACAGTCGGGGGAAAAAAAAGATATTAAGATGTGCTTCGAATATGAGATGCCAACACATCCAGCTTCATTATTCCGATAGCTACAAAACATACTAGAAATGGGACGAAAAAAAAAACATATTATTTAATAACTAAGATCATCTAAGACTAGCGTATTCAGTAGCCACGTTATTTCGTTTATGATGGTTTCCTATTAAGTTACTGTATATGAAAAATGCATAAAGAGTGACTCAAGTTATTTATAGAAGTTATCAATAGATACTATTAACTATCATGAAGATAAACTATTTTTAAGTTTTGATCATGAATTCGAATGAATGCAAAAATATTGGAATAAAATTAGAGGAGCACTGATTCATTAAAAAATTAAATTCGGATATTTATTTTTCATTAACAGAGAATGTATTTAGAGATATAAAAGGGAAAATAGATGCTCTAACCTGATTACTTTCCTCGAAGGAAAGGAGATTTTTTTTTAAATTGATAAATAGTCGATTTTCTTTTCACTAAAATTGATATCAAATAATTTGATAGCATTGCTATTTGAGATTATTCTGATTTACGAATACTTCTTCATTAAAAAGAATCTGAAAATTTGCAGAATAATAATTTCCAAACATTGGTTGTCATTTTAGCTAAATACACAAATATATAAATGTAAGTGGTTTTGTCTGAAACTTAGATTATACCATTAGCAACAAATTAAAATTTGTAAATAATATTTTGAATTATCATATCCTTGGAAAATGAATATGATAATTTCAATATCGTAAATCAAACTGACACAGTTTCTTATTTTAAATAGAAACAAAACAAAAAGAAAGCTTATTCAGATTTTGCGAATAAACTGAACTTCAGTAAAGTTTATATTCAGCCATAAATTTATATCCAGTTGAATTCACCAAATAAATATTTTTGTTTTTTATTACAGCAAATTAGATCACTAGCTATCTAAATTTTATGATATTTGATATATAATTGTTGGATTTGTTGTTTTTATGCAGACAAGACTGAATACAGAATTATATTTCATTAAGCCAGTATTATTTGTTTTGTATCAAACAATACTAAGTTCATCTTACAACAGCTGCCGCCGAATAACAAGAATTTAAGATGAAATAATTTTCATAACTTTTATAAAAAAAAAGATAAATTTTATAAAAAAAAGATAAATTTTTTTGACACATTCTGGTAAAAACACTTTTGAAAAAATTGTTTAATATATTGGTACAAATATATTACACACTGGAAATAGTATATCAATAAGTTAAAGAAAAAATGAAATGCTCACTATCAATTGGCAATCGCTTTTTAGCCAAAAATAAGCTTTTTAAGTGAGAAACGATTCAAGCCTCATCGCCCCTACCAATTTAACCTGAAAATTGCCTTACGAAGTTTAACTCAAGAAATGAAGGAATCTTTAAAATTTAATATATATGTATATCATCACGTGAAAAACTAAATAAGCTCATTTTTTCATTAAAAACATTTGACACGTACATAATTAAGCTAATAAGTGATTACATTTTAAAATATTTGAGAAAAGAATCATTTAAAGAACATACATATTTTTGCAATTTGGTAAAATATAAGAAATAATAATTCATCTGAAAGAATAGGAGTTAAAATACTGTCTCATTTAAATAGCTTTAAACATAATATCAGCTCCCCGTCTCATTAAGATGCTTCTAGGAAATTCTTATTTTCATCACAGCTTACGATATTTTAAAACTGCTATTGGCCACTTCTAATATTCATGGATAGTTGAAGAAAGATAGCACCTCTAGCCAGACGCATTTCGAAATACCAGTCCGGTTTTTATTTTGAAAGCCCATTATCTCTTTCTCTCCCAAATTTATCATTAAATTCTAAACACGGAAACAGTAAATGCGCACTTCAGAAATCACGGCGAGAATTCATCCTTTTGGAATATTCAAGATTGCTAAGGTTTTCAAAAAGGTTCACTTCACTCCCTTTTCACTTATTCACAACAGAGATATGCACTATAAATTAAAGCATCTGGAGATAAGCAAAATCAAAATAATAATAATAATAGTCCAAAGAAAAACTTAAATACTACAGCACTAAGCGAAATTTGAACAATAAATAATCTTCTAAAAATAGCACACAGCTTGTCTTTCTGATTCTTCCTTTACACCCAATAGTTATCCATTTATGACAGATATCACATATTAAGACTACATGTTCTCTTTTCAATTTATTGGTAAACTTTCTGATAATATACTTTAAGAAATTTTCTACTAATCTGTATGGTAGCCATGACGATATAAATAAAAAAAGTGTTACTGTACGATATGATTATTCATATTAATCGTCTTCAATGACAGATTATGTACTTTGTGGGTCCAAGCAGTACGCATTAAAAGGCACTTTTTTTAATAACTGCTCAATCTAGTTTCACATCATTCTGTCACAACGCAGTTTTTTTGCAAAAATGAAATGTGTAACTAAGAAATCGAATCTTGACAGTATATTTGTTTTTAAATGAAGCAGTCTCTCAGCAACATTCCATGCAGAAAACCTGATACTGAATGCATTGAATTGCCAATTAAGTGTTTGCTTTGAGAAGACCCAACGCTTAACTGAGCTGAATTTTTAACATACTTATTTTTATGTATAAAATACGAATATGCCAGAAATTTCGAATTAATTAAAGTAAATTTATTCCAGCATACTAAAAATAAGAGAATAAGATACCAAAAAAATATTAAAAAAAGATTTAAAAAAACATTGATCTAGTTGTTCCATGAAATAAATTCCATAGAATACATAAAATTTCTTAAAATAAATTTGATTATTTTTACTATCACATATGTTTCAGTAATAACTTACTTATATGAATCATAAATATTTTTGATAAAAAAAATATATAAATAGAGTTACAGTTGCGAATTTTTCTTTCAGTAGTGAATGAAACAATAGGCATATTTCTTCTTTCAAAACAATGTACGCACTTCATCGATGCCCAGGCAATAAAAAAAATCTTTACAGCAGATATGACGTTCAGCGGAGCCAGAGATTACGATAGAATGTATCGAAAGATGATTTTAAGCAGCAACTTACATAAGAAAAATTTAATTTGTTTTTAATGTATTTTTTAAAATGTTTATTGACTTCCTTTTGAAGCAAAAACAAATAATAACTCCATTTGAAAATGAGCAATTTTGCAATATATATATAGAGAGAGAGAATGCTGATACTGAGCAAAAGCATTAAGATATAACTGGAGTAACATTTAAGATGAATAATGTTCTCCAACAGATTTGGCTCATTCTTTAATGACATTCTATGGCTTCTAAGTTACGCTATAAGGAATCATCCTTCAAACAAGGCTGTGTTTCAAATTTCTGTCACTGGTAGGATTAATGTATTTGATAAGACGATACTCCTTACTTTATTAAGGAAAAGATTCATTAATTTCAAAACACGTAAAATAACGAGGGTGACATCTGAATAGGTTTCTACTATGCTGATTAGTCATTTCATTTATTAAATCGGAAAGAATGTATCATGCCATGAAAAATTCTTTCAGACAATTTAAACGTATCGATTCCAAAATCTCAATTTTAAGTCATTTATTATTAATTTCTACGAAATTTTGTTAGCAAAAAACTGTTTCTTAAGCTGTCGAAATCCTTGAACTAATATGCGGGTATCAATTAACTGTCCTTGATAGAATAATTTCCCAAGATCATGGAAATTTTAAAATATATATTGATGAAAAATGACTTTTCAAGTAAAGTAAACTCTTTACATATAAACGCATAGTTTGTTTTCAATAAAAAGTCAAGAGGGATTGAAGTTAACAGGCGTATTTAACAGTATATCAACAATTAATATTGCTTACTATCATGCTTTAATGAATGAAATAAAAATTAGAGACTGAAGAACAAATCAAAACTTTCACTAAATAACTACGGCAATGTTAAAGATATATAAAGACTAACAGTTAATCCATTACACTGTCGAAGAGCTTTAAGTTATCAGTTATTAGACAAATTAAACGGTGTGTTGTTTTCTTTACTATAGGAGAAATATCTTTAATTCATTTGGTATTCTATTTGCACGATAATAAAGCATTCGTCTAAGAATGGATCAAATGGCTTATTTATAGTAACATGGAAGTCATTTGTTTCTCCTCTGTTCATGTTGTTTAATTTGGCACACTTCCTTCATTATGATCAAGACCATTTTTCGAGTGACAAACACCTGCGCATACTGAAAAAAATAGCAAAACTAACTGCAGAATGGATATGACATGCGCATTTGGCTTAAAACCGCCAGAGATAAATGAGCTAAGACTATCTCAGATATAAAAATAATGGAAGCAGTAACGGAATAGGACTTCGCAGCCTCGGGCAGAGGAGAATATAGTCTATTTAGTTTCACGTTTCAAATATTTTTTTTTAACTTAATGAACATATTAACGCATCATTTTACCTTATTTTTTATTTCAGTAAATTCGTCAATATTTATGTTTTAATTAATTATTTAATAGGTATATCACATAATGAAAAAAAATGAATAAAGTAAAATTTCTTGAAAAAGTTAATTAACATTATGATAAATTAAAAGAAAGTAATAAACTTCAAACAAATATGCAATTTAAAACATTTTTTTTACATGACCTGACAATTGGATTATAACTTAACTAATTAAAGGAATAATTATTATTTCAACATATTACAAGAAACTAATTAAATGAATAAGTATTATTTCAATATATTATAAGAAAATAATTATATTTTAATTTGTTTAACAATGTATTTACTGCTTCAATTTCAACATTAATTGCAGTTTTAACATTTTATAATTCAAGAATTTGTATCCCCCCAAGCTTTTTTTTATTTAGCAACTATGCAAATATCTTTTTTTTAAATCGGCTTTCAGCACAGCTATCTATAAGAGTATCTACCACTGAATGTAAAGGGATCTGTAAACTGAGGTTAAGTGCCATTACATTGCCAATAAAAGAATAAGCGAGAAAGTATTTGCTACAGTAACATGACGGAAATAAAAATATTTTATTCAATTAACACGTACTGGCATTTGTAAAGATAAAATTAAGTAATATCTTTGCAAAAATACTACAAATCCAAAGTTCAAATGTAACATAGAAAGAAGAATTTAAACGAAATCAAAACGTTCCCAGCCTGAAAAATGATAAAAATTAAATTATATATAACTTATATACACAAATATCAGCACTACCCTTACAAATTTACTTGAATTTTTCCCCCTTTTTAAAGAATAAGAAATAGTGTAAAATATACGTTTATTAAGACAGTTTAAAATATTTGTGTAGGTTTAAATGAATGAAAAGTTGCTAAATTAAAAGAGTTATAATAAGAAATATTAGTTGAGTGCGATATCCGAGAATGTTTTTGTCTGTGCATAAAGAAAATAGTATATAAGTGTATGTTGTAGAAGCGTAAATATTCAATGAATGCTCTTTTTTCTTTTCTTTTTCAAGTGTAGAATCGAACATGTGCTTAAACTTTGATACCCTTCAGTTGTATACCTCGATAAGCGTCTGGCATTCCCTATGACCTTGCCGTTGGTATTTGATTGAAAAAAAAGATAAAAGTCAAATGCCACATCAATGGAGATGCTTTAACATAACACAAGTAATTTAAAATCAGTATCCAGAAGACTAAACAATTTGACCATTTTACTTTTAAAAAAACAAGGATAAGAGATTTTATCCTCAAACTGAAGATGCCATCATGAAAACAAAATACATCAAAAATGCAAATAATTGGTATTAATAAAAATAAGAATACAAGTTTTTTTTAAAAAGAAGGAAAAGCCTTGGTTGTTTTTTCATGCACTCCATTATTTGTTAGAGAAAAGACTAGTAATTTTAAACAAAGAATCAAAAAGATTTAACAGATTTTTTAAGGCAAATTGCTTGCTTTTAATATGAGTAGATGAGAAGTTACTTTCTAATCTAAACCAAACACCAAAGTTAATACAATTAAATTTGTTAAAATAATTATACTCTCACCAGTACAATCGAAAATTATCCCAATGGAACGTAAATAATAAAAAATAGAAGTGCAATATTATTGAAATAAATTCTAGCAACTTTATTAGAAAAAAATACATCTTTACCCCAAACGCAGTCCCCATATAGTATGTTAACAGAAAGGGGGAAAAAATACATAAATGTTAACGAATAGCGAATATAAAAAGTAACAAAATCCATACGGATTGACCACTCATATATTAAAATATTTAGTAAGATTTTAATGATAATCCTTTTTTATCAAACCTTTTAAACAGAAGCTAATAGTTTTAAAAATACATTTGTCACATTACACAATAACAATGAATTATTTAAATTTTATACGTACAGACCTTTTCATTCGCGTTCATAAAGTAAAGTAAGCAAAGAGGAAAGTTTCTAAAGCATGAAAAAGCCACTGGTCACTAAAAAGACTTCGAAAATCGATACCAAATATCTATAATATTAAAACGCACCAAATTATATCTTAAAAAGAAATATTCAAACAAATATCTATTTTATTTTTTTTAATATCTACTACGTATTTCAGGTATGCATAAAAATGTGCTTTAAATGTCTTTATAGTTGAGCTAATTAACAAGTCCCTTTTTGACACTACAGATTTAATATTTCAAATATTACAATTTGGAAGTTAAAATCCTATCACTATTAAATAGTTATTTATAATGTTCATAACTACTCTACAGCATATACATATACAGACACAAAAAATGTTTATTTAAGTTAAAAGATTAAAAGAACCCTCACCAACTAGCAGATATTCAGATTTTCTTAATTACCGCTTGAGATATTAAACAGTTATAACCATTAGTATTCATTTCAATAATACAGGTGGTAAAATTAAAATAATTCATAAATAAAATATAATTTTTTTAATAATTTTGAATAACTTAATAAATGGTTGATAAAAAATACATTGTTACATATAGGTAAGTTTAAAGAAATCGATACTAAACAAGTATTAACCTTTAATTTATTTTAATTATAAAAATAGAATCTCAAAATATTTTTTAATAATATTTCCTGTAATCCTGAATCACACATAAGGAAGTTTGTGCAGATGCAGTTAAAAATAAAAGAAAATCTCGAAAGTGACAAAATAAACATTAAGAAACGTTATTTTTGTATTCATTTATACAAAATTCATTTATATTTGTATACAAAAATTTATTCTAGTCGAATTTCATTAAATAATTTGTTTTTTTCAACAACGATCCTTTATCTTCTTTCCATTTTCAGATTTAAACCTGGGACAAAATAAAAATTAATAAAGAAAAACGTCTGAAACCCCAATTTTAACATCTCTGGAACTATTACCCAGGATTGAATTTTCTTCCTTTTGCAAACCGTGCATAGGAAATAATTGCGCTGCTTTTGCTCAACGCAAAAGCAGAAATCGGCCCGAATTGAAAGACAAGTATTTAGAGAAGTTTCCACGCTCTTTCGGGGGGGGGGGGGGGCGTTTTCAGCTGTATTTCTCCTGCATGCAAGGAATGATAAATTTTTATTGCAAAGAAATGTAACCGGATCGATTTGATTCTTTAATCAAAAATGCATAAAGATAAAAAAAATGCTTCTCTTGATTAAAAAAATCATAGACATTTGAGAATTTTTAATTTGTCATTTCCTTATTCATGAACAGACTAAAAGCTTTGCCAGATGCAATTACCGTGGACGAATGCGCATTGTCATTCATTTTTTCAAGTTTATACATACTTCATTGGGCATGGCGGATTTTTTGAACACACACTCATTTAAATGAAGGAAATTCACAGTCAGGTGAACTTTTGACTATAACAAGAGGTTCGTTGCCAAATTCAAAATCACATGTCCAATTCGAGAAAAATTTGATAAAGCATTATGAGTGGTATTTTTTTAAATGTAAAAATATTCTTGCCCTTTAGTTAATAACTGACTGTCCTATCTAAATACTAGAAAAATAGTTACGAACGCAAGATAGTAAAAGAGAAGTGAAGAACAGCACTAACCTACCACATTCTAAAGAAATTCATTAAAAAACTTAATTTACTTCTGTGATAATCTACCTCTCATTAAAACTCCTGTAACAGTTTAAATTCAAATATGTAAGATATTACTGAGTCAAAACCGAAAATTATTTGAATTATCGAATTATCCTCAACCATTAATCCACCAAAAGTCAAATAATAAACACATCTACGAACGTTTTGGTCCTAGGTTCGACTTCGATTTCATTAGATCCTTATACCCCTCCCCTTTTTTTCTTCATTTCAAGTATTCAAATTAATTTTACATAAATAAAGAAAATCTTTCAAATCATCAAATTATTTAATAATATTAAAAGCAGTAACTGTTAGGTTTAGTTTCAGTCACAGTTGTCAAAATGGGCTAACAGATCAATGAAATTTACAATAAAAACAAATGAAAATTTAAAATAATAACGAAAAAAACTTATTCTATTCAAATCACCATGGCTTAATATCAATCATATGCTCTTGTGGCAGAGTTGGATAGAAAAGAATGAATTAGTTCTATTTTCACTTCACTGATATATAGCATAGAAAATTATATATCAAGGAATTTTAAGAATAAGTAACAAAATGCATTTCAAATTATTAATGCATTGAAAAAGCATTTCAAATAGCATAAAAATTACTTTTTATTAGAGATGTATCTATTTTAATTTTCATATAATGCATAATATAATACCCTCACTTATACTGCTTGTCCAATATTTTTTAAAAAAATAATCTCAAACAAAAAAAAAATTAATGATTTTGTATACTAAATTTTGAATTTGAATAAAATTGGAATATTGTTTTCTATAGACTGCTAAGATAAATATCAAATTAACCATTGTGAGGAAATATTTAAAACTAACTAAAGTTTATATTACTTTTCTTTCCACAGAATGATAACTTTGATATGGATTAATTTTTAATTTGTTTTCCATTTCAATATTTACAGCAATCTCTTTTTTTAGGGGGAAGGTGCTTAGCTTGATCAAGTATTAAATAAATGTTTCAATTAACCAAGCAAATACTATAATGCAATTTCAGTAATCTTCACCCATTAAATTTAAGAAGAATGTTACAAAAAAAAAAAAAAAAAGGGTTCATGTTTTTTATTAGAAACAAGCTACAGATAACGAAAAAGGGAAAATATTACTACCAAGCTAACAGATATTAGAATAATAATATTCAAGCAATGGAAAAATTAGCTGTTCCCATTATTTTTATTGGATATATTAAATAGTTATTATAAAGGTTCTCATAATTTCAAAAATTTTAATAATCTTAAATAATCAATTTAGATATTAGCAATCTAAATTGTTATAAACCAACTAAACAGTTAATATTTTCACCATAAATATACTATAATTGGTAATATTACATAATAATAACAACTATATATCAATAATCTCCAACATGTATATTTATGTTCTGTCAATATTTTCTTTACAGAATATAAAAACACAAATCTTATATTGAATAACAAATAGTCATAAGGCGTTTATAAAAATATAGATGCAATACTGAATTCAGTCACCAGAATAATATGTAACAGGATGGGAGGTGGGGGGTATCTTACCAATGATAATATGAAAGAAAGATTCTTCTACTGAATAATAATTTATCTATTTCCACTTTTAAAATATCTCTTGTGATCATTAATGCTAAAGCTAAATTGGAATAATACACAGCTCTAAATGAAACATTAAACAAAACAAAATCCACCCTTCAAATGACAAATTATCAACAATAAAAAAGGGGGAGGGGAGGGAAAAAATGATAAAATACCTATAAAAGTTGAGATGTTGTTTGGGATTACCATACTACAATGCAGTTGAAAATGCATGATATTGAACTTGTAGCTAAAAACTTATTTTTTTAGATTAGCAGCATTGTTTTGTTAAAGAAACTTTTCACAATAAATTCTTAGTTGATAGGCCCTTAAGAATAAAAAATATCAGAAATGCTTACCATTGAGTGAGCAGATTTTAATCAAGTAATTTTGAAAAATTACTCCTCTAATTAAAGGTTTGTCATAATATATTATACTACACCAAATATTATACAAATATATTTAAACCACTCAAAGAAATCTCTCGCAAAAAATTATACAATATCCAAGAACAAATTAATTGACACCAAATTTCAAATAAATAGTATAAATCATTAAACTCAAAAAAAAAAATGACAACATTTGAATGCACTTGTTTTACTTTATCCTTAAAGAAAAGTTGATTACCTTATTTACAGTTTAAATTTAAAAAACGTTCAATTAAGCAGGATTCAAAACAATTCCTGGAACTTTTTTAAGTAAGCATTAAAAGTGATCAATAAGAAATGAAAGAGTGAAAAAAAAAACATTTTAAATAATTACTAGATAAATCAAACAAAAAATGGGCCTCGAAGATGATAGTATTTTCTTATTTAAAATTCTATATCACCAATGTTAAAAAAGGAGGGAGCTAATAATCTTGAAACTGAAGTTGTGAAAAAGAAACTGAAATATCCAATTTTCACTTAAAATCTTTTTAATGGAAAGGGGGGGAAACCTACTAATGATCACCAATTCTATACATGATACTCATTACAACAATGCCAATTAAATAGTGTTGTAAAGCATTACTAAAATATGCTATTTCATGAATATACAAAGAATAAATAAACCTAACTGGCTATTCTCTTCTTGTTAGCATTAGATATGTAAATGTATAAACAAATTATTTGTTACAGATTTGAAAAAAACAATCTTTTTCAAACTATAAACAAAAAAAAATACTAAAAAAAAATTAAGCTAATTTAAATTAGAATAATATGTAACAGTTTCAAACAAAAATTGTTTCATTTGGATTTAATGGTTTTTATTATTATTTATTAAACTTCTTTGATTATGTAATTCATATTTATCGTATAACTTAAAAACTAAGCATTATTTTTAGCTAAGAAATAAGCCACCCCTAATTAAAAAGAAGTTTAAAAATTTTTATTTTCACTACATATACTTTCCCTTACTGATAATCTTCCAAGAAACCCATGAGGCTTTGGTTGAGTGATCATAAAGGATTTTTTTTAAGTAAACATCAGAACTGATTACCTTATTTCCAAAAATGTCTAACAAAAAAACTTTGTGAATTATGATTTGGAATGTCATTGTGTTGCTAAAACAATAATAGGTCTAGCAGAGAAACATCAATTCTGTCGGTTAAGGTATTCGTCAGAAGCTACAAGTACATTTGAACAATTAAGGATCCTTCTTGTAACAAAATAATATGCATCTAAAAAGCCAACAAATGCTGAAATCAATCAATAATCAAAGGCTCACATTATTCTGCATTTATGAATGCAAGATTTCTTCTCATTTTCAGATTTATTTATCCACAAACATTAAAATACAAACATTAAAAAAACAAAGAATATGAACAGCATATATTTCTTCTTGTATAAAGGAATATTTTCCTAATAGCATTAAAAAAAGAAAAAGAAAGAGAAGTCTCAAGTTGAGTTTTTTTGATTAAAAAATTATTTATTTTGTTTTTTCAGTATAAATTATTTTAAAAAAGTCTCTTGAATTTCATTTAAGATTTACAGTAAGGGAAAATATAAGTAGTGGATATACAACAAACAACAACATAAAAAAAACCTTAAAGTTTTTTTTTTTCAACTAATGGTGACTAATTTTCTTAGCTAAAAAATAACACAATTTAAATTCTACAGTAAATTTTAACAATATAGGTTAAAAGAATTAAATAAATAATAACAATTAAATCCAAATGAAACAATATTATTTGACTCATTACTCACTACTTTGTGAATTCATAAAATTAAATTCATTTTAAAAATACATTTCATACTCAATGATGAAGTAGAAACCAAGTTATGATTTAAAAAATTTTAAATAATTTTAAATCAAAAAAAATTAAGTAATATTTGCATTAAAAATGCCATTTTTTAAGAGGGTCATCATTATCTACTAAAGCAAAAGTTTTAGTACTATCAATTTATTCAATACATATACAAAAAATAATTAAATAAACTTAAACTAATTACGGTAGAATGAATACTTAATATAGCACAACCATTTCTGCATCTACATCTACATTAATTTTAAAAATTAACAGTTTACAAAACAAGTTATGAAGTACATTCTAAAACATACTTCAAGCATAAAAGTTGGAATCCAATTTTACATCAAATGCAACAGATTGTTATACAAATAATTAATGCCAAATTTAAGGAAATCTAAAGTTAAAGGAGATATTTATTCAAATATGAACTATAATACAAAGATAATGCAAAATATTACAAAAATAAAAGCTTTAATAATAAGAACTAAAAAAATATTTAAAATTAGAAAGAAATTCAAATGCTTTGAACATAAAATTTGTATAACTGAAAGACAATCTCAATCAGTTTTTAAAACATATTTTTCAAATTCATTCAACTATTCAGAATTATCAAGATTTTCTATTAAAATACATCGACTATTTTAGTAAAAACTGTTTCCTCCTTTCATCATGCATATTAAACTTATCTTTCAGCCAAGCATATTAAATTCATTTTTAATAACCATCAATTTATATTCCTAGAGATATAAACTTGATGCCAGAATTAACATAAGCCACATGGGTTAACCCTGAACACATAGAAACTCTTTTAATAATACTTTATGCAATATGTTTTGCATATCATTTACTTCCAAGATAAAAGTTAGGGTCTAAAAATTATTCAAATGAATTAAAAGGCTAATCTTTCATGTAGAGAGATTTTTCAATGAAGTCTGGTATATTATTTTGCTACCCAATTATTGAAAAATAGCATGAATAAATTTATGAACTATCCAATTTTATAACTAAAGAAGTAGGTATAACATGACATCCCCTTGTAAGTTTGTTATCTATAAATATCTAACATTCCACTGGAAGAAAAAATGATAATTATATACTAAACCAGATCACTTGAAAGAAAGTAAGAAAACTATAAGTAATAAAAATCAAAGTTGAATAATAAATTAAACATTTCAAGAAATGCTAAGTGAACTATATAATAAAGTAAGAAGATAGCTACAGTATAAGAAATAGAAAGAAAAAAATTACTGAATTTTATAATTTTAGCATATGATTTATAATTCAGAAGTCAATAATTAGAATAATAATTAGAAAATATTAAGAGCTTTAACACAAATTTAAATAGTAAAGTATAAAAATAAAAACAAAGTTAATAAAAAATAAGTATTTTCTAGTTTGATAAAGTTACATAAAAGGATAATACTTCTCAATTCATTTTTTTAAATATCTGTATATATTATTAATATATTATAGCTATTTCAAAAGCTTCTTAACATAAAATAATATCCAATTGGTTAAAAAATTAAACAGGAGATATTTTGTAATATAAATAAATTTAAGCTCTCTACCTTCTTAACAGTTAAGATATTTAGCAGAAATGTATACAGAATGAAATAAAAATATTAATACAGTGCTTAAATACTTTAACAGTAATTTGAAACAAAACATATTCTAAGGTTCTAAAATACACATATAATTGATAAAGGACTTTTTGTTTCCAATTTATAAAAAGGCAGTGTTTAATTTAATAAATTCCTATTATCAACTTTGCACTACTTTGCTGGAAAACATTAAAACTTCTTAAATTAAAAAAAAAAAGGAACTACATTTTGCACATCTACATGTAGAAATGTATATAACAATCCAAAATTTAAATTCTTAAAAAATGCAAATTGTAACTATTTATTATATATTCCCGAAGTAATTATAACTATTTTTTAGATATCTACTGAAGATAAGGATATTTTTACCTAATTGGTTTCCAAAAATTAAAAAAAGCCAAGAATGTAATTAAGAATTATTGCACACAATGAAAAAACGTATTTGTTATTAAAAATGATCAGACAGCTAACGAATGTAATTAAGCATTTCAATTTAGTCTAATTATTTCTAGTACCTTTAAATAGATCCAATTTTATTTATTTTAAAACTACAACATATTGTTTAAAAAATTTATTTTACTAAGAAATGCATATTGAATAGAATCTAAAATTTTTAATAAAAAAATACTCATTTTCTAAAGATTACATTTTTATAAACTCACATGCAGGGGGGAGGGAGATTTAAAGATCAAATATAAATAATTCTTCCCTTACTATTTTATTTATAATTATTTTGAAAAAAAGAAGAAATTACACTAAAAAGAGCAATATCTCTTAGAATTTCATGCCCTCAGAATCAATCGAATAATTAAAACATTAATTTTTATCATAAGATAAAAATTAAATATTTTGAGGGATTAACTACAGAAATTTCTGACCGCCAGTAAAAAATTTCATATACATATAAAAAAAATTTAAAAAAAACACCCTTGATTTTAAAAAAAATCATACCAGTAACATAACAAGGAAATAAATCCATTTTAATAATTATCCCCAAAATATAAGAAATGGATTTAAAAACGCATGCATTTCCCGCAATTAAAATTTTGAAGAAATGATAATATCTGTACGTTTGTGAACAATCAAGACAGTGTATACCATATATATACATATACCCTCAAATTGAATTCCGTAAGAATAGCGAACCAATTAATAATGTACTTAAAAAACAAAGATTAATTTCTTTAAAACGTGATTTTTAAGTAAATAAACGGAAATTTAAAACTAATGATCGATAGACAAAATCTACAATCATAAGTCGATCGAATTCATAAATAAATTCTCAAAATCAATGCAAATCATAATCAAAGTTTGATTCCTATCGTGTTTCCATGCAGCATGTAAATAGTTTTTTAAATGAACACAAACCCCTGTCATTGTCATTACATGACAATCAGCTGTTCTGAAATTAATACTAGTGAAAGGGTTTAAAACCACCGAACAATTTAAAACTATTAATACAATAATGCAAGAAATACATTTTTTAATGAAGGAGTAAATAATTATTTACGCTATAACCAAGAAAATAAACAACTATTTCTCGACGATCGAAATCAATAGTTAAATTTAGTCAGTTGACAATTCGCAAGATCGTCATGTTTTTTATTAATATTATTATTATTCATTACAGAAATGAATTCTGTTCTGTTTGCAAGAGTTAATTAACCTTCTTTAAAACAGAGAACTAAAGCCGAGGAGAAGAAGAAAATATTCATTCAAGAAGTATGCCATGCAAATTCAGATAGTTAATTGGAAAACATGTGGATTTCAAGATTAATAGTTTAGTTTACAATTAGTAAGAGTTAGTAAAACTGCTAAGAACATTTCATAGTTTTCCAAAGAGAAACACACTAAAACTCAATGTAAAGCACTAACTAATATCGCTTACCATTCTCAGCTGGATCTCCTTTTTTAGCAGTTGCAGTATTTCCCATATTTGTAAGATTGAACAGAAATATCCTTAAATGTTTCCGGGAAAATTTATTACAATTTTTACTGACGGTGTATAAATAACAATATTTTTAACTAACAGACATTAGTACACATTACCGAAACAGCCATCTCGAAATATCAAATCCCACCAACTCGGGACGGAAACGCTAGAGCTAGAAATATTGTATTCTTCCGCACAGCACTTTATAAATTTTTACAACAGTAGTTTTCTCACACAACTTCTATTGAGGGATGTACAATAAGATGATACGCATAAGCTTCCGCTAAGTTGTTTTTATAAATTTTGACCTCAATTTTTTTTATCTATGGTAAAAGTTTTAATAAATTTATATATATATACGGTACTCTTTAGTGCTCGTACATATACTCATCTAGCAAAATGGCTGCCAGTTATCTGACCTATTATGGGACAAGGAGGAGAGGTTGCGCGCCGGCGCAACTGCTACTACGCTCTTGTATCTGCTCCTACTCGCTGAATTGATGAAGCAGAATAATCATCACATTCGTCTGAAGCTCAGACGGGAGTGAGAGTTCGGCCAAGTTCTTAAAAGCAACTTCCTTCGTTATTTCTTTTCTGTTTACACTAAAGCGGTAGCAGCAGCAGTTTAAAATTCGACTATCATTACTTTATGCAGCAGACTATCATTTTTTAATTTTCTCCCGCCAAATAATATTTAAAAAGATAGGGGTCGACCAGCATGTAAGAGAAAATCTAGGGGTGCAGAGTATCAAGCATGCAACTGCATGAAATATTTGCAGACATTATCGCATGCGCATATTATTAAAAAATGAAAAACGTTCTAATTGAAATAATGGTATTTTAAGATTAAATTTCCAATGCACCACATTGAATGTTAACTTCCTTAATCGTAAAAACAAAATCGTGGTGCAGATTTTACAATGCAATCATACATGAATTATTTAGGTGTGGAGGAGGAACCTGTAATAAAAGCAAGAAGACAAATTATCTTCTTGATTTATTTCTGTTTGGGATTCTTAATTAGATCTGGGGATTCCGTTTATAATTTTATAGATCGCAACACTCGACAAATCGGAAAGATGATTCACCTCATAGATGATAATGTTTATGCAACAAATTAATATGCTTGATTACATTTAATAAACCTTACATATTCATCAGCCAAAATGAATTGAGAAATAGGTCCATGTTTTTCATTTTCATACATATGTACAAGTACATAAGTATTTATTACTTAGAAATAAAACCATGTTTTTCAATTTCATACATATATTCAAGAACATAAGAATTTATTACATGCAATCAAATTAAAATATATTTGTTTTTAAGGAAAATGCTATGATGTTAAGAAAGGTTCATTTACTTACTTTTTATTTATTGAAACAGGTTGAAATATTTTAGATGAATCTCGGAATTTGCATAGCAACTCTTATGATTAAGAGTTTACAATTAATACATTGAAAGTTATAGTTAAGGGTCTACAACTTCTGCATTTCAGTAATGAAATATTTGTTATAGTATGCTGTTATAAATGCAGTTTTTCTACAAGGGTAAGAAGTAAGAGTTTTTTGAAAAGGGATTCTGAGGGCGTGAACCATGGTAATCAACATATTAATTAGATAGAATGTCCTAAACATAGGCGTGAATCATGGTAATGAACATGTTGATTCGTAACTCTTATCGTATGCTTTTGTAAATGCAGTTTTTCTACGAAATATAAAGGTAAGAGATTTTTAAAAAAATATTAGGATATAAAAAAAATACTGTAGAGCAACAAACTTTCAAATTACAAAAGAACTGATTCGCCATAATGATTTAAAGAAAGATGAAATAAATGATTAACATCATAGAAACCTACAACATAAAGCAATAGAAAATTATTTTTATAAACAAATAAATCTCCTCTTCGCTCACAGCATCCTATACTTTTCTTTTAAAAGCCAATGTTTTGGAGTAAGGGGCTATTTTTCTTTATGAACGTTTTCTCGCAAATCTTCAACCGATTTAATTTTCTGCAAATGTTTCAGAAACTTGCCAGCTTGTCTCATTTTGGAATCAGTTATCTTTCTGCAGTTTTCCAAAAAGATTAAAGATATACTGAAGATCACTAACTAAACTTTCCGTAACAAGTACGCTTTAACATTGCTTGAATATTTTTTTAAAAAGTTGATTTTTTTTGTAACAACAGCATTATTGTTAATTATAATGATAATTATTTCTTCAATAACATATTTTTTTAAATGCATGACAAATTCTTTATTCAGACAATCTAGAACAATGTAGAACCAAACTAGAAAGTAGTTAAGTAATGGCTAAAGATAAAATGTTATATGCACTAATTCAATACCATAACATGTAAAGGAATTGAAGCACTTATTTTATAATGAAAAAATGAAATTTTCATTATTAAAGATGAAACAATTTCTACAAAAATTTAAGATTTTATAAGCTTTTTTTTTTTTTTTTTTTGGCCTGAAAAACAATTTTTTGACATTGGCAGTGACATTGATTTCATAAATTGAAACTATAAATAAACCTAATGTAAAATGCTGTTTCTAGTTTCAGTCAGATATCATTTTTGAAACGGTGAAATGTTAATATAATACAAAAAAGTGAGGATTTTATTCCCTCAAATTTTATAATGAATATAATTTTACTTTCCAACAAAATTGCATTTACTCATAGAAAAAATAAAATTCGTAAGTTGTTTTTAGCAAAAATTACAGATGAGAACCTATTATCGCCCTCCATCCCCAATTCAGTCCTGAATAGCCCAAGCCGTTTGTATCAAGTAAAGGCCAAAGTTCAGTATTTTTCTTGGCTTGACATCCAGAAAGAAAGATTTTCTTGTCCTTATATGCTTTCTCAACTTATTGTACAGATAATTAGTCTATTGCGGGAAAACTCCCCCGAAAGGGAACTTACGTTGGAGGGATTATTTACGCTTCTTCCAATATTAAAAGACTGATATTTATCCAGAGAGAAAAACAAAGAATCCCAAGAATAAATTTTGTTTATCGTTGATGTACAGAATGCAAGTCTTTTATGGACTTTGTAACCTATAGTAAGTAGTATACAAGATGCAGTGGTAGGAAATAATATCAAAATAGAGATTGATTTAATTTGAGCGAAACAATACCAGTATCTACATAAAAATTCAGCCAAAAATTCAACTTCAGATATTTTGATTCTCTTTATTATTTCTAACCCATTTTTTTTTTGATTTTATATGATTTCTCTTTTTAAAGAAAAGATAATGATATTTTTCTGATGTGTCATTAATGCTTTTTTTTCGGCCGCTATTGTTTTAATGTTATCTAAGATTTTCTTCCTTATAAGGCTCGTATAACAATCTATTTATTTTCTTCGAACAATTTTTAGTATACAAATACAAATATAATATATATACAATACCCATCTATAACAATAAGATATTTTCTTCATTTTCTATCCTTTTAATGATTACTCTTTGTAATAAATTGTAATTTTCCCTCGTCTTATATTTTGATAGCAAAAATATTGTTTACAGTACTAATATATTATTAAAATTCTCCTAGGCATTTCTACATGTATCAATCTCAAAGCAGAGGAAACACGGGAATGTTTTTTTTTTAAATATTTGTTTAGGTCAGCAACTTTTATCAACCACTCGCATCGTGGGAATTGCTGACTAAACATTTTTACAAAACATTTCTTGAATTAATTAAGTAGATAACGTAGAATAGTATCAGGAAATGAGAGAACATTTTTAGAATGATGTTACTATGGGCTAAATTAAGATAAAATTTTAGAAATTAATTTCAATTTAAATTGGATGTTAAAAATATCATTACACACACTCACTCTCACACACATACATATATATAAGTGAGTGTGTGTTATTCACTGCTATAATTGTCTTCATAATAGCAGATGTTTTTAATAGCATAATTTCTACGCGCTATCTAGCTATCTCCTATAACGCTCGCTTCTCAAAGTTTGCAATGTATTTTTGACGACCTTGATTTCTTTTTTGAATGACATTTCTTGCCCAATTATATCCTTATGAAGTTTAAAAATTACGGTGAAAGACATTCCATATACCTAACTGTTATACCAAGTGGGATGCGTAGCGTAAACTTCATCACAATCCGATAAACATAAACCAAGTTTTTCTAATGCATGGAAATCTTAAATTTATCCGTAAAGCTTCAGTGACAACAATCTCAATTCAACAAGTTTTTAATTGTTCTTTAATATTGTTTAATGTGAAAAATTAAGGAATTTCGGTAATATTAATAGTGAATTTGTTCTCAAAAGGTTAAAGAAAGGAAAGTACTACTTCTCTGCAATTAAGTATAACTGTATCCCAAGTAATCAGCTTGCAAAATATAATTTGGATTAATAAAGGTAAGTGAATTAAAATCTGTATGCAAAAGGATCGAGTCACATCCCCCCCCCTCCTTTTTGTTTTTCGCATTCTGTCTTTCTTTTAAATGCATAACATAAGAAGAAAACAGAAAGCAACTCTGGCACGAAGTTTAAGAGAACACAATTCAAAACTCTTTAACTCAGATTTCATCTCAAAAGCTCAAAATTTCTAGAGATCTGGGATCTGGAGATTTAGGAATTTGAGAAAATAAAGAATTAACGTTAAGAGGTCTAGCATATGTGGCAACTTATTTATAAAGTAATTAATAAACTTTATTTTTAAAAGTAACTAAAGAATGTCTTTAATTTTAGAAAGAAAAATGGATAAATATTCATTTTAAGTATTAATACTAGCTAACAAGCATATAAGTTTACTTCTCAAATGACTGAATTATTTCAATCATCGCATGACCTTTTTAAAATTGAAGTCTAGGAATAATGAAGAACTTCTGCTTATTGCCTGGTATTTGAACGAAGTTTTTGATTTGTGTTGTTTGCAACATATATTTTTTTAACCAGAAGAAAAGATTCTTCTCTGTATTCAAGAAACTCTGAAAGGTCATGTCTTTAGGTGCTTTTTTCTGCAGCCCATAAGCTCTTAAGAAGAAAGTCCATAAATCTTGAACCTAAATCGATTTTGGGATCGTGCAGTGCATACTGGGGACCTTATCGTATGTTTTCTCCTCGAAGATCCTTTTCAAGTGTTTCGGTTGGAGAAAAAATAAAGAAGATGTGGTAAAGAAAGCACGCAATAGAAGAAAAATGCATTTTCAATCCACAGAATAGAATAAAATATTGATAGATTGTATAGGATCCAAAAATTCCTAGAAATGACTCAAGTTTGTAAAATCAGAGTTGTATAAAATTCAAGAAAAATATGTAAGATTGACAACGATAACGTGTCAAATTTTGTTTAGCTAATAATTATTATTTTATGCAGGCCATCCAAAACTAACGAAATAGGAAATTATTTGAATAAATAAATGACCACAAAGAGTAAAAAAATATGTAATTTCTAGAGGAAAAGTTTATATCTTCACCCCATATGTTACTCATTTATACAATATCTAGAAATGATATTTAATGTTATAATTTAAAAAGTTTTGATTAAATAAGTTTATTTCTTTTAATATGGCTTTAGGAGCATTCTGGAATGTTAGCTTGCTTACTGTGAGTCTCAAAATAAAAATATTAAAACTAATACGAGCTTCTTCGATTTTATATTTTTATTCTCCAGATAAAAGATATGGAAAAAGCATGTTTTGAAGTTCTTCATTAATAAAAAAAATAATGCATTGCTGAATTTTAGAAATTATTTTACTTTAATTCTTAACTCTATCATACACCATTAAATTAAAAGTCTTGAACACATATTACCGAGGCTTTATTTGTAAGATAATGTTTCCCTTTAAGTATTCGTTTCTGGTTCGCAAAATTTCTAACTGGTTGAAGATGTCTACAAATCCATACATAAAGAAAGCAAATAATGGAAAAGAGATTAAAATTTTTAAAAATGTGTTTCCTATTTTACAAATTGCGAGAGGAATGCTGGAATCTTAATCAAAAAGTTAATCGTTTTTTTTTTCGCAATATCATAAATCTCAACAGAAGATCAATGCAAAATATAAAAACAAAAGGAAATGGAAGCAATTACTGAAAAAAAATTAAATTTGAGTCTTTATAAAGAGAGACTAATTATGTAATTAAATATTAATAAAATGAAATTTATATTAATATTTAACTTATGCTAAATATTTACAAAAGATTTTAAACAGTATATTCTTATCACAAGGATTTCTACAAAGAAATTTAATTATTTATAATATTGAAAGTTTTTGAGGTACAATTTGTTTTTTGAAAGAAAAACTGAATACAGAAACAGCAAAGAAACTCCTGCTTTCCAAAATTTGTTAAATCAAAATAAATTACATTAAATGAGTCAAACAAAATTATTAAAATAAAATCAATTAGTTACATTATTCATTTGAATATTTCCTCTCATGACTTTTAAAATTTTATATTTTAAGAAAGTAAATTTTCAAATGAATAAATAAAATTTCATTATTTAGCAGCTGCCTCTTTTCTTAATTCTGAGATTTTGACATTGATATCTATGCTTTATAGATACGATTTTTCTTTATTGTTTATACAACATGTTACTTAATATTTTTCAATTTCCATTTAAAAATTGAAAAATATTGAGATACATATTTAATTAATTCTATGTTAATTATACTTATTTTCTTATCATAACAACTTGTTAAAATTTCACAAAAATTAAGTAACCTCCATTTGCTGAGTGAAATTTCTACTTAATTTTCACAGTTCCACTTTTCCATATTTTAAATAACATTTTAAAATGGTTTCAGAAATCCATAACAAAACTCTCGACGGTTAAAAGTATCAAACATAGTTGCTTAAATAAATTTAACAAATTCTTATAAAATTATACTAATTCTTTTATATTTATAGCTCACCGTAAATTCAAAAAAATTATAAAACCCCTTTTAAACAGAGAAAATTTTCTGCTTGATTTCACAACTATGTTGCACTCTAATAAATAAATAATAAAAACATTTGCTACTTTTGGCCAAAATATTGAAAAAATAAACGTAACGAAAGTAGATGGAAGTTAGAATGAATCTTAAAATAAAAATAAATGACAAGCTATTCATTTTTCTGATAAATATATCCTCTCATTTTTAGCTAAATAAAATATTTAAAAATAGGAGGATAATTCAGAATGATTCACAAACGAATAGAAATACACCATTCATAAATTCAAAAAAAAGAGTCTGCGTATTTGATTAAAAAATGAAAAAGTAACCTATGATTAAAATATTTCTATCGCTTTAATCTAATATTTATTTTTTAAAAAATAGTTTCATTATGTAATTCTGAATCTCTAGGGATATCAAATACTTTAAAATTTATTAATTTTATCAAATTCTATTTAAATATTCTTCAATGTCAAGACATCAAAACAATTTTCAGAAGCTGGTTCAATGGCTGTAAGGTATTTTTAATAATTCCAACGATTTTTTTGAATTTCTATTCAGTACCAGTTAATAGAATTATTGAATGTTTAAGTGCTATTTTATATTTTGTTTCATTACATTTTATTTTTTGTGAATTTTAATTTTTCATATGTTTTGCGTTTTTTGAGCTTCTCGAATCAAATGTTGGTTTTTACCATTCTATTTATTTTTTGTTAAATTCTAGACTTAATTTACACTTGTATTCATTAGTGAATTTTTTTGTTATGCCCTTATTTATTTTTATTCTCCTAAATATATGCTTTATATTCTGTATATCTACTTGTACTCGTTTGTGAAACTTTTGTTATGTCCTTATTCATTTTGATATTTTAATATAAAGCTTTAGTAAATTTAATTTAATGACGCTTTTCAGTTACAACTCTATACTACTGATCTTACTATCTTCTACACTACTGATTTGTTTATATCCTTCTGATGCTAATTTAATTAATAGGTATTTTTTATTTTTTAATTACTTAGATGCATAATGCTTTGTAATTAATTTTAGTTAGTTATCTCGCTTTAAAAGTACATAATGGCTATTTCGGAACAAATATCATAATTTGGAAGAACCTAATATTGTATAGGAAAAGGAAACAATTCTGAATGATAAAGTCTGCAATGTAAATTAAGGATTTTGCGAAATTAATTTACTATTAATACGAAACTATATACTATAACTATATACTAGAAACTCTATACGAAACTATTAACTATTTACGAAATAATTCAGGATTCTACAGTCTGGAAGGGATTACTAATCAGTAGCTATAAGTGCGGTTGGCCAGAAAGACAATTTTCTGCTCATGAAAACCTTGGCAACTTTTACTTTTTTTCTTTCAATGTTTTCCTAGCAAAAATAATTCTGAAAATCATATACTTTAAATAATATCATGTAAATGCATTTAAAATAATGGATCAATAGCAAATGCAAACAGATACAAAATTAAAAGAAACGCAATCAAACCGCTTTAATTGTGACTTCATGAGATAAAATAAAAACGGAGAGCTTAAATGATAAGAATAATATAAGAAAAATTGCGTATTCACAAATATTTATATGCTTATTTAAAGTCACGTTTTTTCTAGCAAAGAGGTTACAAGGGGACAGTTTCAGAAATCCTGTGTGGTAGAATAAATGTTAATGTTAGTAACACTGTTATCTGCAAATGCTAATTTATACATTTTGAATTTTCGACGCAAGAACCCGATCACGCTGTATGTACTGAATTTATAGAGACACATTGATGAAGCAAATTTTGATAGATGTAGATAATGTTGCTAATATGGGAAATATCTGATTTGTACAGATTCAAAAGATAAAACATAAATGAATTGAATATTTTTAATCTTAAGAAAATATTGGTGAAATCTTATTTAAAAAATTCAAGTATAAATGTGGAAGATGTAAATGACATAAAATTTAAATACAAAGAAAGTTATAAGGAGTGTGAATATATAGATCAGACCCTTTGATGACTGACTATTACTTATTTCTATAATGCATTTAGAAGTATTTTTTTATATCAAAGAAATATTTTAAATACTATTCATAGTTCTTGAATGGATATTATTGATGAGAGCATTTGAAATATTTAGCATTAACACTAAATTAGATAGTAACAAAACATAAACACAGAATATTTAAAACAGATAACTATTAAGCTCTTTATATATACATAGGTTCAAAAATATAACGAAGTACTTTTTATTCATACTTTACTTTTATGCTATCTGTCTTTCGTTTTTTTCAACAAATCATATGTTTTCAACTGGGCATTGCATTTAACTATAAAATAAATTTCTCTTATATCAGTAATGAAAATGGTTTGTTTCATTCACTAATTTTATTATATTTTGCTTATAAACTCATGTATTTTAATGACTTTTTAAATATTCAATTTTAAATCCGTTTTTCTTTCTTCAAGACAGTACAAAGCCTGATATAGTGATTGTTACAACCGCAGAGCAGATATGTTTGGGAAAGGGATTATTTTAAATATTTTTTACTTATTGCTCAGCATTTCCCCGTTTCCTAAAGAAGTAAATTAAAAGATTCTCTGAAGTTATTAATCCTTAAAATAATATTTGCTTTTCTTTAATACCTTTTTACTCTTTCGTTATCTTTATAGTAACACAAAGCCATTTAATTCTCATGTCTCAAACTTTTTTTAAAGTCTGACGTTAGATTCAGAAAAAAAAAAATTTCATATTACTCGATTTATCAGAATTATTTGTTCATTCCTTTTTCGGTTTAAAACTAAAGCCCGATTTAAAAAGGAAAAGAAAAATTTGAGAAGAAAATATGTTTTTACATTTGTCTTGTTAAATCAAGATTTATGTTTTTAATATGTAAGTAGGGTGTATTTTTAAAACTCTTGGTATAAATTTTTTGAGGTGATAAAATGCATGTATATAAGTAAAATTCCCTAAGAATTGCGAGGACGCAACTGAAGCGGTGAAAGCTTGAACATTTCCCAACCTGTAGAGTCCTATAAGCAGGGTCTGACTTAGCCGAATTGGGACACTCGGCAAAAATATCTTTGGGAGTCTCCTCTGTCTTCTTTGTCTTTGAAAAACAATGTTAAAAAAGTTCATTCAAGATGGAAACGTAAAATAAACTGTCTATTCGATTTTGGGGACCCCCTTAGATGTGGGCCCGGGGTGACTACCTCTGCCTTAGGCTCTGCCTATAAACAATCTGTTCTTTGAAGACTCTACAGTAGAGTCTGATGAGGTCAGATAATTTTGATTTTGGTCATTGCTTTTGTTATATGAGAAATATCTGGTCAATTATTCTCTTATAGCGCTGTTAATGCGCCGTTTCACGCCATATCAGTTGTGTGAAAAGTGCTTCACTCTTGGCATTTTTTTCTCATTTTTTTTCTAAACAACTTATTCCTTAAATTATGCTATCCTCTCTCATTGCTTCTCTGTCATTACAAAATTCCCTCAATTAGAGACTTAGGAATTATTATACCTGACGCTTCAGCTCATGGTTTATGATTATGTATTGCTTGGGATTTATGATTGTCCATGTCTTTTATACACGTTAAAATTTATATCGAGTTTTGAAACATTCTGCACAATCATTCCCGACGAAAAACGAAATATAAATGGAAAGCGGCTCTATCTTTTTCCATAGCCCTTTTATCTTGTTTCTGAATATATACAATACTTGAATAATGCTGATTCCTAATGCTAAAAAAATGTACTGTTTTGTAACACAAATAATAAACCATGTACTTTTTTTATAATTGAAAGAATTTAACATAATTTTGCATAGTTCAGGTTTTTAAAACCTTATTCGAATACAGAAATTGCTCTTTTCTTTGAGTTTAACCAAATCCTAAATATATATCAAAGCTTATCTAATATAATAGAAATATCAGTCTAAACCGACTTGATTCGTTTGTTATACTGATATTCTTATTAAACTATAGAAGATATAAAAATTAGATAAAAACATTAAAAAGCTTGATCCTTCAAACGTGATGCGTGCAAAGACGTATCATCTATAGAGAAGGAATCATCTCTTAAACTCCCAGTGTTCTGGAATGGTTGCTAGTGATAGGTGATGCCAAGATACGAGATACTGGGGATAGCAAACGATAGAAGGTGTGAATCCTCCTCCTCCCTCCACCTCCTGATTGCAGCATGAACGAAATCTGGAAACGCTTGTGATGTCACATTAGCAGCTTATACTAAAAGGGCTCATAGATGGTGTGTATCCCAAAAATTCATAGAATGTGAGAAACCAGAATAAGGACTGTGAATACCAGCAACTGAAACCAATAGTTAGTATTCTCTTTACTGATTTTTTCCCAGTGTTTGGGTCGCAAAGCGATAACACTATTTGGGATCATCCCGGGAGAATCTGTCTTATTTGTAAGTGGAGTTCAGCTTGATTAAAAAGACTACGGTGTTAGATTCTGCGCAATGTTTCTGTATTAGAAAATTAATTGTAGATAACGAAGCAGGCGATGTGATAGTTCTTTACTAGCATGAGATAGTATAATTTAGATATATAGTGAGATATCACACCATTTCGAAATGTTGATTTATTTCAACGTGCATTGATGGGTAAAACCTTTATAGCTATTCTAATTTATTGCTAATATGCATTAAATTAAAATTTTAAATGTCAGTTTGTTTGATGTGCAGATATCTACAATATTTGTCTCTGATACTAACAAGTTTCAAAGTTAATAATCTTTTAATGTCTAACTAAAACTAAATTATATATTTTATATTTGTCTGTATTCGTTGATGTACTATGTTTGATTGGTGTACTGGTGATATTGCCCCAAATCATTGGTCTATGAGTTTTGGAGTAAAGAATTCGGCAGGTTTGGGCAAAAAAATTAAATTATTTAAAAATAAATAAAATTCTATAACTCTATCAATATGATCAGACTAATTACTTCTTAAAATTTAAGTTCACAGCATAAAAGTGCTAAATCACAGCACCAGTACAAGCAAATATATATATCTAAGATATAGTCTGTAAATGATAAAGCAAATAAAGGACCTTATTAAAAGTGAATTAACACTAAGAAGTTTCTTCACTTGCAAGAGTAGAGAAAAATGCAACGCATGTAAATATCTCTCACCTGAAAAAAATGAAACTTACCTTCACATGCTGTGTACTTTCTGACGTATACAGAACGAAATCATGTGACAGACCAATGGGTCGTTCAAAATAGAGATAACTCACCTTTAGATATTCTCAGCACTTGCTAATGCGCGAACAGATAGATGTCTCCCGGACAACAAAGAATGTCTACGTTCCAATATAATAATGGTGAGGATGAATAAGAAGTTTCTTTTAAATCATTTCATCCTTATTTACAATATACTGAGTCGACTACAATGTTCAAAACCAATTTCGAAACAGCACAGCTTTTTGTTAGGTGCATTAATATAAAATAAGAAAAAAAAATACCCTAGAACTTGCTTTAGCGACATGTAACGCTTGCAGAAAATATACATTAAAACTTCATATCGTTAATTTTATTCTCTCAGTGCATAAAAGTAACTACATAAATCGAAACTAAATAATAAGGCACTAATTTGACAGACCTCGAACTTGACAGATAATAGTACCAATGTGGGATTTATCTGGATATTTTTTGTTCTCTTCCAATTTATCTAAATTTTAGAGCCAGTAAAAACAAAAAATGTGAAGAAAAATATCCAACAACTCGTTTCATACTTTGTCGAAAAATTCTTCAAACACATTTTTTAAAAATTAGATGACAAACTATTCATTATTCCCATATTATTATAAGTTTTACTTGTTCAACAAATGTCATAGAACTTGAACTAACAATACAATTGCAAATTATTTGTTATCATAACTAGGCCCCATTATTTAGTTCTGTATGTAAAAGACATTTTACCAGATTCTTTTACTTTATTTGTTTTTCAACGATCGAATTTCAGTACCTTTGTTAATTTTTTTTTTAATTTCATAAAGCCATAATGCATGACAAAAGGTCACAGTCATGACATTGCTTATTACCGTTCTCACGAACCTTTTAAACGTTCTTCAAAACATACAACTCTTTTCATTTCACTCCAACTTTTGCAAATATAACATTTCATGAAATGCTAAAGATAAAATAATCAGATTTTAAATGATGAAATTTAAGTTTAAAAGCTTTTACTTACCAACATCCTTTTCAGGGTTTTTAGCGGTAGGAGCCATATCCTTTGTTTTGAACTTTCCAACTGCTAATGTACTCAAGGATTTTATTTTAGAAGTTTGCTGAAGATTATTTCCTAGATTGCTACTTATTTTCAGATTATTATCTGATGCAGATTTCCGAGTTATCTCAGTATTCGAAACTGATACACTGTCTGCCCCTTCTACCTTAAGGGTGTCAAGACTTGAAGACGATTGGGCAGAACCTGCGATCCCACCTTCGTCACGAGGCTTGACGATTCCCGTCAATATAACAGACCCTTCACCTATAAAAGAAGGAGAAAGGAAGATCAGATTCATTTCTAATATATAAATGAAGAACCATGAGATATGAAAAATAAAAAGGTTTATATTACAAATTGTTGCCAAAAATTCGATCGATTTGATCATTCTAAATCGTTAACCATTTGTGAATTATTAAAGAATCTCAGACAACATAATTTCAGATCCGTTAATCTTTATATACCAGGTCAGTGAAATCTCTAACCATCTTTCTAAACTGAAGATTTTGGAAAAGAAAAGGGAAAATATTTTGACTGTGCAACCATGGCCATCTGTGCTGTTAATTATTATTGTCATTCTTCAGTAGTAATAAATTTAGTCATTATACATAGGTCTTGACTATAGAACAAGAGAGCACAACTATCTAAAGGACGATAAGAAGACGGACAAGTTCCGAAGTGAAATGACAAAGTAATAAAATATTACCATCAAATTTAATAGTTTTATGTGAAAGCATTTGTATCATTCATATAGCTTAAAAAATTATTTTGATGCATCATCAATTTCGTTTTCTCTAAAAGTATTAAATATGTAATGCTGATATGATAATGACATTCCATTAGTAATAATTCTTTTAAATTTAGATGCATCGTCTCTCTTGCTAGTTCTAACCAAACGGGATTAATAAACTATGATGTAGAATTGGATTTTTGAGATATTCCCTCCCGATTCCTCTTTTTAATATTTTTTGCAAAATCCCAAAGCAATTTTTCAAATGACAATTTGAAAGATCAGTTGTACAAAAAAACAATTTTTATACATTTCCTCTCATTATCTGTTAAATCTTAAAAGTAAGCGAAAATTATGTATTTTTATAACAGAAGAAAAAAAAATATATTAATAGCTATTCGAAAACAATTTATTTCCCTAGTAGTTTTATAAAACAAATGATTTTGCTATAAAATTAGAATTTCTCGAACTGTACGGTACGCGATTCTTAAGGAAAATTCTTTTTTGTAATTTCAGCCTGAAAGTTGATATACTATGTCAAACTGTACATTAAAAGACCATAAATTAATTATAGAATTTTTAACATGCTTAAAACACGTTATATGTACATGTATATCAGAGATGAAAAATTATTTACATGAACAATTGAATTATAATAAAATCTATATAAATGAAAATGAAAGTTCAGAAATAGTTTGTACACTATAGAAAACCAGACTATTGAACATACTTTTATAAAATATAATTCACAAATATAATGAAATATGTGGAAGCATTCATTGTAAGCTTTTTGAGTTAAAAAAATAATTTCATTTTGCAACTTGAATTAATTTTTATGGATGAACAATTCTATTTTCATACACAGAATTTTTTTTATTTTCAATACTACCATTCCAATTAAAATATTCAAGGTATTTTAAGAACTTTTATTTCTTCTTTCCCGAATTCTTAATGTCTAAGTAAATTTTGTGTCATTTCTCAAAAAGTAATTATATTTAAGTAAAAATGAGGTGTTTTTTTTTTGACAATCTTTAAAAGATTTTAATAAAATGGGTAATTTTTCGGAAAGATGCAGAATTTAAAAATTGTTTGATAGAACACAGATTCTCAATTTAATTAAAAATAAAGTTTTAGACATTTAAAGAATTTTAAACATTATAATATTTTATTTTTTCTGTTAGCAGTATTATACATATTATTTAAAAAGCAGTTCATCTACGTGTGTGTTGGCATTCCATCGAGTGCTAACATTAAGCACTTTATTTTTACTTTTTGACATGTCACGTTTACACTATGGCAGCAACTGATTTGGTAAATAATACTTTTGATAGAAGTTTTATAATGTTTTAAGTACTTCGAATGTTGCTCACAAACGCTAAAAAATTATGATTGTTTTAGAGAGGGATTGTGACAAATAATTAAATAGTGGATTTTTTTTTTATTGATCATGGACACAAACGCAATTTTAATTCGAGAAATAACGTGTATAACAGCTGCTAAAAAATACGCATGAAATCACTGGTTGGGTGAGAGAGAAAAAGAAAAAACATTTTTATTGTTGAAAAAACGTACGCGTGCATTTTTCAAAACTTTTAACATCTGCTTTTTTACAAGTGGAACCACTACCTTACTGAGCTAAATAAAAGATAAGAATGTATCGAAATAAGATGCAGAACAATTCAGTTTTGCTGTCGTTTTGTTTAATTTTTAACTCTTTTTTTACATTTTCTATAATTCCTTCATTTTTAGATTTTTTTCCCATGCAAACAGAAAAATTCGATGAAATTAAATTTGATTATATGATGAAATTAAATGTATGTATTTTTTCACTGCATTATATTATTTTTTGGGGGGTGTTCTTGATTTCTTAGAGTATAGTTTTAACTAGGAAAAAAATTCCATGAGTATACATTAGAGATTTATTTTTAATATATCATTGAAAAAATATTATTCTTTCTTTTCGAAAACCGATTTAAATCAAGTTCTGCCAGAATATCTTGTTTTCATTAAAGAACAGATCATTAATTTTTTTCTGAGATAACTAGCATAATTTTTTACAGAAAAGAATTTTTAATACAGGATTAATAAAAAGAATAAAGTATTAAAGTTTAGTTATTTATCTGTTAAGAGCCTATATAATTATAATCACCGTCTACTTAAACAGATGGCCTCAGGAGGGGATATGTCGCCTTTATGTCCATCATAGTTCATGGGTGTGTCGCATCTTTACGCAGTTTGTTATTCAACTGGACACTCCCACAACTCAGGGACATAAAAACAACATGTTGGTCTAAGAGCCTCTTTATTCAGCTAAACGGTGGTTATGAATGTGGAACTTAGATAATCGCTTTCCTTTTTTAGTACTTATTTATTCAATTAGAGTAATTTTGATACAAATTAAATGAACCAAACAAACTGCAAGTAATTTTTAAGAGCTATTTGATAACTATAAGCTTGTAAATATTGATTGCCTGCTTATGATATTTCAGAAAAGAATAGAAGAAAGTGATTGTACAGCTCCATGAGTTTTTAAGTCAAAATAGCCATAATTAAAGAAAGATCATTATTCAAATTGTTTTCAAATGTTAAAAACTCATTTTGGGATCAAAATACTCAGCACATTCATTTTCTGAGAAGGTGAAAGTTAAATGACTCTGATTAAAATGATTTTGCAGTCCATGACCGGACTGGCTTACAAAGTACAAATTTGAAATGAAAAAAATTTTGCAGGGCAATAATCTTTAAATACAAACGATAAATTATGCCTTTTCACAACTATTTTCATATGGTAAAAGGAATAAGTAATCATTCTTAAAATTAAGCTGATGCGTCAAAGATTTTCAAATAATTGTGCATTATGATTCCCATGCTCTACAATATATAAACATATATCGGAATAGTGTTCAAGGAAAAGAATATAATGGTACTAAGACTAATAACCTAAACTGCATGCATCATGGAAGTGCAGAATTAAATTGATTTAATAAGATTAAATATAATGTTTATATAAACAGTTTATAATGAAAGTAATAAAATTATTATTTTTTCCAAGAACGAAAGCTTTTTAAGTTCAACACACACAAAATAATGCGACATATTTATTTATTTATCAATCCTGAGTGACATGAAAACTATTCAGAAAGATGAATTAATTAAGATTACAGTTATGTAGAACATAAAAGATAAAGACATGATAATACATAAAGTTTTTTAATTGTTTCTATTATTAATTTTAAATTGCTCCAGTTTCGGAAAAAAATAATACAAAACTTATTAGAATAATTAAACAGTGTATTGTAAATTGAATAACTGAATTGAACAGATATAATTAAACTCCATTCATGTCTTTTAATTATTTTATCTACTTTAATCAGCTTTTGATGAAATGCCGAAACAAATAATGTCTCTATTCTCACTGCATACTTTTTTCAAAAGCATTATCTACATAGCATATGTAATCTTCGTGAAATTTATTTGAATTCATAAACTATCCTCGTTGCAATTCACAAAAATCTACAGGCTTATTGATTTTATTAAACGAAAAATTTTAATTTGCAAATATGTAAAGACTGTTTTATCAAATTTCTACCAAAATCGAGAGCTGTTTTTTAAACTTCTTTTATTGTATGTCTGAAGAACCGATAATGGGAATATTACCCCAAAATAACAGATTTCATTTAGGCTTTTTAATAATAATAATAAAAAAAATCCAACTTCAAAACTGGAAAAATCGTAAACATGCATCGGCTTATATATATTTATGTAATATATTCAAAATAACTATGACTAAAAGTAATATTTTAATCTCTCGAACAGCGACTTCATTGAGTGCGTTACTCATTTCCTCTCAAAATCAAAACGCTGAGTTTGCAATTTTATTTCTAAGACTACATTAGCTTAGAATATTTTCGCACAATCTCTCTCTTCTGATTTTTATTTTGCTGTTTGGTTTTCTGTACTGCTTTCGCTATGGGTTTGGTTAGATGATCTTGATAAAAACTGAAAATGAGATTATTTCAATCAAAACAAGAATATATCTGTATCTTAAAATTATGTTTTACAAATATATATGTATGTATTTCGTAAATAAAGGTATAGTAAAAAAAAAAAGCTCCAACTTAAAAATAAATAAATAAAATGTGGCAGATTTGGTTTAAAATGACAATTTTCTAAAGAATATTAAATGAACTGTTTCTTGTCCTGTATATGTAATGATATTCATTCAAAATAAAACATAGAAAGTTTGAATGAATACAACTTCTTAAAGAATATTAGTAAAAGCATTCAGACTGGAAGTCATCACATTATATATATATACGAAATAAAAAGTAATCATTCTCTTTTTTTTCTTGGAGTCGAAATACAAAAGAAGAAATTATTGTTATTTTTAAAATGTTGATTCAATCGAAATGTTGAGAATTCTCCACGTTTTAGAGCTCCTAGAATATCTCTTTTCCCTTCACCGATAAAAGAATTCAAAACATGTCTGTTTCTTCGAGTGGTTATGAATATGATAATTCAAGAACTGAAATAGCTAGAGAAATGAAATTCAGCAGGAGGTTTTAACTTCAATAGTGAGGATTTGTATCAAATCTTGGATAAAATGCATCAGCGAGAAATCAGTCTGTCTGACTGTTCGTGCGATGACACGGTTTTGCTTTCACACGCGTTGTTGTTATACGAATATAAAGATAAAAGTTGCTGATTTTTTTTCTCTCGAAATAAAACCAGAAGCGATTTAATACCAAATACATTTTTATTGAAGCCAAATAAATAAGTTTATCTTCACGTAGATATGTATTTATTTCACATTAGACTTGCAATGATTTTAAAAAAAATTTTGGTTCAGTGATCTAAATACTTATAAAGGGGAGAGAAGGACCAAACAAAAATAATTAAGAAAATTCATTTTAAATTCTTAATAAAATTAATTAAAAATTTGTAATTTCTTGAAAAAATTTCTAAATTAAAATAATGTTCATCAAACAAAAATTTAAAAATAAATGTTAATTAATTTCTAATCAAATGATTTAAAACTAATTGAAAAAGGTTTATTTTAAATCATACAGAATTTATCGCTACACAATTGAGTCCTCTTTGTTAATTTTAACGTGAGCTTCTACTGGTCATCTAGCCTTGTGACAAAAAACATCGAATTCACTGAAGAATTTTCATCAGTAAAAAAGAACATTTATTGCATGGTATATGATTCCCAGAATTGAAAATGTTTTAGCTATATGTATTTAAGAAATTTAAAAAGATCAAGGCACTTAAGGTTTCCCTAAGCATTTTAGTTTCTGTGTGTTTAAAAGCAAAATTAATTCCACGAATCTTTGTCTCTTTTGAAAACAAACCATATGAATTTAAAATACCTTGCCCCCCTTATTTTTTTAACAAAAAAGGGCGATTGATACAAATTTTATTGATTTACTTTTAGGGAAACCAACAGTAAATGAATCTGCAAAGAAGCTCATAAAATGGTGAGTTTATAGAATTGTAACTGCCTACACCAGTGAGTAAACTAATAATTAGATTTGAAGTAAGTTTTTCTTGCATTTTTTAAAAATTATCACACTTTAGAAAATTTTTATCCGTATTGTTTTTATTAAGGCCATTTTATGGAGTTTTTTCCACAATCAATAGTATTTCTTTAGATGCAATGTAAGTTGATGGTTACAACTATATTTACCCTCACAAAAGTTTTGCAACCAAAAAATGAAATATAAATATTAGCCATTGTTTCTATTTCAGAGAAAGACATTTATCCAAAAATTTACTAAAAGGAGGTCAACGATAAAGAAAAGATAATAAACTAGCAAGCATTTTCATTTGGACTGTTATTTATCAACTGTAAGTCTCAGGGATAATGTCAAATTTTTTCCCCCAAAACGATGTCAAAAAATGTCAAGAGTCAGAGAGAAAAATAAAACTGAATGATTTTCTCCAGATCTTATTTGCTTTTGATCATTTATATGAATAAAACTCTTTGAACTAGGCATTGCTTTCGAATCTTGAAGAGTGTCTTTTTCCAGAAACAAAACTTTTGCAACGAACGATGATTTAATATTACGCATCATAGCATCATTAATTTGAATATTAGCCATTTTTTTATGTCATTTAACTTTTCGAGTACTATCGTATACATTTCATTAAATTCATTTAAATTATCGTGTATACTGCTTATACATTTTGAAAGAAATTTCAAAAAATATTTTTATATTTGACTTCATTTTGATGTTACTTTATTCAGTTGATTCTGTTCATTTCTATTTAATTTAAACATTATTTACTGAGCTTCCCCTACTACAAACTTTTACTATCTCCGTATAAAATTGAAGGTTATTTTAAATCTCTACTCATGTGTAATATTTACGGTTAAATCCGAATACTTTTGAAAGAAAATGGATTGCTATTTATAAACAGCTTTGTAAAAGGTCTCACTTTTCGATACAAAGTATTTAAGGCGCCTTTTCAAATGTCCATTAAGTAAAAAGATGCATCAATAACGCGCAATTAGGCTTCTATACGCTATGTTTGAGGTGAATTAAGCACTGATACAGAGTTGTGTAATAAGTTACATTTCGAAAACATTTGCTCGATTTTCTTAAAGAGATTACATAATGATTTCCTTCCTGAAAAAAAGTTATTTCATAAAATTAAAAGTTTCGAATCATTTCAACTTATATGACATTTAAACCTTTGTTCGAAAACTTTATTTATATAAATGTCTTTTGCTGCCTATTTTTTTACAATACACTTTTATTTTCATTAATTTATTTTAAAAAATTAAATTGCTATTTTTATACAATACTTTTAGAAGTTCGAAAACTTTATTTATGTAAGCTTCTTATGCAGTCTGTTTATTAGACATTACATCGTTATTTTCATTAATTTAAAAAAAATTAAAATCCTACTTTTCATACAATACTTTTAGAAGAGAAAAGAAAGTTTAAAAAAATATGAAATCAGTATAAAAATTTACAGCTTCATAGTTATTTTATTATTCTTTTAGTAATTGTTTAAACGTGAAGTAATTTATTTTAATAATCAACATAAATTAATATAAAAATCATTATTGCCATTTCATTATTTTTCAATTTTCTATTTATGTTAAAATTATTTCTAACCACAAGCAATTAATGCAATTTTTCTTGAGATATAAAAACAACCTGTCTATGTTTATCAAAATTTTGTTTATGAAACACTTCTTAAACATTTTCCTGAAAACTTCACCAGAACTCCCTACAATCAATCTCCACTTATCTTCAGGGATATATTTACAGCATCAGATTACATAATGAGACAATTATTCTCGTAGAAGTCTTCAAAAACGATCTATTTTGCGATAAATATTTAATAATCTGATAATTAAATTAGTTGTTTGGAAATACCGTCAGAAAAGAATAAAGTATCAAATATTTCAGGTAAGAAAATAAAAGAATGGGTCGTAACTTCATCTTCTAATGGCTGAAAATGATGCATTATACCGAATTTTATCAATCGGTATTGCATTGTTTTTTTATGAATTGTATAAATTTTTATTAACATTTTGAATTCATTCATTTTATTTTTGTGGAAATATAATCATAAATCATTGTCAAAAGTAATTTACAATATTTCCTTAAAATTCTTTAGCATACATTTTTTATATATACATAAAGAAACTCTATCTCTATTTTTTTGCAGTTCTTTTTTTTTTTTAATCATAATCAAAGCCGTGAATGCTTCTTCTAAATTCTTCATGCTCATCCTCTACATTTTTTTGCCGCGCCATATTCAAGAAAAATGCATAGCACTCGTAGATATCGACTAAAACATTATTATTATAAAATGAAGATTAAAAATATATATTAAGGAGAACATTTCGCAGAAAAACCATTTTTAGAATTAGAACCATTTAGAACCCTTTTAGTTCAAAATAGAGATAATTCGATATCAGAAAATAAAAAATAGGTTTTTTTTTTTTTTCATTTTCATCCCTGATTGACATAAAAAGATGTATAATATTAGTTCTCATGAATCTGCATTATAGTATTTTTTAATTAATTTTACAGTTTTTACTTAATATTTATTTTTGTGAAAGTATCCATAAAACTTATTTATTATGCATTATTTTTTAAGTGTCCTTTAAAACCGCAATTTTTCCAACAACATTTATAATATTACAGAAAACCCATCCAGACCATTCTCTGCTACTTCGTAATATTAAATTTACTGCACCTTATTGAATAAAAAGTCAATTGTCCTTGTAATGACCTTTCGAAACGAAACCATCTTGCGATGGAGATTTAAAAATCTGATAACTAGAATATTTTTCAGAAATATCTCCCAGATGAGAGTAAAATATAAAATATTCAGCGTAAGGAAAAATCAAAGAATAGATTCTATTTTCATCCCAGCATTGCAGAAAATGATGGAGGTAGTGGAAGGCTCTCCTGAGTGCGGTAAATGCTGCCGCTCACGCGATTAATGCATGATTCTGAACTAACAAAAGAAATTGAATGGGCCTTTCTCCCGGATGTTCGTAATACCGGGAAGTCTAATAAACGTCTGCAAATAACGAGGTTGATGCGGTACGAAAGTGTATGTGAGTTTGTATTAAGTTAATGAAGGAAGAAACCTCGGACGATGCATCATGCCTACCAAAAGCGAATTAACATTACTTTTTTTTAGGTCGTTCGAGCCTCGGGAAGTCTGAAGATGGCTGAAATTAATGAAAACGAAAGAAGACTTCAGGAGCTTCGGCTTAATATAACAGGAACCGTTTTGTTTCTTCCTTTGAAACTGGCATTGAATTGCAGTATCATCTTCTAGGATTAAGGCGATTAAGTTGATGTAACATATGCATTGTGGACAATTTAATAATAGACACAGTTTTTGCAAGTTGGTAGTTTATATAGAGGAAATGTTTTCTTTTTTTTTGTGAAAAAGTACAACAGAGGAGTTATCTTTACTCTTCTTTTTCATTAATAGGTAGAATTTTCAGTTTTTAGAAGCTTTAAAATATTTTTGTGTTTAAATCATGTAAAGGAACTTGATAGGCATGATCTTCATAACGTGGCAACACTATAATGTGTTACCATACAAGTAGCGTAAAAGATTGAGGACAAAATAATTATTCAGGGATTATATAATTTCAAGAAAAGAATTTTACGAATTATAGCTGAGCAAAAAATTGTTTTAAGCTCGTTAGTTTTATATGATAATGCACTCTAACGTTGAACAATTAAAGTTACAGAAATTATATCCTGAGGAACGACGGAAAGTCAAAAATTCGTGCAACTCCGAAGTCAAATCCCCTATTTAAAACTGAATTTAAGGGATTAGAAAATAATTAATTTTAAGGATTGGGATAATTTGAATTTATTACATAGATATATTTATAGCGGCAAAGTCCTTTTGCTCCATTTCTTATTCGTAGTTGGAATATTACTTAAATTGATTGTGCGAGAACTATTCATTTTAATATTCATATATTTAAAATGAAATAAGATGTTCACATGTAACTTGAACTTCGAGCTATATTTTATTTATTACACTTTTTCAAACAAGGGGATTTATATTTTACAGATTTATCTTCATACTTAAAATTTAATAATTAGTTCCGAATTCTTAGATTTAATCTAAAAATGATAATAATCACGAAGTGTACAGAAGAGTTGCTTTTAATGACACATAAATGAATATTTTCAAACAATGATACATGTTACTTTGACCTGATTCATAAGGAACTTCCCAGTTAAAGTTTGAAGATTCTTCAGTAATCGAAATGTATAAAAATTGATCACAAGATTTTTGCATATTTTTTGTTTTGCTTCTCTATCTCACTTCAAATAGAGCTTTGATTATATCATTGCTTCATTATTCAAAAAGTCACAAATAGTGAAGATTATTGTGCAAATTTCAGAAACTAGAAGCGGAAGCGATTTTTGAACACTATACTCTACATGTCTTCCTATTGCTTCTGTAGAAAGCCACGGCTCCTACTTCCAATGTATATGATCCATATTTTTACAGATTTGATTCACGAAAAGGTTAGAAAATGTGTTTTTGCAATTCAGACATATGTCCCTTTCAAATGCGATGAACCGAATGAAATATTAAGCTAAACTCTTTCGATGAAAGTCTTAAAACAGCACAATTTTGCAAAGGTATTCTTTAAATGTATAACGCTGTTAATATCTTACATAGTGTTTATTAGGATAGCGCAAAAGCAAATTAAAAGTTATTGAAACATTGAAAGTAAATTGTGGATGTCATAAACAAGATGAACTTCTGTCGGAAAAGTATAGCATCTTTCAAAGTCCCCCTCCCTCCCCAAAGAATTGAAAGAGACACGCAGAGAAAAAACATCTAAAAATGCGCGAAGATAATAAGAAACAAAAAGAAGCAGACAATTTATATGTATGATTCTGGCATTGTTCAAGGCATTCCCTTGAGTAATATTGCACATGTAATTTAAACTACCGCTACTGCGAATATACCATTTGTTAACATAGTGCAGAAGAATGAGAAAAGCTAAATATTAAAAAGAGACTAAATGCTGTACTAACATTTTGTAAGCATTTAGAATTAATTAAAAAATTAAATAATGTGAACACATTTTAATATTTTAAAATGTTGGCCTTTATCTCATTTATGTCAAATTTTAAATATATTTGTATGAAAATATCATCACAAAAGTATGACAAATATTTGTAGAAACACCTTGAAGACTTATTTTTTCCTATTTTATATGTGCATCCTTTGAATCTAAGTCTTCCTAATTTTGTCTAGGAAACCGCATCTAAGAAGGTTCGGTTTTATTTAAAAAATAAACCTAGGTTAATTAGTCGTCAAAAGACCTTGTTGTAAAAATGTCCACGAGACTGGCACAAAGCTCTTTCTAACTAACTTAATGCACTTGAATTATTACTCAGTTTCACCTCAAGATGAGCAAACCGAGTGATATGAGAAGGATAACATGATCTTTCCATTGAGTTCCGGTTCCATTGTTCTCGAATTTACTAGTCACCTGAGTTTTCCATATATAACAGATGTCATTCAACAAGAATAGGCGATAATCAAAAAAGAATGTGGCAATACTGTGACCGAAAAGAACTGCTAAAGGTAATCGCATAAGATTTCAGAAAGAATTGTATGGGATGATAGATGATACCTACAATAACGACGTCACTAAAACGAATAATTCCAATTGAATTTTCTTTCATAGAATGTTTAGGGTTTTGTTTCTAGCAATGAAATAAAAGAAGTGATTCAGTAGGAAATTACCTTATCAAGTATCAATAAAATAGCCTTTCAGAATTCGAGAGCAATGAAATTGATTCAGTGTCGTCGGAGTTAACATCAGAATTATGATGAAAAGAATAATTTTGTCAAAATTTAAACCAGTTTAACTCAGAAAAAGTTTTATTGAGTTTACAATTTTAAAACTGCGATTTGAAATATGATGAAATAATTATTTGATGATATTGTTGCTTGGAATAATTATTTTAATTTCATTCTTTATTGAATAAATTATTCATTTAAAAGATCGGGAGATGAAGGTTATAATGTGAGGAGTAATTTATTCTGTGGTACATGTACTTTAATTAAAAGTCAATATAATTTTCTCTTTCAGGCTCACAACTGTTATTAATATAATGTAAGGTTTTAAATCAAAAATAAAAGTAGGTCCGGTTTATGCTAGTTAATGATTTCAGTTTTGCTTTTAATTTACAGCAAATCAGGAAATTCGTTTACATATGAATACAAACTATGAAGTTAATTTTTGAAAACAGTAGAATTAAAATTTATTTTGGGATTACGTAAATATAACCTAACTTTATCTATTTCTATGAGTCGTTAATATCTATATTTATGATTTTCGGTACATTTTAGACAAAACTTTTCTTTTCACTCTGTTTGAATCTACCACATATTCTAAGATGTACAAATGTCTTTCAAGTTAAAACTCTAATGACATTAAGAATTTTTTCGGTTTGGAGACCTGTTAGAACTTTAAAAGAATCTGGATATAAAATAGAAGCCCAATGGGCGTTCATTCAAAGGCGAATCAATGGAGAATATGAATGAATGTTTATGGATTGAGGCATTTTCTGAATCAAACTATCATAGCGCTCTTTTATGATTCATTTGAAATTTAAAACTTATGGTAAAGTTGCCATGAATGCGTGGTAGCTGAATATACAATTCATTTAATCTAACTACAGTTCATTGTATTCCGTAAAATTCATTCGTATGCTTCAAATGAGAGTGTTACTTAAAATGCTGTTTAAAACTATAAAATCAGTTACTTCGTCACTCTTTGTTGCTATGCGACTGTATGAAAAAATATTTAATTCTTTTAAGGCAGGGTTAAGTATTTTTTAAAATAACCTAAACAGATATTAATGATTTTATTCTTAAAGAACTGTTACATGATATCATATAATTATAGCTCAGACCTTTCCTGAAAATATTAACAACGATGCATAATTCTTTTTGTGTGAAAGATATTAAGGGAAAAAGGTCAAATTAGAAATATATAACTTAATGCCGCGATATTTTGATATCAATGATACTGCGATGAAGCACTCTTCGTTATTAACTGCTCTTACAATAATAAACGAACCAATTAGATAAAAAAATCGTTCACCCGGGACTTGTAATACTACTGCATAGTAACGAGATTTATTTCTTTGTAATAAACACAACTTAATCAGTCTTTCAATTATGAGCTTTTATAGAGATATTGTTTCTCAATAAATTGGAATAAATAAATAAAATTTAAATATTGTAGTGTAGAGATATCCGTCTGAATTATAAAATATTAATTTTAATTTCTGTTACTCTCTCGTGAAGAATATCGGTTATAAGGATTACATAAATTCCCATGAGATCATTTGCTGGAAATAAGTACTGGCATGCCTCAATAATTAATGCCATATGATCAATCATACCGGACAGATCAACCAATGCTTTGCTTCTGGCTTGTCCAGATTGTGATGCAATACTGATTTTCATTAAAATAAGTATATATAATATATAATTATTAATATTATATACAAATAAACTACGCATATTAAATTTTGTACAGATTTTCCCTTCATAATTAAAGTTACTTTTCTGAGTTTAGTGATTGTTAACTTCCCGTTTTAAAGAAACACTAGGGCTATTTTGTGGATTGACCTCGTACTTTTGAACAGCAATCAGAAAACGAAGATGACACCTGAACTGCCCCCCCTCTCCAAGCTTCCATTCCACACCAGCAAAAGAGCGTTTGATTCTAAGAATTTAGGTGCACCACGCACGTTTACATGACGGTCATTTTGTGAAAGCGGGTCTCGAATCTGAAATCCTCTGGTTCAGAGGCCGAGACCTTAACACTAGAGCACAGCGGCCTCTACGTTTCTGAAGGAGTTAACGCAGAAGAGTAAAATAATAAAACATCATTTTTTAAGCTTCAGATTTGATATGAAGGTAGTAATTAAAAATACATTTTTATTCCGACAGGAATTATAAAAATTAATTAACTGAATCTGAATTAAAATATAAAAAAATAGTTAAGAATGCGAATTTTTTTTATCACATTAAAAAAAATTTTAATAGAATATGTTAGCAAAATTTTAATGAAGCAAGTCATGAAATGTGTCAGAAGCTTCCTTTAATATATTTAAATTTGAAAATTACGAGGTTAAAATATTTCTAAAATATAAATCTTCTGAATAACTTAAGATAACTTACACTTTTTCAAAGCTATTTTAAAATGATATCTTTGGCATTTTGTTTATTACATTAAAGATTGAATTTTATATTTATTAAATTAAGATGCTGTGTTTTTAAAAAAATTAGATATTTTTATTTCTTATTTTCCCATTGGGTGCATTCATAACATGAATTTAAGTTTCTCGGAATAAATCTTCAAAGCTTCCCCTTTCAAGTTACCAAACAATACATTTGGCACTTTATTGCATTTAAATCTTTTATTTTTCTAGTCTTTTTGATTTAAGTAAGAGTTATTTTTTTCTCTTTTTTCAGTTCCTACTATTAATTCACACTCTCCCTTTATATATTTATAATCTTGTTCAAATCGTTAATAAAATACTTTTTATTCATTCACTCAAGTTCAAATACGTTTTTTAAAACTTGTAATGGATGACACTTGAAGTTAATACAGTTTTTTCAAATATAAATTTTATAATTAAGTGCAATTTTTAATACTTTAAATAGAGTTTTAGCAGTTTGTAATAAAAATAGAAATCAACAGGCAGTAGCTTAATCGGTAAAATGCAAGGATTTTAGTATTTTTCACGTGAAGGTGAAGAATGCGAGTTCAAATCTTGCGGATATCAATACCTTCTTGTCACAACAATTTTTTTGATAATTATTTAGTAAAAAGTAACTAAAATAAAAAAATTTCTTTGTTGACCTACGTACGAATTGAATTACATTTTTTTATATTACTCGTTTTACAGAATTTTGATTTTTTCTCGTCCCTCCTTTTTGAATATGCGCTACCACAGCTTCTCGAGGTCAGTTCACAAGGCTTCAACTTTGAAACTATCATCTCCTGAGTTTTTGAATCTCATTGTTTTTACCCCTTACTGCCATTGAGATAAGAGCGTTCTCATAGGAAGATTATGGGGCTGCTATGTACAGGAACGGAATGGAATAAATTGAATGAATTGCAGGAATGCCGTTCGTTGAACGCCCGTCAGATTCTTCTCTTAGGTAATTTCTCCTCGCAAGAGAGCATCAAGCCTGAAGGTCGGTGAATTCATGCCAAGGTCTTTTTGCATTTGTCTTCTTTCAATTCCTTACAATATATCTGGGAATAATGAATGAGTCTGCTCACTTTTTTTCCTTCAAAGACGACAATTCGTTTGAACTGATGGTCTTTTAATGGAGGGCAGTGATTAGTTTACAGACCTTTGTTTCTACTTGGACTTCCTTATACTCACCGACATAGGTAAAGATCATCGATACAAAAGAGGAAAGACAAAATCTTGAACTTCAAGAGGTCTGATTTCGTTCAAGAGCTTATTTCCCTCCCAACTGAGCTCTTTCTTTAAGAATAGTTTCTGGAAGAAATTTCAATGTCAAGTTTCTGATCGAATAAATATACGTTGAGCCGTTTATGTTATAAAACAGAGAAACGTTCTTTATTCTTTGGAATTTCCTATTTAATTTCGTTTTATGAAACATAAAAGGATGTTGGTATGTTATTTGTTGGGTAACCTCATTCAATATCTCTTTAAGTTTTAAAACATTTGTCTCTAGTCTGTTATTATTTATATGCTATTTTTAAAGGAGTTTGGGAAACCACAGAATCGATATAAATTTTGTTGGTTTTAAAATAAAATTTTATAAAATTTGTTTACAATTATTCGGTCGATAGTATTTAGCGTAGACAGTTTTGAGACCTTGTTATGAATTTAGTCGTTTCATATTATATGGAAGATACGCTGTGAAAAAATATCAAGATTTCATTTTATAGCCACGATCACTAGTTTTTAATATGCTTTAAAATCGCTTTATTAGAAGGAAAGTTATCATATTTTTAATTGTTTTATATAAAAAATTGTTTAATTAGAATCACATTCTGTTAGAGAAATGATTATGCAATACAATAGCATTTTTAAAATCTAATTTCATGTTACAGAAAAGATTCTGAAAGAATAAACTCTAATTTGAATTCTTATTATACAAACTGAAATAGATAATGCTCTTTTTTTTCTCACACCAATTTATTTATTGTACTTTCTTTCCTTTTTTACCCTGCCAAGACACGTGAACACGACCTGTAGAAAAGGAAAGGAAGGGATAAAAGATCACGCTATATACCACACTGTCAGGATCAGTTCGAGCTGAAAGTGTTGTACCTCTACACAAACGAACTGATGGGCAGTAGATGTTTCATACAGTGACCTCGAGGAATTTTTTTGAAAGTTTTATATTTCAAAAGATTCTTTGATGTGGGTATTATAAATCAATTGCTAAATAGAGTGATCCAAAACTGAGAAGAAATGCAAGGCATGTTGTAAGATTCCACTGAATGGTAATTATGCAGATCATTATGATTTAAAAATTGTATCGATTTATATCAAATCAATTTTTAAATCGTATTTTTTTCCCCTTCAAAACATTTACCAGATTTTTAACTACTTTTCACTGTTTAAAAAAGAAATAGCAGCATAGCAATTTAAGATATTATAAATAAATTAAAGTGATTTTTTTTCTATGCTTTTGAATCATAATCCTTTTTCAGTAATGTGAGTTCCAGGAGCGTGTTTATTGCATCCAAAGTTCGTAAATTAATCAATTCTTATGAAGAAAACTCATAATTATTCAACCAAATGAATTGAAGTCTTTGTTGAAATCTGCATTTGATTTATTGAAAAATATCGTTTGATTTATTTTGGGAAAAAATTCTTCGGAGCCGAAATACAAATATCTTTGTGTATTTTATCTGTCAACTTTGGGGCCATGATGTCAGAATAACTGATTCGAGCCTAATCATTTTAAAATCTAGTTATTCGCAGTTATCAATGCTTGCAATGAAAATAAAGTGTCTATTTAAAACCAGCCACCGTAAAAGCTTGAGTTAGATTGATGTGATATGATATGAGGGACCGTGATGATGAACTTTCTAAGTAACAGAGGAATTTCGTTCATAAATTAATTTAAATAAAATATTACGGTTTCAGTTAATGTTATTTGCTTGTAACAAACATTTAAAGAGCTATCTCCCTTTAGTGCTTCCTCTGATCAGCTTTTATTACGAATGGATCCAACGGAATTTCATTATATATACATCAATACAGTGAATATAGTCCTGAATATTAAACTATCTTAAGATTAAAACGCCAATACTGATAGATTTTAAGATAGCATTTCTATCGCAGGAAATCTATTTTAAAATATTTTGCTATAATGATCTGCTTGGCTTAGCATGGCCTACTAAGGCTCTTGTGTCTTCCTACCCGCATAGAAAATTCCAGCTAATGTAGGATAATCGAATTTAATTTTTCGAAATATTTTTCAATTTACACGTTCACTGCAACTAACCTCGCCTGATAACAGGACCGTCTATCTAATTAGATGACCCCTTCTTTGCTATCTTTTAACAGTAGCAGAGAAGGTGTCATCTAATAACATAAATGGTTTAATCCTAGAAAAGAACGCAATCTATGAGTTATCTCGTAGTTGGAAGTCAACGTGTTAATTGAGGCAAAATGTTTAATGAACCTTGCGAAACTTATTTATCTGTTCAAATCAAATTGAATAGAAAATTCATGTGAATTTTTTTCTCTTGAGTAAAACACAAACAGAGAAAGGTGATAATCCATAATTTTTTCAATTTTTGAAAAGTATACTTTATAGCGTATTGAAATAATCAAGACCACAGTGACAATGGTCAGGAAATTTTAACTAAATATTACAATCCAACTGAAATTAATAATTGAAGAGAAAAAACTTTCTCAGCTGCCATTTTTCTATTAATGTCTTTTCACATGGTTTGAAAATCAAACACAAAACCTGGTATTTAAATGTATACTGTAAAATGAATTGAATTATGAATCAAATTGAAGGATACGTTTTTTAATACGTTTTTTTTCTACGAATTGCATCAACTTAAATGGATTCTTACACGCAGCTTGATATTAAATCTTCCATAGAGGTAAGCCCAAAAATATTTGAAATAGCATATAATTAATATTTTATAGAATTTTTTATTGATAGCTTTTCTCTGGCACAAATTTTACGTGACTTAATATAACAGTAAAAAGTACAAAACAAGTCTACGGCCTCCCAGAAGAAAATAAGAGTAATTTACATTGAAGCCTATTTTGCCTTTTGGATTCAAATACTGTTGCTTTTAACACATGAATGTTGAAATTAGAAAACTTGTTAATAAGTAACGTCCATTGGCATCCTACATACACTTTTCTTGACAAAGGCGTTTAATATATATCGGGATTACAAAAGTATAAAACATGAATATTAATTGTATATTATTTTAGACATATTAAATAAATTCTAGAAATAAATTCAGAAAACATTGTAAAAAAACAAGCAAAATCACTTGATGAAAAGTTAATTACTGCATCATTTATGTATTGATTCCAATCTCCGATAATTAGTTTATAAAGTTTAACATTAACTTGTTCACCGTTTGTAATATTACATTCCCGCATCCCATTCACAAATGATTCCGTAATAATCCAATAAGATATATCTATTCATTATTTATATTTTTTATTAGTCCGTAAAGATTCTTGGGAACTAAAATTTGAGAAATGCAGACATCCTATCCATTTTTTCAAACACCTTTTCTCAATAAATGTATTCATATTTTTTTTAGATATGTGTGAGCCGTTCTGGTTGTTATCTTCTTGGTATAAAGATGTTATTTGAAAATGAGAAACCTACACAATCCCAATACATTGCCAAGGATATCGGACTATTGATTAACTTCACTTTATTTTTATTAACTTGAAATTATATCTAACTGTATTTCGACCCAAACTACTTATTACGGAAATTCAACTTTTTTCGAATACGCTAGAAAATTTGAAATATTTAATCAATTGCGTAATTATCTTCCAGACACCTATTATTCTTTGCATCCTTTCACTTCATCTAAATTGCACCATTGATAATCATTTTTTTCGAACTTCATTTTTAAGTCTTTCTTTTACTCTCATTGAATTCTTGTAAATTTTTGCTCGCCTGAATATTTTCTTTGTGATATTTCCTTAATAATTTTCGAAAGGTATTTATTGATAAGCCCGTAAGTGTTGGTTAATCAAGATCAAAGTATTCTTATGAATATATCGTTTTTGTCTTTTCGTTTCAATCGTTAACTAAAACCCTTAGTCCAAAAATATGTTAGTCATTGTTTGTAAGGTACAATTTTTTTAAACATAGATAAATCCTTGGTGGATCAAATAAGGAATGTCTAGCATCACAGAAAAGGATTAAGAATATAATTTAATTTTTTACTTATTTAATTCTTATAGCTCGTCTGAATATGTATTTTTGGTATTCCCTTAGTAAATCCTAAAAGACATTTATAATGTAAAATCTTGTGATGTCATATTAAAGAATGCGCAAAATGTTTTTTTAACATATGTTGTTTATTTTTATTTTTTATCCTGCCAAATTCTGTAACTAAGGATATAATGGAAGATGAATAAATCTGTGGAAGAAATGAAGGAACGTGATATCTCTGGACAGGATAAGGTACGAAAACGAAAAAAATTAGAATTTTTAAAAATAACAATTGCATAAAAGCTCTTAAACCTATGACTTTTCCAGTGATTAGTACAAATTTTCTAAAATAAGAAAATGATGGCCTATATTTTAATTAAACCATATTTAATAAACTAAATATAGGTGAGATTAAATGCCTATTAAAAGCTGATCAGTTTATAATTTGGATAGCACAAAAAATTACTTTAACGCTTAATTAAACAAAATTCAACGAAAATAGAAAAAAATAACAAAGCTATGCATCTATATACTAGGAAAACTGAAGAGAATTAAGAGGAATTAATCAAGCATTGAAATTTTTGGTCACCGTTCTATTTCATTAAAAATGAGACCATATTTTGATTAGTCGAAAACAGGCCAAAGATTAAAAACAAAACATGCAGTAAATTTCTGAAAAAGCAATGCAGTAAAATTCTGAAGACAACAGTTTATAGTTCAGGATATCTTCATGTACTAATCGAATATAGCTTCGTGATTCATATTGCCACTTTGAATGAATGAATACAAGTAATATGAAGACAACAACAAACAAAAATACACCATACAAATAAAAGACAGATGTAACAGACAGTGAAAGACAAAGATACAAATTACAGAGCTTAGAAAAAAGAATGAGTGACAAAGTGCCAACTAAATGATTCTATCATTAGACAGTTGGTAATGTTTAAGAGAGTTGATGAGAATTCAACAATCTCTACAGCGCAGTGTCTTCGGTTTATATACCAGAAAGATATTACCTACACTCATAACATACATTCACTTGGACGGTAAGATATTTTTAAATTATGGTTCATTGATAAATAATGTTACGTAAAAAGCTGAGCACAAATTTCGGTCAGTGGGCTTTAAGATCTTGCAAAGTAATTCATTAGTAGATTATTTTAACTACGTTAACGATGAAAAGAAACTACCAAGAGAAAGAGAAATATTGAGTGTAATTCAAAATTTACAATTTTCGAAAAAAAAATTAAAAAAAAAAATTAATTCTTAGTGAATACTATCTAAACTAATACAGCAAAAGTAAAAATATTAGATATAAAAGTAAAATATCTTACAATTAAGAACAAAAGACTTTAATATAAAGCAAAATTTGTATATTTTAGAAATTTCAATTATGTATTTTAAATTAAGTATGCAGTTTTTTAACCAGTTGCATTCAGAAAAGTAGTTCGATGCATGATTATTCATTTAATACAAGGACTTGTTCATTGCCCGAAAAATTAATAAATGTTATTAATTTAAGTGTTATTTACTTGCACTAAGCTTTCTACAAACCTGTAGGTATTTTTAACAATAAAAATTAATAAATAAATAAAATGTCAATGATGCATCATCTTGATTTGGTGCTTTAGAGAAGACATCCGGACACAAATGATTAATTTTAGCAACTTAAAATAAAATATAGATTTTTTTTGTATTCCTTATAAAAACTGAAATTAATTTTCTTATTTTATACAATAAATTGCATAGATCAAAAAGTTATGAATCTTTCATGTGACAAACAGAAAATTATCTTAACTTTAAAAATATTTTAAATTTAAATAAAATAATCGAATTTTGGATTATTGAATTAAAATATTTCTGTCCTCCTTTGATCTTAAATTTTTCACAGAGATTCAGCACAATATTTCACGGTGAAAATTAGAGATAACTTTCTATTTGCAGTATTATAAGTAAATGGCTTAAGGTATGTGAAAACAAATATGAAAAAGCTATAAATGATGAGAAATGAAAACGTGTGTTCCTCGTAAAACATAATCGTTCGCTCATATCTGTTTGCTTTGAAGTTGCAGCTCGATAGTTTTATTGTTTGTAAAAATGGTCGACCCATAGATGAAAATAGAATTACACAAAAATATTTGAAGGCAGACACTTATGTTGCTTGCTGTCTACCTCAATTCATCGTATAATCTGTGTACAAAAATGTTTATATTTAATTTATAATTCAAAATAGCCTTCAAAATTGCTACAGAAATATATAAAAGTACGTATCTTTCTATAAGTAATTGAGATCCTTAAGTTGTAAACTTAAAATAGCTTGTCAACTTTTTATTGATTGATTTATTGGTGATTCTTAAGATAAAAAAATTTTTTTGGTCATATTTTTATAAAATTTATTATTTTTCATTAAAGGTTTGTGTAATCAGGTATATTTATTTTTAAAATTGTTACCTCTAATTTTATTTATTAGATTAGTACGGAAATTTAAACACCACATATATTTGAAATATTGTTTTTCGTTAACTAAAGAGCAATATTTAGTATTAAATAAGTGGGACTAAGGATACACAAATATCCACTAATGAGATATCTAAAGATAACTATAATTTGGGAAATGTTTGTTATAAATATTTTAAAGGTGAACAGGATATATTTTAAGTTTGTAGTTACATTGAAGTTACGTAAATTAATCTATACAAATTATTAAAAGCATTAAAAGTCAATGTAATGTTTTCAGAGCATTAGCACATTTTTTCATCCAGCTGAACTTAGGGGATTTTATCTGCCCTATATGGGACTATGCAGCAATACGCGTAAGCAATAAAGTAAATTTTATCATAAGAGCATTTATTTCAAATACGTTGGTAAACGATATCCAATATTTTCGTTCCCTACCAATGTGCAATCGTCTGAACCATGGTTATTGCAAGGGAAATAAAAATAAACGTTGAAGGTGATCCTGGTGTTTTGGTTCTGGAAATAGACCACCCCCTCTTGCATTACATTCCAAGAAAGAACTTCCGGGTCTCAGGAATGTGAATGCCTCCGAATAAGTAAAGTGGGCCTACATTGGCACTGTAAATTAAGTTGATCCCTCACCAACATAACCGAAAATGACAAGAAATTCCCCGATAGAACAAATCAATCTATATCTAATTGTTTGGAATTCTCCTTCATCTCTGGAAGACAAATTATTCGCAGATCCATCTTATTGTGGTAATAAGCTGTATATGTCAAGAGGTTGTATTGCAGCCCCTTACTTAACACGAACATACAAACCCAAATCATTCTTAATATAATATCCTTCTTATTGCATTCGCACTGAGGGTATCATAATTTTTGTTGAATTCTAACATTTTATGATACCTTTCGAATGGGTGAGGATTTTTAAAAATTGGCTTTCCATTTATATAGAACGATAGAAAGTATTATTTTGTGATGGTAAATAACCAGAATAAAGGTCATTGTCAAAACAGAGGGAACTGGGAGCAGATTGAATTTTAACAAAGAACAGTTAGATTTAAAAAAAAACTTATCACATATATATTTATAATTAAAGAAAGTATAATGTAATGTAGTGTAATGTAAATGTGTAATTAAAGAATCGAAGGAAGGTGATAATTTTCTTGCATAAACCCCTAATATTCTCTTAAAAATTGAGCAGAAACATCGATTTAAACCATTCCGTCATTAATATATATAAATATTTTAAATTCTAATGATTTTAACTCAAAAGTGACGCCTTTCGAGTGACCTAATCTGGGTTTGAACTAATTCACTGTGTCTCATTTTTTGGATGTGAATTTTTTTTAATAATCCATATCAAGTTGAATCATTTTTTAAGAAATAATAATGAAATTTTTGCAATTAATTTGTAGAACTGGTTACTAGCTAATTTGTAATTGTAATTTGAAAAACTGGAGAGCATTCTAAGATTCTCTAGGTGACACTCCATAGCATAATTTATCAAATTAAAAGTTGGCTAAATTAATATACAGTTATATTTCATTTTACTTCTTTTTTTTAAAAAACTAAAAAAACTAACTTGATGATCTAACTTTTAAAAACTAAAATTTTCGAGTAATCGGAGATTAAAACTAATGAACTAAAACATCGATAGTTAAAAAAAGATATTGCATAATATTTGATGTATCTCAGTATTTGTAGTTTTTCTTTATATTTTAAGTGTATCAACCATTAACTTTCACACATAAGTATATACACTGCTGCTTTATCAACAGTAGGCACATACTACAATATGTAAGAAACATTTATCTGGCGTAAAAGAAACCGTTTACTGCTTTTAAATATTTTTCACAACTTAAGAAGACGGAAGGCGATAATTTTCTCTTTTATTAGAGATAAGCAACTGCAAAAACCATCAAATACTGATAAGAAACTAGGTGCACAGGTAATTCAAAGTTCTTGCATTTAGTTTTTAAAAAAGAGAAAACATCGCTTTACTCTAAAAGTATACTCGGCCTTAGATAAAAAAATAATTACAAAAATCAATTTCTGTGCAGTAAAAACTTTTTATATACTTAAATGGATTAAACCACACCATTACCTCACGAAAACATGAGTGAATGATGTATCTTACTTTTAGAAATGATGTATATGGTAATGACCACGGCAAATAAACAAATATACATTTTATTCAAATTCGCATTGATTTCTTATCGATTCTCCATGGAAATGTACCGTGATCAAATTAAGCGCCCATTTTGAAGAGTTGCAGTTGTAAATTTGTTTGCAGGAAACTAACAGATGGGAGATAAATGAAGAAGATTGGAAGATTAAATGTAAATATTAGTATCGTATCTGTTATTCTTCTTTATTTTTTACTTAAATAATTTCTGTTTCATGATACATCTGCTAAAAAATCGCCGTATTTCATCACGTGAATATAAGGTGAAAAATATAATTGAAAAATTAATTTTTTACAAAGACATGTCACCTAATAAAATACATAAACTGTTTTCAGTAGAAATTTTTGTTTTGCATTTTTTTTCGAGTAAGATTGGATGAAATGAATTGAGGAAACTGTTTTTTTATTTTAGATGGGTCACTTTTCAGAAAACAATACCAAAAAGTCAGTTCGAACTTTTAAGATATTGAATTTTTTCTCATGTAAGTACAGTTAAGAAGACAAAAGAAATTAAAAATTTCCTAACAGTCTATACTTTTAGAAAAAAAAATATTCAGCATCAGTTATTTGAACTAATTTCGAATTCATTGTTTTGGCTATATTGTTCATGTTTTGTTATGAAGTTATATATTCGGGTTCCAACTATTTAATTTAGGAACAACTCTAAGTTTATTGAGATATTTGTTAGTGATTAAAAATTCTTTAATTTATTCATATTTATTACTAATAAATGTTACTTGAAAAACGCAAATAATTTTATTGTTGTTAAAATACCTTGAATTGGGTTAGATATAGAAAAAAAATTTAAAATTATACCTAGTTATGTCATAGATGGTAAAAAGACATATAAAGATAGATTTCTGTTATACATGCTTCAGAATATAGACTTTATAATTCTTTATAATTTATTTAAAGATAATTCATCTTATAGATGTTTTCATCATCGGAAACCACCACCAAGTTCTGCAAAATGCCTCTAGTATTGCTATTAAATGGAATGTTAAAATAATCGAACTACGCTAAACTTGTTATGTAATAATTCAACTATATTAATGTAGACAAGGTTCTGATAATAGCAGATCTCATTAAACAAAAATAAATCAAATCGTGAGCTTTTCGAAATGACATTTTTACTAATGAAATTAATTTAACTATTTAAAAAGTAAGGACTAAATATTTTTGTCTATAAAAATGATAATGAAAAAAGGTATTACAAACGGAATTTGGAATTATTTTTGAATTGCTCTTCCTTTTCTTTATTTAGCCAGTTATATTAAAAAGTCTATAAATAGAATTTCCAAAATTGCAAAGCCCAAAAAACAACTACTCATTTAGTCATATAAAATACGTGTGTGTGAAGGACAAGGAAAAGAAAAACACTGAACGAACGAAAGTCGACAAGACGATAAAAAAAAAAGCTTCGTAGATAATTAGATTTAACTTGCACGGCTCTAAACTGAGCTCGCTAATGATGAAGAAAGAACTTTCATTGATAAATGTATATGACCTGGTAAGTTCTTTCTGTAATGACTAATTAGAGGAAGATACCCCTAGTAGATACTTAAAAGCGATATCCTGTTTTAAGCCAAAGACAGCTGAAAGTCATTACGTGGTAAATTTCCTGAATGTTAGCTGTAGTGCTAACAGGCTATTTAAAAAATTCTCTACTCGTTGTCCATATAGAGTTGGAATATAAATGATAAAACGTGGAATTTTAAAATAAAAAGTATTAGAGGTCCATAACTAATAACATATTTATACAAAAAAAATTAATAAATGAGTTCGATTTCCTTAATCATATTTATGAGGAATACTTTGAATAATCTATAGAATAACTTTAAATTGATATTTTCTTTGGTGGGACTTATAATATTGATTGATGTTATTTATGTTTCAGGCTTACAATACTAGCTGAATTGCACAGTTAATATGTCCCAATTAGTCTTGACATTTTTAAAAAAAGGATTTAAAATTTTCAGACAAATATTCCTTACAAACGTTAAGCCAACTGAATCATAAATCCTATTTTATTTATATTAAGTTATACGTAATATAATTAAGGGTTAGGAAATTTAAAGAGTATACTTTAATCAAATAAAGATGATTGAAATAAATAGAAAAAAATATGTCAGTAATATATGACAAAAGAAAAATATCAAAAACTTAATCGGTATATTATTTAAACAACCAGAAACCTTAAATGTAGTTTCTGATTTTAAAAAACGAAATAAAATTCATCAGCTTATACCAGCAACAAAGATAAGGCAACTATATAAAAAAAATTTGAAATTTTATATCACTCAGAGTAGAAAATTCTTAAACTGCCGAAAGTTTAATATTCTCAGTGTTTATATCTCAAATTAGAAAGTAAAAAAAACTTTTTAAGATGAAAGACAAATTATTTTTTTTTAATTCAAAGGCACAAAGATTTATTTATTCTTACAATTAATCGTAATAATTTTACAATGTTCTTCAAAATATATTGTACACGTTCTTGTTCAAGTGTTCTAATGAAAACAGAATGAAATGATTGGTCTTTAACGAAAAGGCAGTATGAACTACTTGCAGTTTTACAAGTAGAATTGAAATTTTCGTTGAATGGATAACGGGTGTTTTATTATTCTTATTTTATTGACTACTTAAAAGTTGTCTTTAAATATAAATATACTCAACTTATATAGCACTGATTTAATTCTAATGAAATTCAAAGAACTGTTTTGTGGCTGTCTCTCTGTTTATTGTTATTATTAATAGTTTACTCACTCCTTATATAAATAGTTTAGTATAATTAGTATGATTTAATAGCTTTTATAGTTCATTTTTATTTAGTTTTCGCATGCTAATATCTTCTCTAATACTATTTATTATTGTTTAAAAGGGAATAGCTTCAAAGATAATTGTATCCAAAAATTTATTCATTAATTTTAAAAACTGTTCACGGCAAAAAAAAAAAAAAACACCTTATGTGATGATACAATTTATTTAACACTAACTGGCACCCGGCGCTTTGCTGCCGCAGAAGAAATAATCTTCGAAATATAGTTTGGAATTTGAAATAGTTATCTTGTTTAATTAAGAATGATAAGAAAAAAGATATTTATTTTCTTGTCGGCAATGAATACAATAATTGAAATTGAAGGATATATAAAGGTGAAGCATAAATTGTATTTATTCTAGTCTACAAACAAAAAGTCATTTTTACATATGTTTATTCATTTTGTGTATTCTTTAAGAATCGTAAAGCTTGATGTTCTTTCAGAATTGTAATGAAAGAAACTATTTATTGTATCTCCTGATTCGTTTAATATTCGTTCATAATTCTCAAGGTTAATGTTAGAAAATGTGATTAAAATTTCTTGTTTCAAAACTGATTAAACATAGAAAATGTACCATAAAATCTTTAATATAATTTAAAAGATAATTTTTTGGAAAACTAAGATGATGTAAAATTATTTGTACTATAATGTATTATAATATACAATATTTTCGGAAGTTACTGCAAAAAACACTAAAATTTTATTAAATATTTAGTTAAAATTTCAAACCTACAGAACTGGTTCCCCTAAAGCTTTCTCGCACACTCTGTAATAAAGCTGTTATCGCAGAGAGCGACTTACATTGCATTTACGTATAATATCTATGATATATTAATATCTAGCTTGAATTTAGCATTTTTACTGAATCTGCTGTGTCTCATTGGCGAGTTATTTGATGGTCAATCCATAGTTAATAGTTGCGGTAAATAGATCCGAAAACAATTTTTACACTTTAGATCATTTTACTGTGCCTATAACCATCCCGTAACTGCAAGTAATAAGTAGTCGAAGTTTTATCGGAATCAGATGAGCGGTTCGGCAGCGCATAAGAGACATACAGACGAATATTCATTTTTATTTATTTAGAAGATGACAAAGGATTAATGATAACGAGTTGAGTTTTTACGAGCTTTACGTGTTTTAGCACAAAAAAAAATATTTCTCGTACAGTTTCCCATGCATATAAAAAACACCCCATTTAGCAAGCTTGGGAATCATTTTTTACTGTTTCTCATATACTGTAAAATAAGTGAAATATAAATAAAAAAAAATTCTCCCTTTTTGCTGTTGAGATACCATATTTCGTTCTGCGGTTCATTTTATTAAATTCTAAAAAGAACGATGCGAGGAATCATTACGAAAATTATTAACTTCAAAAATTTTCTTTGTTAAACGTTATTTCTTACTCATCCTGACATCATGTTTTACTTAATACTTCACTTCACTGAATTCTAAAAATTGTAATACCATGAATCATTATAAAAGATATTAATACTACGTATCACTATCTTTTTGATGGACATTTCCTTTCCAGTTTTTTCCTTTTGTGGGCAGGAAAATTATCTACATTGTTCTATAGATATGAATCATTGTTATCAGCTGAAATGTAAGTTTATCATTCTTTTAGAGAATCACACTGAAAAGAAAACTCATCTTCATCAGTAAAAGTTAAAATTCCATAAAGTAGTTCAGATATTACATTTAAAACACTCAGCAAAAGATAATATATGAAACAAAATTTTCTAGAATTGGCTTTGGAATGCTTAAATATTATAAATCGAAAAATTACTATGCTTTTTAAGAGTTAAAAGTTTGGAGTATCCCATATATAGGTTTAGAATTGCAATTAGATATCAATTCCACTTTTCATCATTTAATTGAAAGGATTTTGAGAATTCATATAAATTTGAATTCGTCCACAATCAATGATTGAATTAATAGTAGTCTGTTTCGCAACTAATGAAACAAGTTCAATTTTGCATAACAAACCACTATCTTAGATACAGATTTAAATAATGAACTAAAAATGAAATTGTTAAGATTGTATTACTGTGTCTTTGTAACTAAAATACTTCAATCGTAATAATGAAACCAAAAGGCTTTCTATTATTATCCCATCTATTGTTGATACTATTATAGTATTGATAATATACTTTTATCTACAAACTAACAAATATTAGTTTTTGAATATTAAAATTTAAATTTTTAAATGAGAATAAAGAAATATATAATTATTTCGTAAATTATTTATGGTTATAAGCAATTTTTACTCAAATTAGAATGCATTAATGCCATAGAAACAATTGATCAAACTTAATTTATTCATTTCGCTTAAAATTTTTGAAAAAGCTCAACCACAATTAATTTTTTTAAAGTTCCTTAATTTTTTACCAGAATTTTGATCTTCTAAATAATGAACACCCAGACATAAAATAGCCAGTTTTCCGAATATTTAAAATCATAAGTATAATAAATGTATCTGATGGCCCTAGAGTTGAGATTTTTAATCTAATTGTGACTGGACACTCTATCTGATTAATATAACGTGGGAACACTGGACGTGTCCATCAGACATTTGAATACAACAATACAATATCCACCACGAAATATTATTTACAATTAATGGATAAATTTTATTAATTTCCTTTAACTTCACTTTGATTTCATATATAACTAGACTTATTTAATTATATACAATTGCATTGTTTCAGTGTTATAAATAAAAATAGAAAGTGAAAAATAACCTTTCAGAGAAAGAGAAACGAAAAATTGTGCTAGAATAAGTATTTTCAACAGTCAAATAAAATGTTAAGGATTTGAGTTAAATTTTATATCCTAAAATTTTTGTTTGTAAGTAAGCTATCATGCCATTTAGTTTTTCGTCTGACAATTATGTAGAGCAGCAACGCATGAGTAAACATAAGCAGTAACTAAAAATGTACAGAAATTGTTTTAGGCGGAAGTAACAACGGGCAGGTAAGGATAACTATTGAAAATGTGTGCAGTTAAAAATATTTGTAGATAGATAACTGTTAAAAGTATATGTAGTTTTGATTCAACTCTAGCAATTGTGTGTGAATGTAAATATGATTTATAATTTTATAGCTTGTTGAATAAAATATATGTTAAGAAATTTTTTCGAATTTCAAAAACGAAAAACTTAAAGAACTTTCTCCTTTTTTTAATTCAAAATTTCATGTAGATTTATTGGATGGAAATTAAAACAGCTTACTGAAATTGAATGATACATCCAATACATTTCATTTTTGAGTTTTCGTGCTCGCTTACACACAGAGGGTTAGATACACAAGCACAATTCTTCTTTTTGTCGATTTACGGAAGTAAAGCTTCAAGTATTTACACGATCGGATTTTCTAATGTTTTCAACGTTTTCACAACGTATATTTCTATACAAGTACATAAAAATGAAAATATATTTAAATTAACATTTAACAAAGTCACAATTGCATATTTTTATATTCTGAAAGGAAATTTTGATAGTTGCTTTTTCGTAGCTACCAAACTTCTAATACCATGCATACTTTTCTTGAATACCCCATGAAAGCTGAAGCACTTTTAAGTACTTCCACGTGTAGCTTTGCATTTATTATTTTGTCAAGAGAGTTACACAGAAGCTATTTGTTTATTCTGGTGCTTCGCAATTCGAGACTGGGAAAGCGAAAACTGCAGTGCCTCGACAACAGAGAATTCCATAAACGTGCTGGTAGATGACAGAATAATCAGTTCCAATGAATAATTTTTTACCACGTTGTAATTTGAAAGAAACCAGCGCGGATGATGAAACATGGGCAAAATATTTCAAGTTATTCCTACTCCATAGCAACAAAACTTGATTGAATGCAAAACTACAATAATCTCAGTGCGAGCCTTTGTCGAACACACACTCGATAAATCGGCAGAAAATAAATCTGAATAAATAAGTTATTTCCATTTTCTGGAACGACGTTTCTTCACACAGAAATTTATAAAGCTTTTTCAATGCAAGGAAAGACAAAAGAATCGTGATGTTGCATAAGACGCAATGTCTCTCTCGGGAAGAGAAGAGAAAAAAAAAGTAAAAGATGAAGATAAAAAAATAAAAGAAGACTGGCAATACACCGTGACGTCGTGAATATGTGCAAGCAAACAGTGCACTTATGTAAAATTTGTCCTCTCATATTTCGGTCACTGAAGTAATCGTCTTTTGTTTGTCTGTATTGTAAAATGTGTCAGAGTCAATAGCATTGGCCATAAGTCGATGGCAAACCTGAAATTCACAGCTCGTTGACCAGTAATGAGCCACAAAATCTTTCAACTTTCAAAATTAATCATTTTTCAGAGTTAGGAGTTGATCAAACGAATTTGCCATAAATCTGAGATTCATAAATTGAGTCAGGTTGACTATCTTTAGTGCTAAGAGTCGAGTTTGAGCCCAGAAATAAAATTAAATAAATTCTATTGTTAGTTTTAAAATAAATGCTTTGAATCAAACTTTTTCTAGGAAAATTCGAGCTGCATGTCTGTTTTTATATTTTCTTCTTTTTTTTACGATTTAGATTTTTTATGAAGGTTTTAATATACCGTTGGTATATCGCTAAAAGTGAGCAATTCAAAATATTTTTTTTAAAGTTAATGTGTTTAAGTTGTTTTGAACATAATCTATTTTAAACAAAAAAAAAATCCATCAATATGCCATCATTATACGATAAATATACAAATATATTAATAAATACAATTTTTACTATTACACTAATGACATTTGTGACATTTCGAAATATAAAAACACAATTATCTTTGCATTGAAACTCCTGGCTGTATAGTGAAGCTATATAAAAGAGAAACTTATTTTAAATTGTGGAAGGACATGATCCGGAACAAAAGCTAAGTTTCATTTTGTGCGTCAAAAATTACATTTCTCGAAATAGCACAGCAGTACCAGATTCAACCCTGTGAAGGCCCTTAGGCAATGCAAGTTTTGTTGACAGCCATTATAACTGTGATATTCTCAAAACCAGATATTTTCTATTGATTTTGATTGTTATCCAAGCAATTTTTAGCATATTCATCATATCTAATATAAAATTTGCCAGAGTTGTTGATTTGTTAATTGAACCAACCATCAGCGAAAATAATTGGACAACCTGATCAATAATTGAATTCGAAAACACGAAAAAAAATACTAAAAATATTATTCTGAAATGTAACCAATACATTATCTTCATTTGAGTAAGTACGTTTTAAAAGTAAATGAAAGCATTAAATTAGATTACCCTAAAATTATAGCATCTTCCCTTCGTGCCCCCCAAAACATTAGTGAGCTTAAAAACAATTTTATACTTTGCTTATTCAACAATCAGACATCGTAGAAAAAATTCTTCTTTACTGGCAATTTCCTTCCTTTCTTTATGATTCACTTAAACTCTTCAGTGCAAATTGTATCTCAAGAAAAAATCAGAAAATATTATGAACAAAAGCAAAGAATTGTCGATACATTATTTTCAAGATAAATTTAAAGCTGAAATTTCAGCATTTTTCTCAAGTTTATTTTAACTTAAATTCACTCTTAACTAGCTTTATCATTAACTAAAGAGTTGAATTGTATGAAAAATTCTTTGTCGAAAAACCAGATAATTGAGAAATACTATCACCAAGGATATTTATTTTAAAACAAACAATGCATAATTCTCACAGCAGCTTATATTATTTCTATGTTATCATAAATAAGCCCAATTTGAATATTCAAACTTTAAAATCTGTCTTCATATATTTTTTATTTCTCCAAATGCCACCAAGTTAAATCTAAATATACTGATCCAGAAAATAAATTCAGCAACGGAATAGAGAGGTGGATAGAATTGAGGGCACAAATGTTTTGGAAAGACTCAAACATTTCATCTCATTTAAATTGCTATGAGGGAATTTCTTAACTCTATAATGTATCGGGTAGCCATTTTGTTACAAGGTTTTATTTCCATTTATCGACTTTGCAAGGCTGTTACAAAAAGCAGCAAAGAGGGATTGGAAGTCATTTTTTAAATGTTTTGTGATAAACATTTGTAGAAAAGACCCATATATGGTAATCGTAGTAATAGAAAAAGATTTAATTTGAAATCTTCAGAAAATACCAAGATGGCTGTTGCATGAATAGTCATACCATTAAAAATACTATTAATTTTTTTTTCTTCTGTTCATTGTAAAAAATGTGTTGATAAAAGGGGACTTTAATTTTACAGCAGACTTTTCATAATGTGATATGTGTCACTGAGATAGTGTTTAATTCACAATATAATCATTTAGAAAATTTTAACTTAAAAAAAATTCTCAAAAAATTAAAACCTTTTAAATATTTTTCTGGAATTGCATGCAGTAATTAAAACACATATTTTTTGATATAAAACTATAAACATTTGTGCATTCTAGGATTAATTCCCAGAAATTCTAACACTTTAACCATTTCAGCGGATGAATATAATATTAAATTTAATAGATGGTGAATCTTCAGCTTCTTTCTATTTTATTAGCACAATACCTAATACCTAAAACAATTGCAAATCTTACTAAAAATAACTCTTATTGCAGTGAATTAAATGAAAGAAGAAATATTTATTTTTGTATTTATAACATGAATTATATTTATCATTATTCTATTATTTATAACATGAATTATATTATTCATTATTATATTATATTTATTTTTGTATTTATAACATGAATTATTATTTATCATTATTCTATTCATGTAATACATGAATAGAATAATGATAAATAGAGTAAAATAAAAATTATTAGTTTTAATCTTTCTTCCATCGAACTAAGTTGAGTTATTTTTGAAGATATCTCTAAGAGTTATTCGTTGATTGGAATTTTTAAAGTAGTAATTATATATTAAAGATAATTCAATTGTTAATCATTACTTTTAATACGCAGTCAAATTATTCGAGTTGTTCAAGATAATTCATATTCTAAATAAATATCTTCAAAAACAGCACTTCAGAAATTAAAATTGCATATTTCTGATGCAATTTAATGTAAAAAAATTGTCCTCTTTATATGATACAAAGAAAATTAAATCATCTCAGAGAAAAGCAAATGCCATATATTTTGTAGTTACATTCATTCCCTTTTGTTACGCCCCTTTTCATCACAAATTAGAATTAAACAAATATAAATAGAATTTTTAAAATGGACGACAGAAAACATCGAAGCTTAGAATTTAATTTGTTTGATAACCAGAAATGGAAGCTGAACATTTGATTCATGTAACAGCAAAAAGATCGAGGATTAACACTAATTTGAGTTACAGGAAATGATAAAGGATTAACCTTTTATTTTTAAAGCATATAACATCGAAGTTAAAAATTAAAAATATAATGCAGTAAACTCAATCTAGAAATTAATCACAATGATATGCATCTCAAAATTGTTGTTTGAATTCCGAAGTATTAAATTCGCGTTTATTTATTCATTTATAATTTCTGAGCCTCCTGGGAATGCCTATTTGTCTTCTGATATCCCATTTTGCTATTCACCGTATTTAAAATTAAATATATCTCTAACCTTCGGCAAGAGTAATCCAATTTATCATACCTGCTCTTTGCCAGACAGTAGCCATGAATTTCATTTAATAAATCATGATCCGAATTCCTTTCGAAAGAATTAATTTAAATTAAAATGACGTAAAAGTATGTCCCATTGCTGTCAGATTATGAAATTTTGAAACGGGAAATTGATCATTCTAGTGAATTATGTGAGAGCGAAAATATTTATTCTGAAATTAAAGCGTTACTGATTTCACGGCTAACTTGGTGCTTAAATGGTTTCACAGCGCTTATTTTATTAGTTAGAATTTGGTAAGTGATGAGTCTTTGGAATAAAAATTTGAAATATTTGGAGTGCTTCTAATCTAAAATTGAAATTATTTCCAGTAAATCTTATTTTATAAGTAATATTACTCTTTTAGAAGTATATTTAGTGGTTTAAAAAATGGTTAGTTCTACGAAAAGTAGTTACATTTTAAAGAAGTTTATTTGAATAAATATCGTTTTTAAGTGTTTAAGTTATACATATTTTTTATATTTTCAAAATAAAAAATGGAGATTTGAATAGGATGAGGCATGAAATGTTAAATAAATATATAAATATTAGAACATTTTTGAAAAGGGACTATAAGGTTGAACTTTTATAAATAAATATTTAGGTTTGGTTGGTGAATTTAATACTTTTATTAACTTTAGTTAAAAGAAATTAATAAATGCGAATATGACTTAAATAGTCTAGTTTATAACACTTTTTTTTGTTTTTAGACGAATATATATATATATATATATATATATATATATATATGCAGACCTCTCCCCCTCCTAAATAATCAAGGTTACAGCTTTTAAAATTCCCATTCTTTTTATTAACAGAAAATAGATCTAAAAATTTTCTCATTTTTCTGGGTTTCCAAAGTCAGATTTAGTTATTTATAATCTTTTTGATGCAATGAAAATTTACAATTTTGCCAATCATTCCTTTTAGTAACTAATTTTGGGATGAAAGTATTACTAATATTGCCCATATTTGTCAGATTTTTAAAATATTATTAAGTAAGAAGCTTAAATTTCAAATAGGAGCATCAAGTCTGCTTTTTTCTCTATTTATCAGTCTTTTATAAATTTTTCAATCCTTTGTACATTTGTGATCACAGAGCTGTTTTCACGAATAGAGTTTTGATGTGCATTTGTTCTCATGGGGTCATGACTGGAAAATGCTTGAGATAATGTTTTCTAAAAAGAATACAAATGCATAAATTTCAGTTACCTTTCAGATATTTGATTAAATAAAATTAAAATTATATCAATTATTCTTATCTTGCATTTTTCTATTTATAAGCATTTAAAGTCACAAAATCCTTTAGAAATCAAAAGAGGTCAAAAGTGGAAAAAAGTTTGAAAAGCCCTCTTTTAAAATTAAAGTAAATGTGTTAATTTTAGTTGCCCATTTTAGACTTAATTGAATATATTTAACTAATTTTCTTATGTTTATCATTCTTATTCTACCTTTTACAACCTTTTCTATTCATGCGAATACTTAAAGGTCACAAAAATATTTCCCTAAATAAATCTGGTAGTGAAATATTTTTGAAGACAAAATGAATCTCATGTGGAAAAAAATCTATAATCTCTCCTCTAAAATGGATTCATTACTTTTATTTACCTTATTAGATTTAATTGAATATTCTTAACTTACTTTCTAGTGGTGATTATTCATTTTTTTCTGTTAATGTAAACACGAGATACCAAGAAAAATCTTTTCATGACTAGACAGCATTGAGAACGAAATGGGTTCATAAGTGTAAAAAGTCTGAGCTCTCTTCAACAAAAAATGAATGCAAATGCATTTATCGTAGCTGCCCACTTTTAGACTTAATTAGTGTCAGAACAGAAAAGCAGATCTTTTCAGCTGGTGGGCACCGCCAAAAGAAATCGATCGACATCAGGTTAATGAACTTCACGTGTAAAAGAAATTGAGGAGTATCCGTCATTTTTATCTAAACACTCGGCGAGAAACATCCTGAATTTTTTACGAACTGATCTAATGTAGTTTCCGCGCTCTGCGAGCACATTCTTAAAAAGTATTTGGGAAATGAAGTTAAACAGTCCATGTGATGTAAAAACAATTTTTTTGAATATTTTAATTCTAGATAGCGTTACAGGTTTTACGAGATCTGTGTATACAGGAGACAAACAATTTTAATCGGAAAAAAATTAATGAAAATAATAATTTTTTAAAAATTTCTTGTAAATATTTCCTCAATGTTGATTTGTTAAGTTTTGAAACATCATCTAATAAATATAGGGTAAAATTTGTCTGCTGATGTTTAAAATTTGATATCAGATTTTCGAATTTGAAGTTAGTGAATTAATTTCTCAATTTTCCTCTGCAGCCGTCAAAACAATATAAATTATTTATTTCATTTGTATAATAAAAGAACTGAAAAGTGAAAAATAAATTTCATCCCAAAACTCAGTAAAGTTTTATTCTTATTTTACATTAGTTTCTTTCCATCCGAAGATTTTTTTACAGTTAATATTGTTTCTGTAACATAAAAAAACAGACTACTTGTAAAAAGAATAGAAACACTAAAAATATAGGTATTTAAAATGTTGAAATAGTGAGAACATTTTGATTTAAAAAAACGAATACTGACAGAAGGAAATAGACTAACTATCAAATGTATATATTATTTGAAAAACCACTTTGTTTTATATTTAATATAAAATACAGAACTTTAATATTCGTATAATAAATATATTATTCTTGCTTCAAATAATTGCATAAAAAGCATGTCAAGTAAATTATTAATGTGTAGGTCAATGCAGAATTTTCATACAGTCATTTTTTCCAGACTACATTTTAAGGATAAATGCTTTTCAGTAGAATAAATCCTTTTTGGAAAGTAGAGAACTTTTTGAATAACAAATAAGATATTAAATTATATGCACCAATAATTTATTTTTTTATGCAACACAAAATAGTTTTTGTGTGTAGAAAAGTTAAAAACAGCCCCCCTCCCACCACCAAAAAAATTGTAGAAAAACTAAAAAAGTATTTCAGTAATGTTTGCGACCACATTAAATTGTTCAAAAAGATTATTAAAGTTGAGTTCTATTAAAGAATTTTTTTCCTTTTACGATAGAGATAAGTCTGGAAAGATAACGATAAACACTTAGCAAGTTACTTTAGAAAAGACATCTAGGAAACAAAGCTTATCTAAGTTTTCTTGAATAAACCAACTGTAAGGCGGTTAAAATCGGCTTTTAAAAACCGGTTGTATGGCCCAGGGTTTTTATTTTTGTTATAATAAGAAAAATGTGGAAACCAATTTCCTGAAAGCGAAATATCCATTCTCGAAATTTTTCATTTACTTTTTTTTTTTCTTTTTTGCTCCATTTGCTTCAAGCACGTTTTAAATTAAGAAAGTTGAAATAAAATAATTAGATTGCAGATGATTTTAACTGCAGGAATTTAGAAAGATAAAAACTTGATGCACTCAAATAGTGGAATGTGCTGTAATCTTAAGAAAGAATGATTAAATTTTAATTAAAAGAGCAAATTATTAAATAGGAACAAAACAACTTGAATTTATTTTTCTTGTATTTTATTTGGAAATAATTTGTTCTCTAGCCGGCAGAAAAATGGTTTGTGCTATGAGTGATTTTTTTTTTCAATTTTAGAAATAAAAGAACTATAAATTAGTTTGATGAAATTTTAGTTCGCAAATACTTTGTCTTATGATAAAAGATTGTTCTAATTTTTTTTATATTCTTCAATTTAAAGCAATTTAAATTGTAATTTCACAAAATTACATTAAGATTGATCTTTGTTGCTTTTAGATGTATAATATTAGTAAAAGTAAGACGTATTAGACGATTAGATGTATAATATTAAGTAAACTTTTTTATAAATAAGAAAAGTGATTTTGATGAACTTATAATGGATTCAAGAACTTTTAGACTATTTATATATATAAGTTGATCTACAGATGTCGACCGAGTTTAAGATCCTTTCATATGCAATGTTTCTAAAATAGAAAAAAAAACTCCTTTTGTATAATAATTATAATATACAAATCAATAATAATAAATTTATTATATTTTATGTTCTTTTTAAGTCGATGTATTGAAATAAGAGAAATCTTGAAAAAAAGTGGTAGTAGTTTAGTTCAGAATTAACGCTGTCCACCAAGAAATTACCTTCCTAGAAATTTCTTTATTTCAAAATCATCTGCATTTAATTTCCTAAAGATAAGTAATAAGATTAATTTCCTAAAGATAAGTTCCTAATAAAAGTTGACAGAAAAATTACACAAAAGTGGAATTGCTATCAATGAAAAGGTAAAATGTTTAAGATTAATTTTTTTTTCAAATAAATTTTCTTTTGGCGAACGAAAGACAAAATATTGGTAATTTTTCACAACCTGAAGCAACTGCTATGGACGTACGACTGTTTTATTTGCTCCTAATGTCTTTATATTTCTTGTTTTTTTTTTCGGCGGTTGACTTATATTCACTTTTAGGCTATATTAAACCAATAAGTTGAAGCAATTGAAACCATGGCAAAAAGATACGTATTAGATTAAAGCAGATATTTAAAGTAAAAGTGAAAGAATAATTCAAAGTTATTTACGTTCAAAGTTTATTTTTAAAAAATAAACAAATAACGATGGAAAGAAATACTATGCAAAAATGAAACTCATATCGTTGAAATGATAAAACTCTGAATTTTAAGATAGTATTAAAGGATTTCTGTAAAATTTTTTGTTCTGGAGTTCAATGCCGTTCTTCAGCCGAAAAACGCTAACTATTAAATTAATTTCTAATTCAGTTAATATTTCACTAATATGTGCACCTTTAGATTGACAGTATGCTTTCTCTTGTCTGAATGAATATGGGTGCAAAGTTTGATTGAAATCAGCTCAGTATATTAAGAGGTAATGGGGAACATGGTATAAATACGCATAGTCGCAATGATTTTGTTTATATTAAGACAAATAAAAGTGTTGAGCATTATAAAGTTAAAAATACACTTTTGGCTTTTTATGGCCGGGATAATACATAAAACAATGTTTTTTTAATGGTATAAGAAAACTTCGATAAAATATTATTTATGCATGACGTTAATTAATCCCTTATCATGACTGAAAAGCATGAACATGCACTCTTAATATTAATCAAGTTTTTAGAGATCAATAATACAAAAACAAATGATATCTACTATGTCAGCATTCAGGAATAGTTTACATCATGGTAATGCTCTGCATCTATTTTTTATTTAATTGATTGCGATTAAATTCAAGTACAGCATTATTACTAAAAACAACTAAGCAATAAAGCTATTGTAATTTATCTCTAATATGTCATTATTCGTGAGTACTTTTCGTCATAGTAATGTTCTACATCTTTTTTATTTTATTGATAGTGATAAATTCATGTATAACTATTGCTACAGAACAAGAAATTATCTCTATTTTGATTTTCTTTTTTGGAATACAATGAAATATTTCATCTCCCTCTTATATAATACAACATCTATAACAAGACGGAAATAATGAAACTTTTTATTACAATTCTCCAATCGATTACAATAGGAAAGATTATTATGTCATATCTACTTAATACTGCGCAATCCGCGCTCTTGGAACTCAAAAATGAAATAAGAAGTGCTTCAGAAGTTATAATCTTTTCATATCAGCAAAAGACTCAAGATTCGATATTTAATAATTGGTTCCACTTTCAATTTTGCTGTGGAAATCCAGTTGCTTTTATCCTTATCGATCAAGATATATCCTTATTAAACATTTAAAGTTACTTTCGTATATTTATTTAAGTTAAGATTGAAAAATTTAAATATATATATTCTTATTAAGCCTAGTTTTTTGTTGGCTTTTAGCAGAAATGTAATAGAGTTTTTGTACTTAAAAGTAATATGCTAGAAATATTTTCCTTCTTAGAGCTCACAACTTTTATTTGAAAAAAAAAAAAAGCGATGAATGTTGATCTTTGGATCTTTACATTTTTGTTTATTTGATCTTTAAATTAGACTAAAGAAAAATATAAATACCCTCTTGTAAGGGTATTTTAAAGAACTGAAAAAAGCTTTCTCCTTTTTTCAAGTACTTTATAGTTGGGGTCTGTTCTTTCTTTAATCTGTCTATGGAGTTATTATTCTTTCTTCCACTCATTAGCAATTAGTCTATACATCACATATCAAATGTCTGAATAGGAGTGAGAAAAATCAGTGTTAAATAATACTGCCTGTAAATGCCAGTAAATACTGGCATAATCCGTCAAAAATATCCAGACAATGTTCTTTATATTGAAACGAATTATCGTACAATGAAATTGTAAATCCTATCACTATAGAAATATTTTGCATTGAAGGGGCCCTTCCTATATTTAGATTTAAATAAACATTATTTTTTCACATGGAAATACTCACTTTTGAAATATATATATTATTCAATAATTTTTGAAACAGTTTCGTGGCTAAAGATATTTCCGAATTTTAATCTTGCTTTTATTCTATCCCTGGAGGCATAATTTATGTACAGGAAGCGTGGACGAACTTGCTTCCACTCACCAGTGATGCAAGAGCAGAAGAAGCGTAAAAGGAAAGGAAAAAAATTCCAATGCTTATTAACGATGTTATTCTGATAGGGATTTCCTTAGACTTGTCTATTCAGGTAGGAGGAATTTATGTATCTACTAAAATAATTTGTTTCGGTAAGCAAGTTTTTATCCCTTCACTCGGAGTATGGGAACTTGTTTTTAGCATTTTTAGAATTCGTGTTGAATTAATTAAATAAATTAATTTTTAACTGGATCGGAAAATAAGAAAACATTTTAAAATTTAGTTAATATTAGTTGAATTTTTAAAAATACTTTGAAAAATAATTAAGGATAATTTAAATTTTAAAATATCATTACATATATATAAACTTTCTAGATGAAATTGTTCGAATACTTCTAACATATTCGGTTTTTGAGTAAACAGTTGAAGAATTATAAACAACTGAAAATTTAAGTTTTTAATGTTAAATTAAAGTATTTTTTAAATATATTTAAAATATGACTTTAGAAGATAACTTTTATTTTAGCTTAAAATACTCAATGAACAAAGCAAAGACTATGTATTTTTGGAAATCTAAAAGTGTATTTTATAATTTTAATTAATTGTTAAATTTCCAAGCTACAATTTTTTCAATGATTTTCAAATATTTTAAAATTACTCGAAGGAAAAAGAACTACGACATCATTGCTCATAATTTTATGCATTTCCCACAAATGAATATTAAGGCATGTTTTGCAAGAACCAAGACCTTTAAAAAAAACGGGATTTTTACTTCCTCTAGGGAACATGAGCTTTATAAAAGAATTCTCTGGTAGAAAAAAATTATTAAATAGAACGGAAAACAAAGAAAATCTTTCAACATTGTTTTAAACTAATATGTTACTATTTTTCTTTTTAAAATGAATGCAAAGTTGAAGGAAAAAATTCAAACAAGTTGCAAATTCTACTCCACTTACATTTCAAGCGATGTTCCCTTTAGAACAAATGAGAGCTGATTACAATTGCAGAAATAATTTACGATCTCTTTAATTGATGAAAAAAGCACAGAATCAGAATTCTGCAGTAAATGAAAATTTACATAATGTTAAAGGTTTGAATGAATAATATAGTATTGAATAAAATACGAAAACAATACTTTGTGTGAGAATAATGCATTGCCACTAAACTTAATACCCTTGTTTGAAAAAAGTAAAAGTGTAAAAAAATTTCTTTTTTATTCATAGTAAATTAATCGCTTTCATTTAATACTCATTCTGATATAAAAAAAGATTAAGCATTAAAAAATTCCTAAAAATGCACAAGTATTGTTTGATAGAAACTTCAACAAGAGCATTATATTATGTATGTCTCAATTTTAAAGGAATGGTTCAGAATGAAAAGTGTCTCTAATTTTTTTAGCTGTTCCTAAAGCATTTTCCTTTTATCTTGTTTAGTTAATATTAATTGTTTAACTTATCCAGAATTTTTAATTAGTTTAAACAATATGCTTCGAAAAAACTATTTAACTAATATTTATTAATTCAATTAAATGTGGAAATAAAAGCAAGTATTCCAGACTTATTTCATCAGTATTAATCATAAACTGAAAAAAAAGGTCTTTCTTAGAGTAAATTTACCGTATTCACAATGGAAATGAAAATTTGAATAAACGAAAATAAGAAACGAGTGCCCTTTTTGCTACGTTTGTGTGAATTGGAAGATTTCCTTAATTGTTTTCCACCGGTTTCGATTGGATTTCTCTAAAATTTTATATTGGAAAATTTTTCTTCAGCAGAAAAAACTATAGTTTGTTATAGGATCATTAAAGATAATGAAAATATAATTTGTTAGATAACTACTTCTATTCTTATAGTTTACATTTTCAATGAAGACATAATTCTATATCGAATAACGTTTTCTTCTTTCATTTAACAGATTATGAACAATGAGAAGTGTCCTAGTATTGTGCAGATGGAACTTACCGCAGTTGCAAAGCCGAAAACATTGATGGGCATCATTTATTGGGTTGTTCGGAAAGTCATTTCGTTTTTTTTTGTCAAAATGAAAAGAAATTTTCGTTTAATGAATAAATTATTTATTAAATTATAAAATTGCCATTCTGGTCTAATACCTTTTGCCATATTTTTGGTAATAACATGATTACACGCTCATAAAAGTTTTGGTCTTTGCTGTAAAAAAAACTGATCGAGATGGTTTTTGGCCTCCTCATTTGAAGGAAAAATTTTGCAAATCAGTTCTGGTACTGATGTACTGTTAACACATCTTCTCCACACATATTGGCTAATTTATTTCTGGCTTGACAGCATTTTTACCTTTTATATAGCAAAAAAGAAAAAAATGACGAAAATGCTGTTTATTGCTCTCCATATTTAAAAGGGCACCATCCAAAAACTACTGCGAAGAATCAGCTGCACTTTTTCACACTCAAGCCTTGCTATATCAGCTCTTAAAACATAAAATGATTTTGCGGTTTAAGTATGAAATTGGGTGCGAAAAATACAATTAAATCCTCTGTCGGGAAAAAACGAAATTACTTTCCGAACAACCTAATATATTGTTCTTTTTTTTTAAACAACAAAAAAACCTGTCGAATTAATTGACTCTAGAGGGTATAAAGTTTAATACAAGCCAATCAGTCTGGAAAACAGTTCGTTAACACAAATTAAATCATTCTGCTGTATAGTTATCATCCATAAGAGAAATGGCTATTATGAACAGGGGAAAAAATAGAAAATGATCAAATGAAAGATGATGTAAACCTTCTGTTTGCATACTGTCAAGCACTTCTTTCCATAAAGGTGGGTTTTGTCACCGGATTCTAAACGAAAAGTTCCAGTTGGTTGGGGGGTGCCAGCTTATGTGACATTTAAATCCTTTTTTGTAGATAGATTTCTTGTTGCCACTACAGTTGTGGCTGCTTGATTGTCTGTATATAAATATGTATTTTATATAGATGAAACAGAAATTGCATATAAATAGTAGCCGATAACATATTTATTAGTAACAAATTATTAAAACATGGATTCCTTTCTAAAATATTTTTAAAAAAACTTAAATTCGCTTCTAATATCCAAATACTTGCCAATAAGCATTTTTATTAATCTGATATACGATGGATTTATTAGAGGGCCAAGAGGTAAAGCTTTGAAATGAAAGGTTCCATGTATGATTTCAGATTTCCCTAAAGATCCTTGCGTATACGGGCTTGGTGCATACTAAATTCGATATTGTGTTTCCTTCCCCGTTTCATGTTGTGGGAGTTTCAAGAAGGGATGCCAATTCAGGTACCATCCTTAATGCCTGATCGTAGTTAGAGATTACGAGATCTGCCTCAAAAGAGTCTCCGTGTTGCTTCCAAAGAGGACTGTGATATAATAAAACTAAATTTATTTTCTTAAATATAGCGCCTGTTTCGAAAACAGTGAAAACAGATTTTGTAATCACATCCAGTAGTCAGTTGAGAAAGACGCCTACAGTGTTGATACTCAAACCTATAAATGTCACCCCAAATTGGTATTCGTGAAACTCCTCAAGTTTGGTGTCCAGGCCAACAGTACACCTCCTCCCTTGTCTTGCTTTCTGCCACTACACAACAGATAGTGAGCATCGTTAACCTTTTCTTTTCGTCTGTCCCGAGCTAACCAATTGCAGGACTATATTTTTGATGTACTTCAATCCGAAAATATGCTGGTTAAGAAGTCAATAAAGGAATCTAACTCTAATAAAACACATTCTTCTGTCCCAATCACGATTAACGGTAGCAGCTGCTTTCAACCTATTAATGCTCTCTATTGTTAAAAGCAGCCAGATTTCGAGAAGGTGAATCTCCTTCGTCGACTGTTCGCATCTGGTCATTAGACCACATGTGAAGTTTTGAGGGGATGAAATCTGTTGCTTCTTCAAAGGAATGGAGTGTCTAACAGCTGGATGCCGGCTGGTCCCTTTGTGAAAGAAAACCATTGACAAGTGTTCCAGAGTGGTCAATCTCTAGGAAACTTCATTGATAGTTAGATCTCGCACCACGTTGGCGCCACAATTGAGGGAACCTTTTACTGGATGATTGACCGATGGAGAACTGACGTGGAAGAATTGGATTAAGCAGGCGGACTTATAACCGCGATAAAGTGCCAGTTGAAGAGAGGAGAGAGACTTCTGGATTGCGGACTGCGATTCTGACACCCCACCTTGGTAGCGGTTCTGACTAACACCCTGTTAGCATCTTGTGGTGTTTTTCCGTGGATGGATGGAGAACTTTTCCCGTGAACTCTTTTCAATATAGACTTTCAGCCACCATCTGTTGTGTACATAGCAAATATTTAACCTAGATTAGAAGTTCGTAAATATATGTGGCTGTAAATAAATTATTTGTCTGAAAATCCGCTCTCTTATTTGATAGGTAGAGATCAAGACATTACAAAACAAATAATCAGGAGATACGCATCAAGATCGAAAAATACGCTTATTGGAAAGATATACCATATCTATCCCATAACTGGCAACGAATAAGCATAAACTTCGAATGTTCAAATACTTTTAAGTATAATCTAAAAATCTATTGCAAATAACATTGTTAGATAATCAAGAGCGGTGGCATTCGAGATCCGATTTCACCTAAGAACCGTTGTGTAAGCGGGTCTGGTACACGTTAAATCCGTCGGGGCCAAATATTTTCCCGCTGGTATGGCGTGGAAGTTTAAAAAGAAAGTGCCAACTCAAGTGTTGTCTTCTTCATTTGATCGCTCTTTAAATTACAAGAATCGTCCCAAAATAGCCCTAATGCTGCTTTAACACATTCGCTGCCACTGACGCACTTGTGCGTTACAAATAATATGTAATTGTACCAAACCATCTATGTTATTAGATGACACCTTCTCTACTATAGTTAAAAGATAGCAAAGAAGGGGACATCTAATTAGATAGATGATCCTGATATCAGGCTTTGGTAGTGGCAGTGAACGTGTTAACACGAAAAGTTAATGTAACTAAACTAAACTAAGAAATAAAAACAGATATTAGAAAGTAGTATTAGTAATTTCATCATAGTTCAAAGCATGGGGTCAGTAATCAAAATACAATGCTGTTGTCATATTATTAACGCAGTACAAAAAACTTTAAGTGCAATAATATGACATTTCAAAGCATCTTGAGAGGCATAATTGATTAAACCGCCTAACGTTTGAGGCGTAGCTGAATAAGTGACATGCTATTCTAAAAACTTCCGAGCCAGATTAGCATAAATATATTTGCCTCACGACGTCAGATTCATTAAACATCAGGTTCTTAAGAAAATGAAATTGGTATCGAAGCCGGAATGCAATGAAAACCATAGGGGGCTCAGGTGCTTCGATTAAAACATTTTAGTCAGGACCGCATACACTAAATTCAAATTACACATCTGAGAAGCTTAAAATTGAAGATTGAATTTGTAATAGAGAAACGATTTTGTGAAGTGCAATATAACCAGTGCACCAGTAGTCAAAGGGAACCGTAAAGAGGCAAAATTAATTTTCAGCAAAGCTGTTCGCGTAGTTTCTAATCCCTTTTCATGAATAAATAATCTGAAAAGCTTTCATTCCGGACGAAATTCTTAATACAGGGAAGGTGGATTTATATCAGGACTTAGAAGACAGGATTACTTACGAAAAGCTCTGGAGAACCATATTCTATTGCTTAACATTTAAAATCTGGTTATAATCCATAATTTACTCGAAATAGCCATAATCACATAATTTTGCTTAAATTATATCCTCTTGTAGGGTATTCATGACATGTAATTACCATTTCACGTAGCTGAAATCTTTTAACTAATCTAAAAGATTATTTCAGGGGGAAATGCAAGGAAGATATAGTCATATTTACTAGATTTATTTTCAAAAATGTTTTTAAATATTTATTAAAGTTTCCTGAAATCTAATTATCAAGAAGAGAAATTAGAATACAATTTAATCAGTAATATTTTAAGAAATTTCAAATTGTCTTGATTGAATAATTGAATAAATATGTCTCAAATTTATTTCAATTTTTTAACATTCTATTTTAATGCTCCACCTGGATTACGAGATTTGTTTAGTTAGAAATTAGTCTACTTATGCTATCATCTAATTTGAAGCAACGCTGAGGAATATTTGGTCGCCTTTGTCATTTTTAACTGCTATCAGATGATGAGGATATACTTGAGTGTGAGAGTGTGTGATCTTCAATGGCGGTGGATAAAACTTGTTCAAATCCATTTTATTTGATTGCTGTTCAAACTTACGACGCCTCTATTAAAATAGCCCAAATGTTGCTATAATAATAAATTAAATTTTTTCCTATGAGCTAACATGCTACGGTTGCATAATCGTAAAGAAATTCCTAGTTTAATTCATGATAAAATAAGTAGCATTATTTCGTAGAACATAATGATAATAATACCTTCTCAATAATATAAATTTTAGGATTTTTTTAAGTGTAATTTTTCAAATCAAGGACACTTAGAATATCAGCATACAGTACTTTTTAAAAACTGTTTGTTTATTTCTTGGGAACAAAATCGGCACGCACATTTCCGTGACTCAAATGTTTCATTGAAAAGAAGTTCAACCACTGTGGTCAATCATTTTAGATGTGTCCCATACTTTTACCAATGCAATAAATCTAGGAAAATAATATTTTAATAAATATGTTAAAAAAAAATGAAAATACAGACTGGAATTCATAAGTAAAAAGCATTTTTTATAAAAAGAAAAAAAAAATCTAGAAAGTTTGAAAAATTTTATATTCAAAAATGTTTATTAATTTTTGGAGTAACATTATTTAATTTAATCCAATTTCTTTTAATAATAATTATAGCATTATATATTTATTTTTTGCTACTATTATTATAGGACAAATTAAATTCACCAACATTTTCTATTATAAGGCAGAAAGAATATTATTTATAACATATAAAGTTACCCTGTATGAAATTGCAATTCATATTTATAAATAGAACTGAATAGTGCAGAATGATTTTGATTGCAAGGTTTAAAGAGAAATCCTGATTTGCAAAGCAATAAAAGTTCATTAAAAAAAATATGAACGTAATCCAAAGTTCATTACATCTAAATGATTTTATCTTTCCTTTTCCGACAATTTAACCCATGAAAACAATGATAGTTAAGATAACATGCTTATCAAAATATCACGCATTTGTTAAAGATTGAAAAAAAAAAAAATCTTAAAGGTCGTTCCAGTATGAAAACAGATATATGCAGTAAATCGATCACACTGATATAAGTTTCATTTTTGAGTAGGAGGCGCAAGGATAGCTCTCTCCCGGTGACGGATCTGTGTTCCCAGACTCGAGGAATTTGAATCCCGCTAATAAAAATCCCCGGAATATGCAAACCTGATGCTTGTTTATCTGTCAGCCCCGATGAAATTTCCTGGAAATAGCTGGAAATTTGAAGGAGGGTACCGGCGCATGCGTGACCCTAGCTTTCTGCCCAGGGTTCAAAATTTCGGTGTCTGTCGTACCTTTACCTTCGTGTAGCTTTACAGGAGGATATTAATGTATCTAATTTTAAATGATATCGATTATGATACGCAGGCTGAATTCAACATTTTTATTTTAAATTCTTTCTAATTTATCTGTATCGATTCTAGTTTTGTCTTTAAACGAATCATATTTTGATGCTAAAAATGATATTACTTTAAAGAATATTTTGATATCTTTTGATATTGATGATACTGAGTACACTTCTGATCTTTGCAACTTTCTAGGAATCTATTATTTTCGAAGGGTGCTGAAACTCCTTTAATTTCCTGTGAAATACGTCGAATTATTTTTTAAGGTTATTTAAAGGGCCCATAAGTTCTTTTAGATTCCCTACAAGTGTATTGATTGCATGGTAAAGTATCCGAGTTTTCCAAATAAGTTTTTGGACTGACGTTTATTTTTCTCTTTCACAGGAAAGTAATTTCCGCGACGTAATTGAAACTGAAGCCTTTGAAATGATAGATTACTAAGGAATCCGCATCTCAAAAAACTCTTTTTTTCCAGCTAAAAACAGAGTTTTTCTTTTGACTGTTTCAAGCCATCTAAGTGCATTTAATTTATTGGATATCAGTTCCTACTTTCTTTTTTTTTCTTTTTAGAGGAGGAGTTGCCTTTTTTTTCCGAATGTACGCTTTCAGTTTCCTATACTTCAGCTTTAAGAAAAAATTGTCAGAGAGGGGGTTTCTTTTGCTTTTTCGAAAGAAATGAATTTCATTTTCTTTTCTAGTTACTAAGCGCTGTGTTTGATTTATATTTAACATTGCACAATTTTGTAAAATTTTTAACCTGTTGGAAAATTGAAAATTTCATTAAAAAATAAAATGTAAAAAATTCCACATTATAAAGATGAGATAATGTATCAAGATAATTTCAAATTTTAAAAAGTAGGAATAAAGAACAAATGCAGAAAAAAAAATTCATATCTATTTTCATTAATTTAGAAAGTAATTTCATATGTATAATTGTTTAATTTAAATTATAGCAAATACACACGACTATTTTAGTATAGATACCAATTCACATTATAGACCCCTTTTTATAGCTCTCATAACAGCTCTTAAATATTAATATCTTCATTTGCATAATTTTTCAATATCTTATTTAAATGTGACATTTATAATTAGATCCAAATGCTTTTGAAACTAAGTGAATTGTTATTTATATGAAATGCAGCATTTATACAATATAACTAAACATTATAATAGTAAAAGATAAATATAGTTGCCTGAGAAAATCACCGGTTTTTCCAATTGTGTAAATTGTGGAATATGCAGCTGGAGAATTAAAAGTTTATTCAATTATCGAGGATCATGGAATCAATTTATGCTCAACTAATGCATCACAAATATGGCCCATCAATTAAATTTTGGAATCCATTTCTCACCTTGCAAAAGTAAGATCGTTTTGTAACTGCCTAATACAATATGCAGGAAGATGTCACTTAAACTATATTAAAATCTCGTCTTAGAAGCAACGCGAAAATTTTTTTGAGGTTGTATCTCGTAATTTTTATTCCCGATCAGACGACGTGGGTTGCAGATTCCATGTGCTCAGGCTCCTATCAACGAAGGATCTTTTGTAGAATTAGGTTTAGAATATGATACTTTACCATAAGACCATCGCGGCAAGAAAGATAACAACTATCAGTCATCGTAACGTTTGCTGCTTGAAAATTGACTTTATTTTAATTTCCTACATTATCCATACCCATTTCCAATCATGTCCAGTATCCAGATCCAATGCTTCCTATCCAATATCCATTAAAAATGGCTAATTTAATTTTTAAAAATGAAATTGGGATAAAAAATACAAAACAATTTAGAAAACAGATATGGTTGGCGAAACAGAATGATTTTGAAGGTGACAGATTAATAATCAATCAACGAAAAAATGTCGCCTTATCAAAAAATAGTTTATTTTCTGTCATTTGTAGTCCATTGTTTGTTTGATCAAATTTAATAATCATTTGGCGTACTGATATTAGATTAAGCTGATAACATTTATCTTCAACTTTTTGTACTGATCCAATTTTATTGCATTTATTTTCATGTTGTCATTAGATAATGAAACATGTGTTATCATAATTGCAAAATTTTTAGGAATCCATGGTTGTCATACTTTCAATTGTTTCTTTGAAATATTGATTATTTGCATTGAAGTAGGAGCAAATGTTACTCCAACTTTTTCTATCAATTTTCCTTTATTTTTCTTATGTATATGAATAATAAATTACCTCAGAGCTGTTAAGAAATATTGCTGTTGTACACAAATATTTGTTAATAATAATCATTCCCTTTCCTCTGAATATTAGAGATTTTCTTAAAATTCTGTTTCTTAATATGAAAACATGCGATCTATTGTTTCAGGCATTTTGTTATTCAGTGTTCAAGAAATGTTACTGACACAACTTTAAATCGATTCCGTAAATTCAATCACATTCATTTTTGCCTCTATTGTTTATTTATTTTTACAATGCCTGTTCTTCAATTTTCTAAACAGTTCTTAAATTACAAAATTCAGATTCGAAGAAACCATAATCAGTGGTATTTGGCAATATGGAATGGATCCATCTGAATTTTCTTTAAATTCATATTGGAATGATAATTACCGGTTTCTTATAATTTGATGTTTACCTGAATAGAATTTAAGCTAGTGGCTTGCAGAAAAATAGTACAAATATTGCTTATATTATATTTTTAAATTCATTATGATTACATTTACATACACTATGTTTGAGAGTTTATTTTTCCCAAATAAAGCATTGTGTAAATCAAACAAAATATAATTGAATTTGTATAGTCTGCAAACAACTCGATCAAATTCTATTCCGGTAAAAATCAAATAATTCCAAGAAACTGGTAAGTATCATTCTAATATGAATTTTCTTTAAAAATTAGATGGTAATTATCATTTTAATATGAATTAAAAAAAATTCAAATGATAATTATTATTTCAATATGAGTTTTTTTAAAAAAAAAATTCAGATGGTAATTATCATTCCAATATGATTTTAAAAAATTTAGATGGAAATTATCATTCCAATGTGATTTTTTAAAAATTAGATGGTAATTATCATTTCAATATGATTTTTTATTTAAAAAATTCATATTGGAATAATAATTGACAGTTTCTTGCAATCATTTGATTTTTACCGGAATAGAATTTAATCGGTTGGTTTGCAGACCATAAACATTCATTTGAAATATGAAGGATTTATGCAATGTTTTATATGGGGTAGGGGGGGGCTCTCAAATATAGTGTATACAAATGTTATAATATTCAATTAAATAATAATATTATCATTGCTAATTTCAGTATAACAAAGTCAATGAGATTATGTATCTATGTAATATTTCATAGGAATTCCTAAATAATTAAGCCTAATTCAACACAAATTTGACGTGAAAAAACTGAAAGGAGAAATAATGTCAACTTAAAAAAATAAAAATTAATAAAATATTCATTTTTTAGAAGTTAGCCATTTTTTTAGACTTTAAACCACTCGACCACTATCTTTTAAATTTCTATTTTATTTTAATACATCGTTTGACAATAGTTTTATAGGACATAAAACAATGATTCAACCATACTTAAAACTAAGCTTAAGGTGTACGTACATACTTGAAACTTCGAAAATCGTTCAAAATATCGAATATTTTTTTTTTATTTTTTCAAAATGTTCTCTGATTCTTTAGCTTTCAAACGATACCAAGATGTTGTCCATATTCGGAATATTTCTCGAGTTATAAGGATTTTTCTTGAGGTACTTTTACTAAAAACTCTAGTTTCGGTTTTTCTTTTAAACTCATTTTCTGAAGAATGATATTTTCCCACTATGCTGCTTCATTCAAACAATGATAATTCAACAAGAAATTAACCAAATACAATTTTTTATATATCAAAATAATCTGTATGAAACAGTGAAAGGTATGAATCTCAATCAAAGCTGGAATTAAAAAAATAAAATTTTTATAGCTAATTAAGTATCAAAATTACTGAAAAAAATCTCAATTTTTGTATTCATCGTTGATGAAAAAATTGTTAAAAAAAAAAACTATGCATGTTTATAACTTGATTGAGGCTCATCCCATGAAGACTAATATTAGGCATAATTTGCAACTAGAATTGTGACTCTATACAAATTAGAATTTAAGATATCATGTTTCAAAAAATATGCTAATTAGCTCATTAAATATTAATTCATAACTAGTGCAATATGATTTTTTCCCAATGAAATGACTTTAAATATATATTAATGACCTACTGTGAAAAAATTGTCTTTTTATAGTTAAAATTTAAAAAAAAAATCTTCAAATGTATACGTATACCTTAAGTCAATAGTTGAAAAAATTGACTTAAAAGAAGATAAAATTTCTTAAACTTCAGCATTTTTTAACAAAATTTGCAGAATAATATAACAAATAGTAATAACTTATAGAAAAAATGAGGTGACAGATATTTTTGAAAATCGTCTGATTCAAATGATATTCTACTTTTAACTAAAAACAAACAATAAAGATTTGAAACGATGAAAGTATTTTATATAATATAATATTTTAAACGAAAATAATTTTTACGTAGAAAATATTCTGCATGAAAGGATTTTAATCCCGAACAAAGATGGGTATTTTAACTAGTAAAGAAATGAAATTCAAACGCTGATTTCGGAATTATGTGAACTGCCAATTGACAGTTCCTTGGATCAAAGGCATAATTCTACTACAATCCACCATTTGGTTGTTCCTAGTGTTCATTAGATATTTATGGATGAGGTATCATCTTCTACTATAATGTGATGATTCGAAGAGAAGATACAGACACAGAGATCTCTTCGTCGACTACATACAACCCAAAAATATACATAATTAATCCCGGATAGTCCACTTTTGGTTTCAAGATGAATGCAAGTTTAAATTAAATTGCATTGGATATTATCTAAAGTTTGTTATGGTTTTAATATGGTTCTTTTGTTTTTGTTTTCGTATAAAAAAAGTATTGTATTCGTCAAAAAAAAAAAAAAAAAAAATCGAACTCGAGATTTTGACGAATTTTTATACTGCAGACCTACGTCCAGAATGCCCATTTTCAGAATTATATTTACTTGCCTATGAGCATGAGAAATCAGAAATATCTTAAGCTAGAATGAAATTTGGTTTATGGATTCAACACATAATTTGTAGGTTTCTATCATTTTGAGTGATATCTATTCAGAGGAAAGTTAACAATCCAACTTTTAGAGCACAAATGAATATCATTACTATTAAACAACATACACTTCTGTTTTGAAAACAAGTTTTTGAAAAAAAAAATTAACACGTTAAAGGCGGGGGATCTTGACGAAAGTTTGCTAGGTAACGCGAGATAAATCGTAGTACTACGACTCCCGACTTTAATGTGTTAATTATAAGGGGTACGCATAATATCTTATTTAAGAGAATAGAGAATACGAAAAGAGAGCTGAAATTTAATAAAGATTAAGATATTCGGAATTTAAATAGTTTTCTAGGGAGCTAGAGGCTTTTTTTGCATAATTTTAATACATTTTTTATATATTACAATTGATATTTAAAAAAGACGAATTAGCTAATTATTGTAAAGAGTCTATTTGAATTATACTTGCAAATAAAATATTATTAAAATATTTCAAAATTAATTTTCACCCTAGAATGCACCGTGTAGACATTTGTCTGCATGTTTTTAGTTCCATTATAAGTTTTACATGAATGTTCTAAAATGTAGCAATGAGTTTTTTAATGCTTTTTGAAAAACATTTGTAGAAAAGGCAGATATATGGCAGTAGAAGTACTAGAATTAGATTTAAATTTTAAACTTAGAATAACACCAAGATGGTTATTGTTGAAAGAGTTCTGCTCTTAAAAATACTATCAAAATAGGTTTTTTTTATTGTAAAAAAATGTATTTGTAAAAAGGGGCTTTTATTTTTTATTGCAGAGTTACTATAATGTGATTCGTATCACTAGGATATTGTTTAACTCGTATTGCAAACATTGGGCATATTTTAGTTCTTTTTGAATTTCAGGAAAATAATAATTAAAAATTTTAAAAAAGAATTTTCCTAAATAATTCAAAGTTATTCAAACCACTTATTTTTTTTAAATAAAAATAATAATAAGATGCCCTGCATTCTAGAATGAAGAAATATTTCATGAAAATGGCGAAAATTTTCAACAATTAACGAAACGCAAAAAACATTTGAAAAGGGGGAAACCTCTTTTTAATAAAATTTTAACTGAAAATACGTTTGTAGTAAATTTTGTTTTAGAAAAACTATCTCAAAAATATATTCGATCTTGTAAAGCTGTATAAAACATTTTAATTTTTTAAATATTGAACTCTTTTAAACAGAGCATACTTTATATGAGTTCTCAGAAAAACATTTGTTGATATTTAAATTTTTAAAGACGAGCTTTGAAATTAAAACCTAAATCAAATTTATTGCTCTTGTATTTCAGAATTTAGGCAATTAATTGCTATGATTGAGTTCTTAAAAATATGTTTTTGAATGAAAATTTTAAAGTTAAAAGTTAATTTTAAGTGATCTTTCGTTTTCGAATAAAACAACAGCTCTGATTAAACATTTTAAAATGTATTTTTAGTTTAAATTTTAATTTAAAATATGTATTTTTTGTCAAAAAAATAGGCCTATCCTTATCATCTAACTGAAATCCCGAGTGATTTAACTTGATGAGTGACCCACTAAAATTAAATTGTAACCGAAAACATTTTTTTCCTTTAAAATTTTGTTTCATTCTGATCGTAACTAAAGGAGTGCTCCACTGTGATTATAATAACTTACCAGATTCTTTCTTAGAAGAATTGGAAGTGGATCTCATTCTAGATCCAATCTTCCACCAGTGACTGGAGGTCGACTTCTCTTTTTTGTTACCCTTTTCAGCGGAATTCATTGTTGAGAGGGGTCTTCACTTTCCATGTAATCCAATCGAAAGTAACTGATAAGAACTTCTGTGTGAAAACACTGTTTTCTTCCAAGGTTAAAGCTCAGTCCCGACTGATAAGTTGAGGATGAGAGATTCTGAATTAGACATAACACTAAGATTTCCACCTGTAGGAATACACAGAGCAATTTCTGTTGTTGGATAAATTAGAACGCTACTTTCACTGAATTCATCCCAACTGTTACAGGAGGTCGGGCTCACCTTATCTTGCTTCCATAGGAGCTGATAAGTCGAATCGCTTTCTTCTATAAGTAACGTGTCAAAGCTTGACGTCGAGTGACATTTTATTGCTCACCGCAGCTATTTGTTTATGAAAGAAGCTTTCAGTTTCTTAGGTAAAAAGAGCTCAAAATTAAATGTTGGAAATTGCTTATCTTTTAGAAACATAGTTATGTCTGGGAAGCTATGCGTCCAAAGTATTTATTTTCTAGAGTAATAAGTAGATTAGTTTCGTCAGTGGTAATGTTTTTGTGCCAATACGGCATTCATCTGGGAATAAAAAGTTTTTTTTAGCAATTTTTTTAGTTTTTTTGTAAAATTTTCACTAAAAAAATATTGATTTTCTTACGTTTCAAGAGCAAAACAAAACATCGTCGTTTTTAAGCTATACAATTCATGTTTAGGTTATTTATTATTAATTGTAATTATTTAATAAAAAGTAACTGAAATAAAATTTTTCTTCATTGATCTGAGTAGGAATTGATTTAATTTTTTTAATTAATTTTTTTATTCTTCTTAATTTTATTAAATAATTATCAGTTATTTTCTCATTAATTCTTAACTGAGAAACAGGGGTGATTAATTAATTAAACTGCTCCTAAAATCCGTAATGCAGCAAGAGTAAGTGACTCTCGTGGTATGGTAATTCTTACCCTTTCCGCCATATTTTGCGTTATGGAGAGAAATTAAGAGTCTTTCCAAAAGTATTCGGTTGTTGTTCATTTCTCAAAAACTAATCATTACCAAATGAAACCAAAACCCTCCCAAAAAATAGCTTTTGAAAATGTACATGATTTTTGTTTATGAAAGGAGACGTCTTCATATGAGGGTCCTTTGGCATTGCAAGATTCAGTCCCCACCTCTCTTTCTTCTCTCAACTCAACTACCAAAATCACATCCTTTTCATTTGCTTTAATTTAATCTTTATATAAGCAGCTTTAAGTAATAATAATAATATTCTTTATATAAGCAGTAATTAAAAACGAATTTCAAGAAGTAAAGTAAAGTTAGCAATTTTAAGAAGTAAATACAATCATTTAAATAAAGCAATCGATTGCTTTATTTCGATGACTATGAAATCAGTATGAAGAGAAAATATATTTCATTACCTTGCGAATAAAAGATCCAAAATTAAAATCTGAAAGTAATGTTATCAGAAAAGTAAAAAAAAAAGCAATATTTTTAACATAACCTAAATGCTATTTAATTTAAGGACCAGACTTCGTTTTAAGTTATAAAGTAAAATTATTTTTAAAATTATGAACTAATATTTTTATTATGATAAAATAACACAACGTAAAAGTTTCAGAAGTTAATCAATTAAGAATGTTGTAAGAATAACGCCCCAAAAATTAAACAATTTTAATTTGAATAAGTCTGCCTGCACAGTTCTTGTAAATTAAATAAAAACACAAACTTAATTTTTTTCTGAAAATATCTTAAAAAATGTAGGGGCCTCACTTAGTCTATTTAACAAATCAATTTTATCTGTTTGGAATGCAAATTCTATAGATTAGGCTGCTTTTTTTTTCTACAAATCTCTACTTATAAGGATTCTTGTTTCACATGAAAACACTATATAACCACTATTAATGCAACTATGTAATGCAATATTTTATGATATTACATATTAAATTTATATATCAAAAAACCATTAAACTGAAACGTATATTTTTATGCCAACAGAAAATATAACAAATTAAATCCCGCAATGCAAAGTTTTAGCCCTTTCTGCCCAAAAGATCTACTAAAAAAGTTTAGAGAGTTCAGAATGTAGCCATTTCCATTTTGTTTTTGAAGCTTGATACCGCTAAATATATGAATTAGCTGGGATAAAAATATCGTTAAAATAAAATAGTAAATAAAAGAAATTTTTAAATTTTACGTCAAACAAATATTTAGATAATAATATATTTTTTCATTTCAAAATAATTATGACGTAAAATGATAAATCAAACCGATTTGGTATACATTCCAACAAAATTTTATTTGCGCATAGCACATCAGAAAAAATCTCTAGAGAAATATTGAATTATAAAATAATGATGATAATAATAATAATAATACAGATTTTTCAGTTGTTTCAACGTATTAAAAATAAATGCTGTTGTTAAATTGAGTTAGATTAAAAAATACGAAAGAGTTAAAATAAAATAAAATAAATAAATGGATGAATGAATCAAAAACACTCGGAATATTTTAAAATAATGTTATCTTTAAAAATGAAAAAAACCTTTAGACGTGTAACACCATTATCCTATTTGCAATTAATTCCTTCTGCTATTATCAAATATTTGAATGAAATTTATAAATCAAACATCGTTAAAGTTATATTAATTTTCACTTAGTGAACATATTATGAAAAGTCAATTTCAAATAAAATCCGCCATCATCCACAATACGAAATATTACAGTATAATTAGTGTAATAATAATAATAAAATGTTTTCATTTGTTTCAAAAAATGAGTTAAATAAAATGAATGAATGAATTAAAAACGCTCAGAATATTTTAAAACAAGGTTATTTTTAAAAATGAAATAAATTTTTATAGACATATAACGCCATTATCCTATTTACGATTCCCTCTAGTAATAAAAAGCATGTGAATATAAATTCCACATCAAACATAATATTAATTTCCAGTTAGGAAAAATATTACGAAAAGTCTATATCAAATAATATCAGCCGAAATATTACAGCATTTATTACTTTATTTAAAGCAAAATAAGTTGAAGGGGCAAAAAATACTATATTGCAATACGAAATATTACAGCATAATATAAGAATTTTTTTTTAAAAAATGTTCTTAAACGAAGCTAAATCTTCAGTAACGTACCAAAAATTAGTTACTAACAATTATGGATATTACACGCGTAGCATTAATATTTGTCATCATATTTTTTTTTACCAGGAAATTTTGTGAAATTCCGGAGAAAGGGAATTTATACCATAATTTTCAACTTAACCGTGGAAGGTTTTTTTACTTTTAAATTTTTTTCTGTTCTCCGTCTATTAAAAATAATGTATAAAAAACTCTTTCAAACTTGAAAGAAAAAAAGGTTTTTTCTGTTGTAAAGGAAGGATTAAATTTAAAGTTAAATTCAAATTTGAAAGAAAAAAGTTTTTTTTTGTTATAAATGAAGGCTTAAATATAAAGTTAAAATTGTACCGATACAGTGCCATATATAATCTTACAATCTTTTTTTATATAAAAACATCTTGAAATCTTAATTTGCAAGTTATTTTTTATTCTGATGCGAAACACTTGAATTGGTCCTGATTAGTGTGGTTTTCATTTCTTAAAATAACAGATTTATAAAAAGAAATATATAAAGGTAATTACTGCTATAGATTTCGGTATTTACTTTTGGATTTAAAAAAACAACAACACATATCTGCTTGTAAACTTGGACATACTTTATATGCTTTAGCTTCACCTGCTCTTTTCGATGAATCAGTTAAAAAAAACGTATAAGGAACAGACGCATAAAAAAGACAGTGAAACGATTGACAGTTTATATCAGTAATTAAATTTATATTCAATAATACCTTTTGAAAAAGGTGAGCGATTAATAGAGCATTAATATGCAATAAAGTATATGTTTTTTTTTTAAAAAATTGCAGTTAAATACTTGCATTTTTCGAACTTCAAACAAAGATAAAATAAACATAATGTTTTCTTTTATTTAATAGCAAAATGTTTTTGCTAAAGTAGATTCAATAAAAAAAAATCATAATTTCCCTCTCCCCCCCTCAAAAAAATATACAAAAAAGAAAGAAGATGAAAAAAATTATAAAAGAAAAGAAAAAGGAAAAAAAAATAATATAGATAAAAAAAATCCGATGCTTTATACGTATTCTAAAAGTGTAGCCCTAACAAACAATGCATTAAAATTTATGAGAACTAAAGCTGAAATAATAACACTTAAGTCAAATTTCACTTCGAAGCATACTGAATTTATTGCCATTATAAGTAAATTTTTTAAAGAATTCATTTCTTCTAAAAGATCCTTACAATCCTTCTCACCTTGAATGATAAATCTAGTCTCGCGCCATCTATTGATTTTGTTCTATTAATAAATGCTTTGCTTTCGTGCAGTCATAATCCCAACGTATTTCTCCCAAAACTAAAAATCAGCTGCCCGGGCCTCTACCAGCTCGGAGACCTTGTCCCGGATCGAAATTTTGTTTACATTCGCCATTTTAATTTGAGAAAATTCTACAAGAAATTAGATTTTCTTCCAGTTTTCAAACAAGAGGCAACTTAATTTTTTTTGTTTGGTTTTCTGTGGTAGAATCAAAGTATCTCCTGTGACAAAAAAAAAAAAAAAAAATGTTAATGATTTTTTTTTTCTGGGTAAGCAGATTTGATTTTAAATAAAATTAAATTTCAAGTTTTAGAATTTTTGTTTAAATGCCTTTCTGTTCTAAACTAGAATTAAAATGTTAAAAAACGAATTATTTAAGTAACTCAATTCGGGTCCTTTTCTGCAGAGAATTGCGCAAATCTTAGTTCTTTTCGCAACGATTCTGCTAAGGTGGAGGGAGAAACACGTAACAAAAGTTTATCGTCAGAATCAGGAATCAAGATCGAAACGATCGAAATTCACTATCAGATAGCTTGTGCTGCCATCTATTGAACATTTATTGACTCACTGTTATGTCTGTGCAATTGGAAGTCGAAAAAAAAAAAAATACTATATCTGTTAAAAAGAAATTACAATTGGAATGAAATTAAAATAAATATATCTTTATCTCTCCCAAAAGTTTTACAATAAAATAAATAAATAAAAAAATTATCCAAACTGTATTAACAAAAGACTATTTAATTGGAAAAATTATTTATGAAACATTTTTATGTTTGATAGATGATATTTCATCAAAAATTTTAAGAGACTTCAGGAAAGAACCTAAAGAGATGCAAAACGATAAAAAGTTAAAATATTTGTAGAAAGTTAAAATATTTCAATAAAAAATATAGAAACTAAAATTTAATTGTTCAGTCTTATTCAATTTAAAACTTCCCATTCTTAATATTCAAAGAGATTATTAAACTGATAAAACTGATAAAATAAAATTAAGGAAACAAGTTAAGAAAGTCATTTCCGTGTAATTAAAATATATCATTTATATAGATAAAGACGTATACTTTCAGGATAGAATAACTACATTTTTTTAATATCTATTACTTGAATATTTGTATCTCTTGGATATCTATTTCACTTATAAAATATTGTATTAAAATAAAACCTTTGACATAAATAAATACACAATTAAATATTTATTTTTAAAACTTTTAAATACATTACAAATATATATTGAAAGAGTCATTTTAAGAGTCATCGTAAAAAATGCTATAAATCGGTGTAAAGTCATTTATCATTTTTTCTGTATGATGTGTCTAATGGCATATTTTAATTCAAAGAAGCAGTATTTCTTAATAATGTTATTGAAATTAATAATATGGACTTTAATAAATTGCAATATTTATTTAAATGCAACAGTAACAAAGCATTGCTGAATTATTCGAAATTTTGATATTTAATTTGTAATGTTACATGTGCTTTATAGATGGCGCCACACATGCAAGGATCTGTTTTTGAGATAAATAATCTTTTAAATCGCAGCTTTTAAAGTAAGTCTCCTCACTACATGGGAGTATAATTTTTGGAAATAAATCAAAGATTTAATATCGAAATCAATAAAAATTTTAATGATATTCTTAGTAGATCTGTAAGTTATGTATTTTATTAGAATGTTTATTGGAGACCTGTCCCTTCTTAAGAGCATTTGTAGTGATGACCTTTAACCTAACGACAATTCGATAATATTTACGCTTTGCGACATTATTGCGAAAAAGTAAATTTAGTGGTAAAAACTCGAGAAGGGAATGATCATTTTCAGTATAAGTTTTGTTTTTCCTGCCGAGAAAGAAATGGATTGAAAAACGGAATTTGGATTTTAAAACTGTTGCAATTTTATTTTGCAATTTTTGTTTGGAAGTATTGATTCGAAGGAAGGAAAACAATTTTTATAGCTTTTTCGATTTCGGCATTAGTTTGTGTTTGTGTGTCGAAAGTTATTCAGAATTATATATCATTTATTGTTTCTAAATTGTTGGGATAATTTTCAGCTTTCTTTCTGAATCTCATTCATGTGAATATTTAAGTTTTTTTTTTTTTTCCCACAAGTATTCTTGTGGCCGTTCTTTTCCTACATTTGAAACGGCGGAAGAAAGTGAAAGAAATACTTGATAAATTTTAATAGACCATAAAATTTCTGAGACATTTTACAAGGTGAGGTCAAATAGACAGGCATGAAGTGCAATAAAATAAGTTTACGAAAAAGAAGAAAGAAATTAAAGAGAATATATTTAAAAAAATAGTTCTTATATATAAATACACAGAGAATTAAAACGATATCATGTCTGTTGAATCAATTTCCGTGCCATCCATAAATATTTAAAAATTAATGAGTTCGTTAATTGGAGGATCTCAAAAACTTTAAAATACAATAATCCGAGCTGTCTTCAAAGAAAAATATATTATTATTTTAATAAATTTTATTCTGTTCAGAACAATTTTATTCTATTTGTCAGAAATCTGATTGAACAATGAACAACAGTTTTAATAAACAGTTCCTTATATTCCAAATGATAAAGATAATCCTCCCCCTGCCCCAAGGACTTATAAATTTCTTTTCAAACGAAATGCTATTTTAGCAGACCTCATTAAGTTTCAAAAATTCAGATGGTCGTATTGAATTCAGAATCATACGATTCAACAGATTCGTATGATCGTAATTGCCAAATAATAATAATAATTTTTTAAAGGTGACCTTTATTGCCCATCATTAAAAGTCAGAATCAACTGCATATTCCAATCTAATTTTGTTATCTTTGAAACAGAAAAGGCATGGATTTCTTTGACTGTTTTTCTTTTTCTCTAAACTTAAAGTAGTTGTTTAACTTTTCATTTTTGTCGAATTTTATTTTTGTTTCTTTAATAGATAGGAAGCAAAACAAATATCTTTGGATCCAAGCTAGAATTTTGATACTAACATTTCCTAATTTTGAAGTGCATCTGATGGACGTCAAAGAGATTTTTTCGAGTTTATCGTATGCAGTGTTTTCCTTGTCCTGAGTAAAGCAGGATCATGATGGGCAGTTGCCCCGGGCCCCCATGTCAGAGGGGACCTCCAAATAGAAAAATACCATAGACAAGTTATAAGCACTTCTATTCATGGTTCTTTATTACTGAAGAAGTCAAGCAGAATTAGTCTCCAAAGAAGTTTTTGCCCCAGGTCCCAAGTAGGCTAAGTAAGGCTCTATGTCAGATATCATCTCATTAGGTACGAACTGATACTTACTCGCGCATTTCTAATTCTCTCTGTCTTTTGTTATAACATTCATTTCATTTCAATACTTCTCAGTATATTCTTAACAGCTGGCATGTTAATTCATAAGACATGTTAAATTTAAGGTGTGACTGAAAATGTGATTTCATCTAATAATGTGAGTTTTTAATGATTTTGGGGCTTTTAAAACGATGCTTCGGAAAAGGATGTATAAATGTTCTTTTCCTATACAATGGATTTAAAATCCAGACATTTGAGAGGTTTTTTTGGGGGGGTGGTGAATTTAAAACGTAATCTGAGATATCTGAAAATTCTTAAGCAGAAAGCTTTCATAAATTACATAATTTTCTGTAAAAAATTTTCTGTAAAAATTTACTGAATATTTTTAATTGGCAATTAGAATAATTAGAATCAATAAATTTACTATACTTATAAAACATTAAAAAATTAAATTCAAAAGTAAATTAATAATAAGAAGAATAATTAAATAAAAATTAGTTTTTATCATTATACATCAATAGAAAAAGTTTTATAGCGTTGAATATTGCATATTATTCACGAATTTTACAATTTTACAGCGATATTATGCACTGATTAAGAGGTAGGTTTATTTGGAAACTATGAACGAATAAATCTCCACTAAATTCGAGAAAATTTGTAGTTTGATTTTTTTCGTAAAAATGATCACAATAGCAGTTCCATCCATCCTTTAATTGCTATCTTCTTTTGTATTAAAATGATGTTAACACTCAATTAAAATTATCATTTTAAAAAAGTGTATGAAGAAGATCAAGAAGCAGGAAACTATTCACTAATAATGCCATTAAATTCTAGACTGTTCGTACAAATAGTCACAATATCAGCTTCCATCCATCTTTTAATTTTAATTTCTTTTTCGTATTTATATGATGTTAGCACCTCAATTAAAACTATTCTATTTCTTTTTAAAGAATCGTATTTAGAAGATTAAGAAGTAGGGTTTATCGAAAGCAATTCACGAGAAAAAGCACATTAAATTCGAGGAAACTTGTAATATGAAACCTTTGTGCAAATGATTACAATAGCGGCTTCCATCCATCTTTTAATTGTCATTACTTTTTATACTTAAATGATGTTAGCCCCTCAATTAAAAATATTCTATCATTTTAAAAAAAGAATTGTATTATTTACAACTATGAAAAGCAACATAGATTCAAAAATCGCTTATAACTGAATACAGGTTGTTCTCAGTGGAATTTATAATTCATTTAAAAGCAAGCCAAACCTACAATAGCTATAGTTTTTCCTTTGAAGTTAATTTTCCTTTGAGTAGAGCTGCGAACCAAAGTCAGCATCCCAATTAAGAAATTGTTGATTATTTGGGTAAGAGATAATAATATTCGCAGTAAAGAGAGATAAAGCAACTTCAAAAATCACTCAGAAATAAATGCAGATTACACATAGAAAATGTATAATTCTTGTGTTCCTAAATGCAAAACAAGTGCAGACTCTTCATCTCTTAATTTGAAAAGTCACGACAATAGCTTTCACCCTTCCTCTCGTCTTTGTTTTCCTTTGTGCTTAATTGGGAGCCAAAGTCAATGTCACAGCTCAGAGCAATCTAATTTTAACTTCACTTGCCATCGGCGGGAAGATAATAAGTGTATTCTTTATTAAGTCTAGTCTGTGTTCGCGTACCCTCCTGATTATCAATAAATAAATTTAATGGCTTTGATAGTTTCTCGGCAGCTATGCATGGCTTGGGAAAAGGTTTAAACCAAGGAAGAGGGAAGCAAGAATCATCAAATTAAGTTAAAATTCTTGATTTGGAGAAACATCAGTACAAATCAACAAGCAAATATTCTTTTCCCTCTAACAATTAAGAAACTATTATTGGTTATTTTATTACATTTATTTAGTTTATTGTGCTTTGGGTTTCGTATTAACTTCGATTGGTTAAAAATTTAACAGCTTTTTAAGTACTTCATTTTCATTTAATTTGGGATTGAGGTATCCAGATATTTATATAAATTAAGTCCCCGTTTCTTTGTGTGGAAGAAATAAAAAAGTCTGATAGCTTCAAATTTCAGTATTTGGAATTTGTTTTTTATGACAAATTAACCTTTTTGTTATTTTATCTTCAAAAAATATAATTACGTCATAGAAATGTAAAAAGTTCTTAATTTCCCCTAAAATCGCATTCAAAAACGCGTACTTCGTTACTATGTATTTATATTTCAAAAAATATATATATTCAGTCACATCAGAACTTCTTATTTCACAAAGATCACCATTTAAAGAATAGCGATTAATTATGCAGAATTGCATTATATTCGCAAATAAGATAAAGGAGGGTTTTTTTTGTGTGTGAAAGTATTATAGCATGACACGAATCATAAAAGAAAAATACGTATTTAATTATTATTTACTAAAAAAACTTATTATTTTGGATGTATGTATTAAAAATATATTCAGTCTTTAAAGGAATAAATATGAGTTATATCAGAAACTGACAGTTTGTTAAAAGATTCAGGATCAGTAATTTATTTTTTCAAAAACGCTGTAAGAAGAGCGTGAAAATTAAATGGAAAAAATCCAGATTAAGGGAGTAAAAATTATTAATTTCATTTCTTGAGTTAAAATCAGTGAAGTGATAGGAAACAGTCGAAATGCACAGTTTGAAGGAAAAACCTACCTACATATCTTAAATAATATAGGATGCTCGGCGGGGTGAAATGGAAATCACGAAATTTTGCTCTCTGTTTTAAATCTACGAATATAGAATTAAAAAAAAAAACCTTTCTTGAAGAACCAGAACAATGAGTGATGCTCGATTAGCTCAGACCAGAAATTCCAAATTCTGTTTATTTATTCCAGTAAACATATGCAAAAGATTTTTTTGTATGGTTTTGTAATAAAAAATTTCAAATGTTATTAATTTCTTTTATAATTAATCATTTTTATGTTTATATTTTTCATGATTAGTTAAATTTTGTTGAAAATTTTTCGTTTAATCAGCGACAATTTTTTTGACTTTAAAAATATATAAATAATGTACAAAAATTTTATTAAGAAAGATGAACAAAATGCACAGACTACTTAAATAAATTTAGAAGAAAACAATCATCACGTTTTATGTTTTATAAATATTATTCGTAAACGTATTCAGACATTGAGTCTGAGTTGCCTAAGTATATAAATCAACTGCAAAGGAATATTATTTTCGTCATCAGAACTGTTGTACTTCGGTCGTTTTTATTATTATTTTCTTATTTGCCTGACTCGTATTTTTCCTTCTCATTACTAAAACGTGCGCTAGACATATAGTGTATACTTTCGTCCTTTCAACATTTTAAGGTTGACTGAATCTGCTGACAAGATATCAACAGAGTTGTTTGCTTAAAGGAAAACTCTAAGTAAGAAAAGTATTTGATTTATGGAGACCATCTAATAAAATATGCATGCCAAACAGAAAATGTCGATTTTGACCTTGAAAAGTTCCACCTGCCTTGTCTGAATGCTCTTTGCGTTTTTTATTATTTTATATTTATCTGCGAAGTCGAATTCTAAACCTTCATTTACGCTATTTTCATCTTTTTAACTGACACGTATTGACACTTGGGAAAGTCTAATATTTTTCTTCCTCTAATATTTATTTAAGTAGGATATTTTAACCTATAAGTTGAAAGTAATGATAGTTGTAGAGTTTTTGAACTCGAAATTTCCTTTTTCAGTAAAATATTCAAGTTGTCTAGCTAAACCAAGTATAGTTTTACAAAATTAATTAAAAATACAAAATTTCAAATATTTCAAACTTAAGTGTAGATTTTTCTAAGTGGATTCAAAACTACATTGAACCTGAATAAAATTTTAATTATAATTTAATTAATTGTAATCAATTAAAATTTTTTATATATTATTGCGATATCCATCAATCAAAGGTTTATACATATATATACATATGTAATGATATTTTAACATTTAATTTAAATCCAAATTAATTCCTAAAGTTTTATCTCAATTTAGCCCATAGTAACTTCATTCTAAAATATTCTCTTATTTCCTAATTCGATTCCACGTTATCTATTTAATTAATTCAAGAAATACTTTGAAAAGTTCTTTAGTCAGTGATTCTCACGGTGAGAGTGATTGATAAAAGTTGCTGACCTAAGCAAATAGTTTTACAAAATGATCCCTGTGTTTCCCTGCTTTGAAAGTCATATGTGTAGAAATCCCTATGAGAATTTTAATAATATATTGACACTATAAACAATATTTTCCCTACCAAAATATGCGGTATAAATGAGGGAAAATTAATTTCTTCCCTTTTTTCCGTCACATCTTGTTTGCCCGCACTGCTTGTAAATATGTTGCCTACCTTCGGAGAAAGAATAAAGCGAGAAATGAAAAGGCTTCTTCAATGTCTGCACACACACACACACACACACACACACACACACACACACACACACACACACACACACACACACACACACACACACACACACACACACACACACGCGCGCGCGCACGAGAACATATTCTTTACTCACCATAGAATATTTTCATTTCTTAACTAAAATTGAAACCCATTGATGAAAAGAAATTTTTCATTTGCAATCATATGATTTTCATACGTTTAGAGCAGTATTCCGATGGCGTTTTACAAAAAAAGACCTAAAACCAACCAAGCAGAATGCTTAATTTAAAATTTTAAATTTGAAAACCTCAATTTTTTTTTCATATAAAAGAACTGCAAAACTAATTTCACATAATTTTTTGAAGTCACAGAAAGTTGCAGAACTAATTTCATCCGCTTTTCTCGTGAAATGAAATTTGCATAACAAGGGGGGAAAAACTACCGAAAAAATGTAATCGAAATTCCAAACATACCTATTGATTTAAGACAACCGAGCTATACGAAATCATCGACGCGCTTGATCACCAAAAGAATTTGATGAATTCTCAGTATTTTTTTCCAAATCTCACTTTCTTAATTAAAATAAATGAGATTCGTTTTTCTGAGAAAACGGGGAAATTAATTTTAATTTTCATGACATAGCAGCTTTAAAAAAATAACTGTTTGATGAAATTTAATTGGATTAGAAATATACCCTTTTTCCCGAAGAGTAAAATTAGGATTATTCTATTACAAATCTTTTTAAAAAAAGAAATAAATTTTAGAAATAAAATCTATCCTCAAATTTCAGGAACTAAATCCAATTAGGAATTGAATTTTATAGCTTTTTATAACTTAGTAAAATAAAAATACTTAATTTTTTTCCTTACATATTGCAACACAAATGTGCGCACTAAAGATAAACCAAAGCAGGATCTGTTATTTTAATAGGGATTTAAGAATTGACATTTTTTAAATGGACAATCTAATCCAATCATTTCACAGATAATCTACTTACAAAGCAAGTTTTAATTTTTTTTAAAAAACCTAAATCATTTAATGGATATATATTGATAAAGATTTCTATAATTTAATAAAATAGAGATACTTTTTTTCCCTTGAATGTTGCAACACAAATGTGTTCTGAAAATAAATCGAAGCAAAATCTGATGCTAGTAGAGCTTTAAGAATTGCCATTTTTTAACGAACAATCTAATCATTTCAGTTTATCTACTTACAAAGCAAGATTTTACAATTTTTAAAAAAAACCTAGATCAATTAATGGATATCTATTAATAAAGATTTCTACTCTTACAAAGATTTCTAAAGCCTGCCAAACAAGGTTTTAGAAATATTTATAAAATCTAGATCAGTGGATGTCTATTGATTCAGATTTCTACTCTTAAGCAACGGTAACCGGTAGTCTATTGTTAAATCTCAGCTTCGGCACCATGGGGTTCCAAGTTTGAAATATGCGACCACCAACGAATCCATGCGTTTGTGGAACAGGTGCATTCGACGTAGAGAATGAAATGTGCCCCCTGGAGATGTGACGAAGCTTGAAGAGAGATGGATCAATTTAGATCTTTTCATAAACCGATGGTTCCGAGTTATTGTTACCTGTTACATGTGGATCCAAATAGCCTCCACACTGCTAAATTTCATTAAACTAAATTTATAAAGACGAATATCCCTTCAAACTGCAAAATAATACGTTGGAAATAAAATCAATTTGTATGATGAAATAAAATGATTTTGTATGTTGTTAATGATATTTCATAAGTATTCTTATTTAATTAGTTTTCTTACATTAATAGACCAAGCGCATGAAATGCTAAGTTGAGTTATATTGGGTGTATAAATATGACTTTTTAAAGTTAAAAAATTTATATTTGTAATAAAAATTAAGTTTTATCTATTCAAAGCCTTTTCCCTCAGAAATTGAAATATTTTTCCAGCTTTCGGACAGCAAATAAATTCTGCGAGAGAAAAGTCCATTGTTTTAGATGCAGTCAAGGTGTCAAATCAATTTTTAATATGTGCATGGGAATTTAACATATTTTCAGACAGATGATTCTGCATGGAAAGAAACATGTCGTAGTGTGGAGGAGCAAGATCTGGTGAATACGGTTAGTGGAGCAAAACATTCCAAAGAATTGATTCTGAAATTTTTCTCAGTGGTTTGACAATATGTTTGTGCGCATCATCATAGTGGAAAACAATTTTGTAATGTCTTTTATCATATTTTGGACGTTTCTCTTTCAATGCGTGGTTCAAAGTCATCAGCTGTGGCTTGTATCATTAACCTTTGATGGTTTGAGTTGCAGGAGTGCATCATAAGCTCTTAATCTTTTCCACGCCTTCTTTCATATGTATTGAAGTCATTTTTAAATCGCGAATAAATTATTTTATATTACCTAGAGTATGTTCATCATAAATGTCCAATAGCAACCGATATGTTTCGGAAGCCTTTTTTTTTTTTTTTTTTTTTTCAATGAAGCATTTTAGCTTTATGTTCAGCAAATGCTTTTTGGCACAAAGTTTTCATGTTATCTATAAAAAAATATTTTTAAGTGATAACATGTCAGCTAATAACATGTTTTTTAATAGATAGTATATTAGCTAGTAGTCACATGCTAATTTTTGAAGGTTGTTGTCAAATCTTTTAAATACTTTTCGGATTTATTTGGAGATAAACAGTACTACTAACAATATTTATTAAAAATTGCTGAAGTCGTTTTAATACAACTAATATATACTCAGCTTATCGATAATTTTATTTTTCGTTAGAAAAATTTTTAACAGGTAAGATAAATATTCTAAAATGAATTTCTTGTGTGCATCTAAAAAAAATAAATGCTTTAAAATGATTTTTCCCTCTGTATATTAATATATTGAAATTTGAAGAACTAATAAATAAAATGAAAAGAATGCAATATATATTAAAAAATATTTTAAACTATACCATTGTTGCCTATAAATTGTTTCAGGATTTAAATTTGTTTAATATAACACGTTTCCTGCCTGCGATAGCTTCAAAGAATTTTTCTTAGGCCCTGAAAAAAAAAACCCATAAAATTTGTTTCCAACAAAATTATGATTTTTTTTCAAGCAATTTTTCTCAAGAAGATTGGAATTTGAAGAGCCTTGAAAGATTAATTTGTTATGCTCATTAAGTTCTCGAAAATCTTTTTAGCACCGAGAAGAATTATTGAATAAAGAGAAAGAGAATTATCGATTACCTAATCATGAATTTTTCAGAATCACCTTTCCAGCTCATTAAAGTAGCAAAAGATAAAAAAGTGGACTTGATATGACAGGTTTGCAAGAATTTTAAAAGATATTTTTACATTGTTATTTATCATTATTGAACATTTAAGCATCGTTCAAAAAAATCCAATTTATTCATTATGGAGTTGTTTTAATTCATGAGTCCTCATAAATAATAAGTGCATGTCTCAGAAATTTCATATTCCTCTTGTCGGTAAAACATGTTACTGTAAATGGGTTTAAAGAAATACTTTGTTTGCAATGGTTGCCAATGGATGTTTTTTTTTAATTTAATGAAAAAAATTAAAGACTTATCTCTACGAATGCAGTAATAAGAAGAATTCTTTATTTTAATCATTTTCTATTTTTTGATGTTTAATATATAATTCACAATTATAACTATCATGAAATCATGTCATGATTTTTTTCCTCATATTATTTACTAGGTATTGTTTACGTGACTCATATACAGTAAATATTTAATTAAATTAATTAACTAATTTATAATTAAGTTAGGTTTATATGAAAAAAGTATTGATGCGGGAAACATTCAGTTTTATAAAATTTGTATACTTCAACCCAGTACTTGGAGGAAATGTGAGAAAAATCACTGATTATATAATATTAAATATGAGATAGTAGTTACATAAAAATGCAATAAAATTTCTAAAAGTTCGTAGATTTCTTAATTAAAATTAAAATTGATTACTATTTTGAAAAATTTTTTTTGATGCTTTAAAGTTTTGTTAAAGGTATTAATTTCCTTTATTAGGATTTTTAGAAATCTCCCTATTTTCATATTTTAATAAGTTGTTGTTTCTAATGGCACTTGTCATTGACATGCCAGATGACTAAAGAGCCATTGCGATTTAATCCGAATTTTGCGTCTCTGTTTTTTTTAGTAGCGCCATCTAGGGCCAAGCGTACGAGTTAGCTACTCTCACGTCACAACCTTTTTAAGGGACGGACTTCAAGCATTTTATTAACTTCTCCACAGATCACAATTTAGACCTGGATCAGAGACCGATCACCTCTGAACCTTAATGGATACCTCTCACCTTTAATGTATATCTTATTTGTACAAAAATTTGAAAATATAGATGCCCTAGCTCAAGTCACTTTAAAGTGAAAGAAAAGTAATCATTAAGCATATTGTTATATTTTTGTTTCCAAGTTATTTTTCAGAAGCAATAGACTGAAATATAGTTTACTAAAGTCTATCTGTTATGGATAGTGTTTGAAATATTTCGCGAAGCCAGTTTTTCAGTGGATAGTTTTCAGCCTGTTTATGCAATTTTCCTTCTTCAACTGAAATACTATAATTAGTTACACTTATATCGTTGTGTTTCTTCACACAGAAGAATTATTTAAGATATTTAACTTACATTGACTAGACACAATTATCTTTGTAGATAACTGCAAATAAAACATTCCTAATGCTCTAAATTACCTCATTTATTACTTTTTCTGTCTTCTGTCTGTTGTATAATCAAATGTTACTATTATTTTTTAAAGATGACCAAATACATAGATTTAAAGACTATTGCCAATAAACTAATGAATTTATTTTTGCACTTTTTTTAAAATCATGTACGAAGTTTACAACAAACAAAATTGCAAAGAATAATATTTAAGAAGTATTCCTAATAAACTGCTGAAAATATTTTTACTATTTTTCTTTCTTACATATAAAATCTGCAAAGAGGAAAAAAATTTAATTGCCCAAAAATTCGACCTCGAAATGATGAACCTTCACATTTTTAAAAGACCATATTAACCTGTAAAAAATAATATGTCTGTCAGTCTGTGTGCCTACGAAAGCGACTACTGGAAATGACATCAAACCAGATGAATGAAAAAAAAATACCATTGCAGTTGCAGTTCTGTGCAAAATTTTGGACTAGATACCTCTCCCCCCCCAAAAAAAAAAAGTATGTGTTTCAGTCTACACATATGCATGAAGATATTATTATTTTCCTCCCTATGTGTGGGGAAATATGGAAGAAAATTTTGTATATTTTTTTCTTCCAATTAAATATTTTCTAAACATAGAAGTACATTATATAAAAAGCGGTTTCTTAAAAATTTTCATAAATTTTTCTGTTTTTTTTTAAAGATTTATGATAAATTTTATGGAGGAACTTTTTAGAAAAGCCTCCTAAATACTGTATTAAAATTCGGAATTATGAATGATATTGTTCATATGAATGATATGTCCCATATTGTCTGCAGATGGAAAAGAATCACGAAACACATTATGCTTATTAAAAAAAAGATAATTATTAATCTACTTTAGAAAACTATAGAAGTGTTACTCCTTGATTATTAACTCCTCAAATGTTCTGCTTTCATTGCTATTTGATAAAAATGATACCTTTCGTTTCAAGAATGTACTATTCTGATTCAACTAAGAATTCATAGAGATTTGACTAGCTTATGTATTTTGTATAATTCTTGAATTGTATTATTGCACATATTTCTTCTGAAATTATTTACATTTCAAAAGAGATAATTTGATCCACGTTTGGTGGACGGGCAAGACAATTAATAGGTTATTAATCATGTATAAACAAGCTCTTATGCTGGAATGAATTTTAAGGATTTTTTTTCCTGACATTTTGTAAAAGAATTTAATTCATTATACGCTAAATTACTCTCTGACATTGATTTTAGGCTAAATTATTCTGCCTAAGTTGTCAAGTTGGCGAAAGATTGAAAGGGGTAGATGCCAAAGCAAGTGTCGCCACTGCACCTGATACTAAGTAGAATCATCGGATTCAGGGTACTTTGAATCGATTCACAATTCAGGTGTCACCATGGGGAGGTTAGCTGTAGTGATTCAAAGTCGAGTCTCTTCGAGGAAACGATTTGTGAAAAAGAAACTAGATTGCCTCTATCATCTTCTCACTTGGAGATTCCAAGCACATCTTTTGAGCCAATTTCACCGAGGCCTGCTTCTATTTTTAGATTCCTGATAGAGCCCTTCGCTCTCTTTAAGAGGGCCAACAGGGAAAGGGGAAAAAAAGGAGGCTAAATCTCGACCACGGAGGAGGAGCCATCGAGCGATGTGACGTCACAGTCTTCGTTTCCTAGGCAATGCACCTCCCTCACCCCCCAAATGAGTGGTGAGTGGGTGGAAATTCATCACCTTCTATTGAGGACCTCCTCCCCTCCCCCCTTACAAGAAAGTTTCATAAAGGCATTTGAGCAGAAGATTAGGGCAATAGTGCGAAAAAGAAAAAGAAAGTTAAGGTTGGACACGAGTAGTGATTTTAAATGCTCATTTCCTAAATGAATATCAGGCCCAGTGACGTACGCCTTTAACGCCTTTCTCCTCACACTTAATTCTCCCTCCTGGCACATACTTAAAAATTGAAATGGTCTTGTCAACAGCCAGAATAAAAGGCATTAGGGGAGGAAGAAACAAGAAATTGCCCTTTCTAGCGGATGGCAAGAATTAATAAAATGTGCGTTTAGGGAATTTAATCTTGTTCCTGATATAAATAACTGAGGCGGAACTGATTGTGGAAGTAAATAGGATTTTTTTTTTCATTTTCCATATGGTGATGTTATGATATTTGCTTGAGGTTATTTTTAGTCATAATTACATTAATATACGTTTACACAGAATCACTTTACTATTTTTAGATTTTTTTTACAGCTTAACTACTGGAATAGATAAGTAGCAATAACTTCATAGATTAGTAGTTCCAAAATATTAAGTATCAAATTAAAAGAAAAAGGCAAATAATTATTTTAAATTATATTGATTAAATGTAATATATTCTTTGGATATTACAAATAAATTTATTTCCTGTTGAATCGAAACAATCCTTCCACTGTTAAAAAATCCCCTTATTCTTTCTTAAGATGATGAAGGAAAGAGAAATAGCAAAATAATTGGTCAAATCTCCAGGTTTCTCTTACATGCATTATTGATCACTTTTTCAGCGAGTTCAGCCAATGACATACAAGATGCTCTGCTTAATCCTGGCCTCACTACTGAGTTTCAAACTACTATAAAAATGCATATATTTTCAGTTGAATAAATATTTTAAAATTATTAATTAATTGTATTTTATGTTGTTTCAATCAATAATTGCATATCCGAAATATATTGAAATTTAAATTTTTGCAATGTACCCTGTTCAATAAGTCATATTTAGCAATTCTCGACACACTAGTATTTTACACAGTAGAAACTCCACTATTCTTTGTTTAAAACTCAAATATGTCAAGAATATTTTATTAAATATGATTGATAAGAATGAAGGACCGTATGAAAATTTCGATTTCCTTATCTTTTTATTTCATTCATCGACTTAAATAATTTAAAGTATAATTCGTCGTGCAGCTTAAACATTTTTTTTTCGATTGGAAGTACATGTCCTATCTCTTATGGTACGGAAATTAATTGCTAAATTACGATTTGAGCAGATATTCTGTGAAATTTTGACATACATTTTTAGCCAAATAACACTCCTTTGTGGCTTGGTGGTGAAACATCGGGTTGATTGTAAAAGAGTCGAAGATTCGTGTGTGAAGGTCTCTTAAGTTCTGTCATGTATGTTAGCTTTCTACAGATTAAATCTGTCGTGGGTCAACTGAGTTCACAGCGAAGAAGTTTATTTCTGCAGCATATTGCTCCATCATTTTGAGGGAAACCTTAATCTTTCAGTTATACCACATGAAATTTTCCCTGGATAAGGAATTGAGCGTTAATATTATAGAATTGAATTATCTAAGGTTATTATAGAGTTGAATACAATTAAGAATTTAATCCAATCCTCCTCAAAGGCGGAGAAAAAGACACTGGCGGGTTTAACTCATTAAAAGCGGGGGATCTTGACGAAAGTATGTTAGGTAACGCTGATCAAATCGTAGTACTACGACTCCCACCTTTAAAGGGTTGAGATTTAAATTATATTTTTCATAAAAGAGTTGTTGATACGTTTTTGATTTCACTTTTTTTCAGTTAGATTGTCAATAAAAATAAATAAAAGTAATCTGAATTTGAAATATGATATTAAAATTTGATAAATTAATACTTTATATTTGATTAATGATTAGTTTTATCTTCTACATTTTTATTATTATTGATCACATAATCCTATGCACTTGCACAGATGGATTTGTTTAAAAAAATGGTCGTAAACGGATTGCTAGAATTATTTTTTAAAACCTTGAAGTAAATTGAGAGGGAAAGAGTTAAGATGTATCGTTCTAGATTTTTTTTAAATGTAATCATTGCTTAATTTCTCAAAGTATTTTAAATTATATTGGCATGTTTAAAACGAGTTTCCTAAATTAGGTTTATTGAGGAAATTCACTACTCGGAAGTACCTTGATAATCCGGAGGCAGAAAGCTCCAATTAGCACAAATTCTTTGATGCTCTGCTGCTATTTCAATCACCCCAGGTGCCAAATTCGCACTTACTACAATGTTTAAGACACCTTACGTTAACAACAATGAACGTAATGTCATGAATGACTTGAAGAGTTTTGTTTGTGCTTCTTTTCTTAGAATAAACGTAAGCGCCGTGTAACAGCTGATAATTTGTAATTCGTCCAAGTCTATTAACAGAACAAAGAGACCACGAGAACGTAAAATAAGTGTTGGCAATTGCTGATTGTATGTCTTATAAATCAACGAAGTTTGTTGAGAAGATTATGTCTTCAAGAACAATTCTTTCGACTGATAAATGTTCATTAGATACTGCAGAAGTCTGTTGGAAAAAATAAACTTTCATTGGATCGCGGCCAGCTAAGATTCCCAATAGGGTTACAGATTTAATATAAAATGAAAGATGTTGCTCCTGGAAAGATATATTAGTTGATGAAACTGTTAATTAAAATGTAAATTATTTTAATTTGTAAGTAGCTTTAACAAACAAAAGTTTAAAACACATTTTTATTATTGTATTAAAAGTTAGCATTTTCAAAACCTTTTTTTTTTGTTTTAATTATTTATAATTTATTGTTATAATATTATGAAGTCTAGAAATTATCTTTCTCGAATTCACTATCAGGTGACACCACGAGTATGAAATCAAAATTTAATAATATCAATCGATCAGTTAATAAGTGGACATTAATAAGTTCTGAAAACTTAATTGATTATAAGTTATTCTATTTTCATTGAGAAAACACAAGTGTGTAAAATTTCAAAACTCTAGCATATCAGGAAATGAGAAAAATTTGTTTATGATATTCCATCCCCACCAAAATAAAAAGAAAGTAGAGTTAAATATGTTTAGTAAAAATATTTTTTGTAAACTCAATTTTATTAGCGTATTACTTTTTAGACTTTAACTTATACTTCTCTGTTAATAATATTATGGAGTCTTAAAATCAGAATTTTCTCAAATTCAGTATCAGATGGCACTATTTGTATGGAATGAAGATCTAATTAACTGATTAACTAATTAAGTTTTAGTTCTAGGGATGTAAAGGTAGGACATAAAAACGGCTGAGCTGGTTAAGACATGAAAAATCCTACTATTCCCTAAAAATGCATACTACATAAGGCCTGCTTTTCAAGAAGCATCAATCCCAGACAATGTAATGCACGATCAAGTAGATTTTAACGCAAAGAATAAAGAGGAATCAAGATATTTTTAAGAATTAATTTTCACCATATGTATATTCACAATAAAATCCCCAGAAAATAATTCCCTTTGAAGGTAAAGATAAGAGCACAGACGTCGGGAAACAGATACTTGGTCGATTCAGATCAGCTCGAGGGAAGAATCACAATCGCAGAACATGAAATAAAATAAATAAGAAGAATGGGAGCTGGAGTTTTCCTCAAGCTGACTGCATGACATTGCGCCTTGTCATGTAGCGACAATTAAGCGGGTGGTAATGGAAGGTCTTGTAATTTCACCTTCATTTCTTTGGCAAGAGTCCTTCTTTTGTGATTATGCCTCACTTCCATACCGAAATATCCCTTTCGGAAAATGACATTTTCTTTTATGAAAAGCCAGTGTTCTAAGAGTTAGTTCGAATGCTAGTTAATACAGTTTGTTGGAACAATTATTTGATAAGATATTACCGGGAAATTACTATATTATTATTCTATTTTGAAGCAATACTAAGGGTAGAAGGGAATGAGTTTAAATTTTTAATCCTCATCAGATAATATGGAAGACACCAGAGCTGACACCTTCATTCCCCAGTTATTGCATCGTACTAGTGGGAAGGCGTTTGCCTTGGATATCATATTTAGCGAACACCAAACCCAAATGCATAAAAAAATAAATATTCAGTACTACCTATTTTCGAACTTGGAATCATCCCGCTCAAGTAGAGATCTTATCACTCAGCCACCGCGGCTTCCTATTATACTTAATTTAGTGTCACAGTGAATTTTTAATTTATATATATTTATTTGTTGTAGATTGCAAATTGTATAATTGAAGTTTTAAATACCTTGTGATTAGAGCTCTAATAAAAAATTGCAAAAAATATCATCTGCCCAAACTGATTTTAAATTATGTGTGTTATCGATTTCCCTCCTCTTTTTTCTGTTCTTGAGTCACACAACTAATTAATTTTTTGAAAAAAGAAAAAAAAAAAAAAAATGTACGTTTCTTGTTTCTCTGTGTGTATTTCGTTTTTCTTGAAGAATCAAATAGCGACCAGTTAATACTTGAATTCAAGTGATATTTATGCTTACGATTAAATAATGTGAGTTTCTATATGCAAAGCCAGGAATTGGACATTAAAAATTTAATTTACGAAATAAAATATCATTATTAACTTGAAAAAAAGTTCTAAGCATTTTGGATTAACTTTCATCGAATAGGATGTTGTTTCTTTAGAAGCTGATTAACATTTTACCATTTAATTTTGAAAAATGATCTTTCAATACTCCTTAAAAATAAATTGTTTTTGTTTTATAAACTAATAATATGTTTTTCTGTAAATAATTAACAATAGATAAAAATTGATTAGTAAATACATGATCAAAATTTAGAGAAGGGAGTAAAAAGGCGGAATGATTCTATATCGATTCGTTCATAAAATATTGAAATTAATCCATTGATATAATTTAGAGATAAAACTGAATAGTAATAATAATTCAAATCTCATAATAGCAACTTGATTGCCTTATCATAAAACCTTTCCAATAGACTTAAAATTCTATTCTATTAAGCAAAGAACACGGCATTGATTTGTTTAAAAATCCTATCTAACATTAGATTAAAAAATTTCATGACTATTTGGATTATTAGAAAGTAGATAAAGATCATGTTCATGCTTTCTTATTACAAATCTTTTATATTATCCCATGTGGCATTATTTTTCTTGATTAGTCTCATTTTATCTTTCAACTGATAATATTGGATAATTCTTTTGCATCCGCCTGGTATCGAAATTCTTTCTATATGAAATACTAGACTCGAATTATTTCTTTGTTCAAGGTACTAATTAAGTTCTTAGATTAATCACCGGTTTATCTTTTTTATCAATAATCACATTCAAATTTCTTTTAAATTAATGATAAATATGATACATTTTTATTCTTCACATTACAGACAAACGCCACAAATATTAACGGTGTTTGAAATTTTATACAAAGGAAAACTTTGTTGTAGTCTTTAAATATTTACCCTCCATAAAATATTGATCCTTAATCTTTTAAATTTAATTATACTAAATTTTGCAGCAAAAATTGTTTTGTATGAGTTGATATAAAAAATGCACTTTTTGCAGATCATTTTCAAACATCTGTTTCAAAACTATCAAAAATGCTAAAAAACATAAACTGTTGCCAGGCTGTAAAAAAAGCTAACATACCTTAGAACATATATTCAACATAATATTTTATTATTAGTAAAAATTATTTTAATTTCCTTTAATACACCAAAGGAAGCTCAAAAATTAATATTGCAATAATAATTGCAAGGAAGTTTAATTTAAAAACAAATATTTAACTGAGGCAACTTCTCCACATAAGGAGAAAATATATTAAGTGAAAATATTTTTATAAGCTTTTATAGAATTTCAAAATTCTGTATATTTTTATATATGCATATCATATTTAATTTCAAAATTATATTTTTTATTTAATTTTACCCTTTATTTTTCTAAAAGAAAATTAACATTTGTATTTCCTATGACAACGTAGTAGAATACTATCATATTTCAGTTAATCTAACTCCTTCAACTCCCCCCAAAATAATTTTTAAATAACTAAATAAAATAAATTCAAAAAATTCGAATGCATGGCTAAACTTATGAATGATTAATCGTGTCATCAATAGGTGGCACCACGATATCAGAAACTGACATCAATAAAGTGAAACCCATCTTACCAACTGATAAGGGAGGATAGAACAAGGATTCAACAGAAAATTAGTAATGTAGTAAAAAAAAAAAAAATTTAATCAGTCAAAATATTAATTTCTGCAATCTGCTCTTCGAAGCATAAAAAGGGAAAAGCAAATCTAGGTAAATACATATAAAATAAAATGAATCTTAAAAAGTTATGGTTTAAATAAATAAAAGGGGATATTTTTTTGGTAGAATCACTTGCAATTTCATGTTTATAGGAAAGTTCAGACGTATACTATAAAAAAATTTAGTTCGTTCATTTCATTTCGTTTCATTTAACTCTCCTTAGTTTTTTCATTAAATTTTGATTTCTAATTTCTCTATAACTTAACGCTTCAAAATTCAAAACGCTTACCTACTATCTCTCTTATTTTAAGCAAATTATTACATTTTTTTAAATACATTTTTTTTGTACGTTGTCGAAATGAATGACGGTAAAAATTTATCAAAATTTAAATATAAAGGGGTAAGTGAAGAATGCCTAATTTTTTGGTTAATATGGCTTAATTTAATTTTAATTAAAAGATTGTTTCCAAAAAGTTTTAAATATATTTATTAATTTTCTCCAAACAAACTTCTCACTTTATTAATATAAAAATTTCCTTTTGTAAATTATTAAAATAAATTTACAATGAATATTTTTTTTCAGGTCACATTTACACACATGCTCTATTTGTCATAATCTTTCTCAGCGGTCCTATTTTAGACATTTTAACTCTAATAAGAAATAAATCAAAGTCTTGTAGTGTTTATAAAAACTAAACTTGCTACATTCTTTATAATAGCGAATATTATTTATTAATTTTCTAAGAATATCACTGCAATGCCCACTATTTGTGGACTCATCACGGTTCTTACATAATAAAATATTGTAGTAAGCTATTGCTGTGTCCATATACTCTTGATATATGCCTTATCTCTCAATTTTATCAAATCTTTAGAAGGATTTTGTGATAATTTTGTAATATTTTAAAGAATTTATCGCAATGCATTATTCATTCTAAAATGGAATTTTTTTTCGTAACCATATAAAATTATTAGTTTTTTTTTCCAATTCAGTTATAGCCAAGTGACATGCCCCAAAATGCAATAAAAATACTTTTAATAATTACTTAAGTTATATATATATATATATATATATATATATATATATTTTCGGTATCACTAGGCCATTAAGATTCCCAACTTTCCATAAAATATCTGTTCATTCTCTAATCAATAAAGAGATAATTTTACTTCTCTGTCTTATTGTATCTCTTGAATATAATTTCTGTTCTAATTATTAATGAGAGAAGTGTATGCTATTTACCGATGGATAGAATTGGACCAACAAACATTATAAGCTAATGGTTTGGAAAAAGAAAAGTTTCCCCCCCCCCCAATATAATCTGCATTTTAGAAAGAGATTTCATGCATTCACAGCCAACAAAATAAATAAAAAATAATAAAAACTTTTAAAACCTTATTACTTACATAAATATTCTCATTAATGAAATTGACTAAAAATTTAGAAAACAAAAAATGACGCATAAATTACACAAAACAACCCATAAAAAGAAAAGTATTAAAAAAACCCGAAAGAAATTTTTCTTTACACATCCTTCTTCCAAATGAATCCCAAACCATATTGTAAGACCCAAGAGTCATTTTTCTCGGCAAAAATACCTAAATTCTCTGTGGGAAAATTCGTATTTTCCCAATCTATCTTTCTGTCTACAGATTTATTTAGATCTAAGATTAATGATGCTTATTTTTTTTTGTCTCCAAGTTACTGGTAAAGATTCCCCTTCAAAGATACCGTACAGGTTATTTCAAGAAAAATCTCAAAATAATGATGAACTCAAAAAAAAAAAAATTTTTTTTTTCGCCGCTACCATCGGTAATCAATGGATAAAAGTATCGATCAATCCAGGTAACTCTAGAAATCTGAAACTACGAGAATAGTTCTGCTTTTCGGATGATTACTGTTGCTATCGACTTTGATTCATTTGAAAATTATTAGTTATTAATTTTGTTTTCTAATCAGAAGAGTTGTGATTTCAGATTTTACTATGTACTTATGTAAGTTTCTGTTGTTAATATTTTCCAGGTAATTTGTATACATGTTAGTTAATATTGCAAGATTAACCAAATATAATTAGAAAGTTGTGTTTGTTACTAATGGATTCTTTCAAATCATTAGACAAAACTGTTACAAAACTTTATGCACAGTTGAGGGAATTCAGTTTTATCAAATAAACGGAAATTCATTATAATATACATTTATTAAAAGCTGTTTTTGCTTAATAAATATTTTTTAACGAAAAATAATCGGATATACACTACATGAAAACATTTTTAATAAGATATTTTGAATAAACTAACGTATAAAAAAGTTTAAAGAAATAATATCAAAGATAATATAAAGATAGAAATTATTATCCTTTAATTATATAAAAGTGTTTAGTTTATTAAAAAAATAGCTGTTTTTATTAACAGCATCATAATTTACATTATAAAAAGCAAATATAATTTTAGTATGTTTATTAAAAATCCTTAATATGGATAAAGCCAAGTTTTACTTTGCTTTCTACTGATAAATACATTTTTTTTGTTGACTAATGGCTCGGAAAGCTACAGTTAAAAAAATAATGTGGAAATCAGAGATATATCAACAAAGTACTGCAAAAAATTAAAAGGGCATATATATTATTAAATTTCTTTTCAATACTTTTTAATTTAATTAATTAAAATTAATATGATCGAATTCAAAATCGTCATTTTACTATTTCCAATATTGTATGATTTTAAAACCATCACATTACATTTTATCAAAAACTAAACTATTTTTTAATTTGCCGTTAACACGTAAATAGTCAAGAAAATTTTCACAATATGGGGCGCTATTTGCTTAAAGGTTTTTAATTATTTATGGAAGAACCATGAAAATGTTACAGTGTGAAAAGACCTCAAATTGCACGAATTCGAATTATTAATCTATTACATGTAGAATTTTTCTGTATAATAAATGAAAAATTTTATAAAAATATTTTGCTCTTTAACAGGAAAAATATAATTCACTAATTCTCTTTTTGTTGTTGTTGTCACAAAGGTACGAAGTTCAAATCCATCTTTGATAACCGCTTAAATAGAGGAATTGCACTAGTGTTTTTTTTATATGCTATCTTTAAAATATTCAATGAAGCATTAATGGAGTTTGGCTACTTTTAAATACCCTATTCTACCTAACAACTTCTATCTTTTTCTATTTTTTTCTGGTTTCATGATTGTCAGTTTCTCTTTTTTTGGTAAATTCCAGGTTTATTGAATTCTTGAAAATATTATTCCGCTTTATTTTGTCTGCTAACATCATAAAAATGAAACAAAACCACACTGCTATCGAACTAAATTTATACTGTTCTTTAAGAGATAAATTATTATTATTTATTAAAAATGTATTAAGTTTGATTAATTAAGAATTTTATAGTTTTTAGTATTATTATACAAGGATAATTTTAAAAACAAAAGAACATTAAAGTTCTCACATTGTAAAATAAACTTGCATATAGAGTCGCGTGTTTTTATCATCAGCAAAATCGATACGGCTGGTTTTTTTTTTTTTTTTTGATTAGTGAAGTGTAATTCTGAATCTGTTTACTAGACAGTTCTGCTGTTTAGAAAATAGATTCAGAATCAAAAACGCCAATCATAAAAACCAGAATCAAAGTACTTAATCTTACCTCCTACCTAGTCTTACCCCATTCCCCTCGATTCAAAATTTGTTAAGATGGTGCGAAAGAATATTTGCATTCTAGAATCTTATTCAGTTGTTGTCATAGGTTTAATAATTAAAATACCATTCCAATTTGTTTATTTCATAATACAGTATAAAAATATATTGTATGTCATAATATAAAAATATATAATATATTTTCACATTAAAGCAAGCATAATAAAAAAATATACAATATATTTCACATTTTCACATTAAGCGCATGAGCAAATTTTATATCAAAATCTGCAATAACGAATCAGTTTTGCAATGCACCATTTAATACCTTTTTTTTTTTTGCTTTAAAAGGATCGAATCTTTGATAAATTTTCTGCAATAATTAGAGAAGTCTTTTAGTCATGGAAAAACTGTTTGATGGGCTTTTATATTTTAAGTGCACAAGTTTAGTTAATTGCACCAACATTCCTTTAAACAAGTTGTAAATTTAGAGGATAGAAGAAATTATTCACTTCTACTTTTGCAATGTTTCTAGCAAGTGAGTTAATTATTTTTCTTTCCGAAACTAACTGAAATGAAAACTTTAGCGGGAATAACACTTATTAAAATCATCCAAGTAATTTATGTAAGCTAACTTTTGTATTAGAAGTACATAATTTCGGTTATATTTGCAAGAAGTCAATTTAGTCGTTGTTCACTTCAGACATAAAAGAGAAATTCAATATCATTTTGATTTATAGTAACAATTATATTATTTTCAAAAGTGTAAAAAATAATTTGGGAAATAGATTGAGTCTTTTAAAGTCTAATTTATGATTTTTCGTCTAATTATTAAATTATATTTCTGAATATTATAAGTTTTGCTTATTTTGGATATTGGGGATATGTAATAGAATGTTTTATGAATATAGAAACAACACAGATTTTCTGTCATTGTTTAATTTTTAGTCTATTCAAAATTTTGAATTAAAATTTAAAAAATATATAAGATATTAACACAATTTCTGTTAAATAAATTCAGTGAAAAAATGAAAATTTAAAGAGTTATAATCTGCATATCCCAATAAAATAGAAACAACCACCCAGTAAAGAATGTTTGTCCTTCATACTGTTGAACGATATAACTCACTAATTGATATAGAATTTTGCATAATTTTATTCCATTTGTCTTGCTTCATATTTGTATATATTTTGGAAACAGTTTTTCTCCTACTATTTGTGTACTACAATTCTGAAATTTTGTATATTCACGTATTCTAGAACAATACATTATTATACTATATAATGGAATATTTTGATATATTATTATACTTATTAAAAAGTTATGCAATATTTTACTTGGAGGTACAATATAATACTTTGATAATATTTGAAAATTGAATGAATTGTTTGAAATATATAATAAAATGCTTATTTTTGAATTTAGGTATGAAATAGGGTGGAGAATACCTAAAAACACTAAAATATCTCAGTTAAAAGCCAAAAATGTATTGAAAATTTGAAAAAAGGGGATTTGTTTTGGATAAAAAAAGTATAAATCAAAAATGTTCTAGTTTAGAAATTCATCAAATGATTTGTTCAAAATTTTGCAGATAACTAATAATTATTAGTTTCAGTATAATACTTAGTTCCTGATCTAAGAAATAAGCTGAATTTCTATCAATATTTATATACTGAGATTTCCCAAATGAATAACATGAGATTTTCAATTTTAGTATTAAAAATATTGTCAATTTTTTTGAATAAATAGATTATCCATGACTTCAGAAATTATCATATCAAATTTAGAAAGAATTATCCCTTTGATTTTATTTTAAGAGGCTTTTTGTAAGAGGATTCGATCCAAATTTAGAATTAGATGAAACGGCATTTAAAAAGAAAAACACCCTTAAAACGCATGCCATTCAAATATAAAGTTGAATATAACGTTTCAAAGAATGAATACAGAAAATAAATTCGAACTGTTTTATAAAAGTAACAGTTCAGAAATTCAGGATATTAATTTACAAAAAAAAAAAAAAAAAAAAAAAATCGATACTTTCGCTGAAAATTGATTTTCTAATCTAGTCTCCTGCTTTAAATTAATTTTTCAATTATTAATTTTTTGACTTTTTGTTTATCATCAGTGAAATTCATAAAATATGATAAATTTATATATGCTAATGATTAAGATTAGAAATATTTTTATCAATAAAAAAGTTCAGTTAAAATTTTGTCCAATTTTTTCTGATCAATTTCAAAAATGAATCATATTCTAATGCCCTTGAATATCGAAGACATTCAGATTTCCGAGTCAGAGCTTGGGAGAGAAAAGTCTCTTTTTGAGTTCGATTCGGCTGAAATCTCACTATGAGATACTTCCTTTAATCTCTTAAAGCAGAGATTTGTTGAAGGAAAAACACCTTATTAAAATATGAACAAGTTCTTTCTCATCACTTCCAGAAACGGATTAGAGAAAGTCTAGTGCCCTTAGGTATTGAATACATTTAGACTTTTGAGTCAGAGCTCGGGGGAGAAAGTCTCTTTTTGCGTTCGTTTCGGCTGAAATCTCACTATTTGGCACTTCCTTTCATCTCTAAAGCATAGATTTGTAGAAGACAGCGCCACTGTCTTCTTTTATTTTTCAAAAACATACTGAGCCAGCTGTCTTACGAAGTGGAAGAATGATGAAAAAGAAGTGCTGAGGAAGCTTGAGGTATAAATATCATCACCGCACGCTTCCGACTGCATTAACCACTTCATGCCTTTCGTCAAACAGACCTCTCGATTATATCCACATCTTCATAAAGCAGAACGCGCTGGTGTCGCCCAATGACACCCTTCCTTCATGTTTAGAGAATGAATATTTCTACCTTGCTACACATTGTTTCCATGCTTAGTCGTGATGAACTTTTGCGCAGTTAGATGATTTGTAGTTAGATTTATGATATGCAAATTTTAAATGTGTGCTGCAAAACTATAATAGACTTCAAATATTGAATATAGCCAAGAAAGATATAGTTTTAACTTAAGGAGTGAAAAAATTAACTATTAGTTAGTACAATTATTATTTAAGCTCTACAGTTATTTTATTATTGATATTTTGTCCTTTACTCTCCGACGACGGCATGCTTAGTCATAATGAGCTTTTGTGTCGCTAGACTGATTGTCTGATTTCATGATAGGCAAATTTTAAATGTGCATTGCAAAATTATAATCATCTTCAAATATAGAATAGCGTTAAAGAAAATATATTTTTAATTTAAGGAGTAAAAAAATTATTAGTCAAATATAATTATAGTTATTATATTACTCAACTATTTCATTATTATTATTTTAAATGATCTTTTGTTCTTAATTCCCAGTAAACGATTTTTTAACCTGCTAACTGGGTATGACGAAATATTTCAATGCAAAAAAAATTGAAAATAAGTAATTATCCGGTCAGAAGGGTAAATTGGATTTGTGAAAAGCTTACAAACAGGCACAAATGCTTCTCGTAACTATGTAAACAGTTGTTTATTTGCAACGCTATGATTGTATAATGCAATGTAATATTATGATAGGACTATTAAACGAGACTCTATTGTATAAAATATAACTCAATGCTAGAAATATATCAAAAAAGTCCCATATTAGCCCGGAAATGCGAAATAACACTTTCAATCGCAAGCAAATTGAGGAATTTATAGCTGAATGACTAAAATGCAGTTTTAAAATAAATGATATGTTAAGTTGATCAAATTCTTTTCTATTTTAAAAAATGTATATTTCTAAATTTATAACATTTATATTTTGATACAACGTACATTTAAACAATAATAATCTTAAAAAAAGTTATGTTACTTGAGAGCTGGACTGTTTATTAAGCATTTAATTTACTACTTGTAAATGATAATAATTAAACGAATATAATTTCAGATAATTCAGTAGTATATTTTTTGTCATTCTCGCTTTAATGGGAAATGAAGAGCTGACGCAGCAAAAATGCCATCATGCTTATACCGTCTTTATACCTTAACATTTTCAATAGTAATTATCATTACGAGAGGCTAATAGTTAAAGGAAAAGCTAATATTCTGTAATATAAATGGGAAACGCTTAGAGTTTCTATTCGTCTCCTTTCTAATTAAACGAAAATAGCAGCTAAGTTTGAAAATTATAATAATATATAATTGCTGACATCAAAGTAAGGCTATTTTCGATTAGAATAGAGCAAACACTTCCCTCTAAATACAATACCATGCACCACATTCTCCAGGAGAATAAAGTCGATATTTCAAAATTACACATTATACCTTATTCAACACATACATATCGCTAGAAATTTCACATCTTTATCGTAACTGATTGAGACTGCAACCAGAATTGGAGTCACAACTAATATTTAGATTAATAAATATTTCTTAAATTAAGGTAAAAGCTTTAGTTCGCCTTTCGATTACATTGTTTCAGCTTATAGTGGAAAATATGTTTCATTCTCACTATAAAAGCTTCAGATGTAGATGTGAGGAATAAAGTATTCATTTAGTATCATTTATTCAATGAATAAAGCATTCATTAAAAAAAATTTACCACCTCCTTTTCTGCGGAGTAATGTGAAGTTGCAATTTCGTGTTTAAACTGTTATAGTAAAAGCACTTGTTTTTTGTCGTTACATTATTTCATTATGACTTATTATATCTGCATACCAATATCACTGATAAAACAACTTTAGAGCAAAGAATAGTTAGACTATACAAAAACTATTAATCTTATAACTATTTTTAAATTCATATTTATGTTTAAAATCGTAGTTTGCTGCATTTGATTACATAGGAATTTAAATGCAGGTAGATGGAACTTCTAATGTAACCATAAACATTTTTCATTATGACCAAAAGAAAGTTACCAAATAAAAATAAAAAGAATGGTAGAAAATCATCGAGAAATAATAGTGGATGTATATAATAAACATAATTATATTGTTTAATTTGTTTATTAGTAATCATGTATATTACTGATCAAAATTTCTTTAAAGGTAATCTTTTTTCTACATTCTTCTTTAAAATCTTATTCAATCATGTATAAAAATGCATTAGAAAATATATATTACCTTTAAAGAGATTGCTGAAGCTTAAAAGATTATTATTCAGTCCCATTTCTTTTATATCAGGGTTTCCTCCTTCCAGAAAAAGTTTTGTTTTAACTTTTCTATTTACATGTCGATTAATTATGGATTTTCAGAACACTGAAATCGCTATATAACGCACAAAAAGGAGGAAAAAAAGACATTGATGTATTAAGCTTTTTCTGATTAAAATTTATAAAACGTTTATTCTTTATTGAACAGTTTTAGTTTTTTGCAATTTTGAGTAACAATTACACTCTACGTGTTTTTAAAAATTAGGTGCAATAATTTTTGTAAATACGTTGTGTTATAGAACATGATTTAAAAATATCATGCTACGTCTTTAAATATGTAATATTTGATTCCTGTATATATATCTATGGCACCTAATATAAATTAAAAATAATACTGTAATTAACAATAAAAAATAAACAATAATTGAAAATGAATAAAATGGCTACCGAAGTCAGAGTATATATATATATATATATATATATATATATCACTTTCAAGCCTTTAAAATGCAATCAAATGCTGATTTCGACCATTTATATTTTCCTGCTGAAGTAAGCATCTGTTTCTAGTTTACTGCTTCATACGAATAATAAGAGCTGTCCTACACCTGTATTGTAATCCAATAAGAGAGACGAATTTTTAAGCTGTAGCTACTGTGCGGAAGAAATGGAGTGATTAAACGCATTGCTTTTAAATGGCTTTAGAAATATTCACTGCCTTCAATTAAAGACGCTGCGTTGGTGAATCTCAGCAGGAAGACGAGCCAGTTTAAAGCTCCAATCTGAATGGTCTTTCCTAAGCCTCAATTATAAAAACAAAACAGTATGTATGAGGAACATCTGGCTGAAAATACGAATAAGCCGCTCAACTTTTTAAGAGTGACGCCAACTACTTGAGGAGGTATTTTTCTTAGTTGAGAATCAATTGGCAAGAGAGCTAGCACATTTGGGAGGGCTCCAGAAAATGAAAACTACGTCGTCGCTATTAATGAGTGACATATATTTATATACAGTTAATTAATACCAGGTGTGTGTCAACAGGTATTAAAGCTGGGAGATGGCTGGTGAGTTGTACAGTTAAAAAAATTCCCGACTTGAGAATATTGGGAAGACATATCTTCTGCAGAAGGATCTCTTGATTTCAGGCACTGTGGAAAATGCGTGAATCAATTTAATATTTTATGTCGCTGTTCGGGAAAGATGACGTTTCTGAGGAAATTTATTCATCATGATTCAAGTTTTTCTATTCTAGTATATTCCTCAGGTGGATTATACGAGAGTGTTGCTAAAATTAATACGAAATCTGTCGCATAAACTTAAAAAAATTATTTTAGAAGATTTATTTTGTTGAATCGTTTTGGATTAAAAATGGAATTACTTGAAATATTTTTTTTTCTTTACAACTACCGTAACTTTTATACAAAAAATATTCTTTCTCTCTTTATGCACTGCTACAGTCGGCATCTTGGTATTGCAACTTGCAGGAACATCGTGCCTAAATTTCCTCTCATATCATTTAGAGAAGACGAATTCACGTCCACATTTTCCCTCAAACAACTGTAATATTTCCAAGTTTTAAGACTCCTTTCACGCTTGAAAATTTAAATCTCACAAAGTTTTATAAGCTGTTCAAAAACTTTTGAACAATTTTAAACTTAAAGAATGATTTTTTTGTTTTTGCCTTCTTTATCGAAATTTACTTTAATTCTACTCTCTTATTAATTCTTATTAATATTTCTCTTCAACACCTATCAGATGTAGAATATATTTTTGTTTGGAAGATGTATAATTAATTTTTTTGAGGTTTTATGTTCTTAGTATTTTTTTTCTTGTTTCAATAAAATCGATCGAACAATGAATCTTTAAATACATTATCTTTTAATTTTATCCATTCTTCATTTTAAAGTAAACATTAAGTTAATAATTGTGTAAAGTAAAATAATATCTAAATGGTTCTTTTTTCAATTGCTCTCATAAACTTTCCCTAAACAAGATGCTACACAAGTAGTATTGATAATAAAGATAATAGTAAATTCCTAGTAATTAATATAAAAAGTTAACAATATATAAAATACTACAAATGGCTGCGTCATTTTTGAATGATATAATAAGTGTTTCTAAGTGCTTTAAGACGAAGTTGAGTAGTTTTGATTAAAAATATATAATTTTATTGCATAAAACATCTGTAGTCGATATTTAAAATTAAATTATGCTCTATAACAAATGCGAGCAGCCCTCACAAAAGATAGGTCACGTGGTGCAAACTTTGACAACTTAAGAAGTGAATTGAGGAGTTTGTACTCAAAACTTCGAAATTAAATTTTTTAAATGTTTATTCCACATACTTATCTCTTTTGGTTGCGCTTTGTTTGAGATATATGAAAATCCAATATTTGAATGAGGTAACTGGTATCATGGCTCGAACGTATGTATCCTTTTTAAATATACCAGGAACACAGTCGAGACTTTATAACCGGAATAAATCAGTAGGCAGCTTATCATTAATAAATCTGGAATTTTTTCAACTTTTATTTTGATGTTTTCCAAACACAAGTACAATATTACATTGTATTATTGAACTGAATTTTTTTAAAAATTTTAGGGGCTATTTGTTAATAAAACCATTTAATCAGGAACACTTGGTTTCTCAAATTTTGTTCTTTCCTCCTCTACATTCGAACAACAGGATAAGTAAATAATTTTGAAAAATAAAGCGGCAAAAATATCAATTTTTTAGACATCTGAATGGAATAAAATTGAAGAACCCCCTTTGATTAGTATAATAAAATTGAATTTTTGGTTTAAATTATTTTCTATCGTTTATTATTCAATTTATAATTAATTATTATGCATATTACAGAATCTTGAAATGATCTTATTAAATTCACTGACAGATGGCACCATTCGTATGGAATCAAAATTTTATTAAGCTATTATTGCTAGACAGTCAAGCCCTGAACATATAAAAATAGGGCATTGTTATCTGTAATACACAAGTGAACGAAAAAATCTAGTATGTGAGGAACTGAGTGAAAAAGCGACTACGAAACTGCATATTTACAAATACGAAATACATGAAAATGCGGAAAAAACGAAAAGAAAACAGTCTTTTTTTGTATATTGTGACTATACTGGGAAAACATTTTTCAAACTTAATTCTATGCCATGCGGTGAAAAAAGGGATTGCATATATGAGAATATGGACTGGAAAAGTAGAAGGAAAAAAGATGCCATTTGCGGAACCTTTCAGGAGAATGTCATGGATATAAAATGTATTTTTATGTATATCGGAGCTCTAACACAAATACAAGCCGACGAAAGAAATCAAATTTTATCCCTGGAGGCGTTGGCGAAATGTTTCGTTTCGTTGCTTGTGTGCATACTTTATATGTATGTACATTTAAGCATAAACAAAAAGTAAATTATGTAAATATATAAATATGTGTATAAAAAAGAAAAGGGCAAAACTGAATTTGAAAATTGAAAAAGGATATAAAAATGTGCAAAAACACAGATAAATATTTTCATCATAAATTTGAATCATCTTCTAAAAACAAAATAATTTTTTATTAGAAATTTGAAGTATCATGAATATAAAAAAAAACATATTAAATTTTAAATAAAAATAGAGAAATAAAGTTTCTTATAAAACTGATGAATGAATTCGACTAAACAGCATTTATAAGTAACTCAGAATTATATTTCGTTTAAACGAAAATGACATTTAAAAGTTTTGCCTTGTTATGAAATGAATCCTCATATTTAGAAAAAATTATTTATTCCAGCATGAAAATTTGCATTTGTAAATAGCCGAAATAGAAATATAATCTTTTTTGAATTAATACAAGATTCGACGTCAAAACAAGCAAAATATCTTTGCCTTTTATCTTTGTCAAAATATCTTTGCAAAATATGTTGAGTCTCAGTGATGTTTCGCCAAGCCGTATATTTAGTCCGTTGTGAGGATAGCTTTACACTCAATTAATTTATTCCAAAATCCAACAAATTTCCATTTTTGAAAGTCAACCTTCAGGAATCAATACATTTTCAATTATAAACTTCAACTATCTTTCCAGAAAACTTGGATTTGGAAGTGGAACTCGTGCACAAAGGGATAGTGACTAGGAATTTACCTTTTGGCGGATAAATGCTCTTAATTATTGTTTAATGAATACAGTTTCCTATTTGTGAAACGATTTTTTTTTATGAAAGCGGTATTCAACTTCGATTTTTTTGCAATATTTTGAGAGAAGAAATGCTCCTGGAGAAGCAATATACTCATCTTTGCTAATATAAGTGAAGTTCAGAAATAAAAAGCAAGAAATGAACGATTGATTGAGAGATTTGTTGGATTAAAGAACACCCATTTTTGAATTGTGCAGATACATTGGAGACAGATCTCAAAATTCAGAACCGTTATTTGGATACTAAGATTTATGGTAACTAAATTTCAAGCCAGTTAGTATGAGAATAATTGATTATAGTTCACCATGCCAACAATTAAGATGAAACATCGAATAGGATAACCTTAGAGTTTGTCAAATAGGACATGTTGGAAGTGATAACTAGTATTGATTCTTATTTTTTTTGTCCATCTGGATTTATTCTAAGAATATACTTAAAGAAGATATATATATATATATATGTAAAAGCAAGTGAATAGTTTACACTTAAGCAATGTTTTTAGCTTTAGGAATAAGCTATTAATTTCAGGAAAGAAAATTTTATTACCAAGTCGAAGTGACGAGAAAAGCAACAAATTACTATAATTTCACCCATTGAAAGGTTTTCAATAAATTACATATAATTTCAAATTTATCTGCTTAAAATAATTTCATCTCCGAGGCAATAAGCTAATGTTCATCATAAATATCACCAATTGCAACATTTAACTATAAAATAAGGTCTTGACATGTAAAAACTAACCTTGAAACTAAAATCCTTGCTAGTTTTGTACAAAATTATCTGAAATTTAGAAGAGATGTTTTTTGTCCAACTTACACAGGTTGATAAAACAGTTGGCCACAGTAATTGATGATGAGGAGTTTTGTCCCTTTTCGAATGTTCTCCAACGAAAATGATTGTTTAAGGACACTGATATTAAGGCCATTTACCAAGGATTATTAAATCTTGCTGTCTCATTTTCCCTACAATTATCAGTAAATTAGCAGTTTTTTTTAATTTTCGTATTCGTCTAATATTTATCGTTGTACCTCCAATATGTTACTTTACATGATAGAATAATTTCCATGACTGCATGACTTATCTACAACCATTTATTCAAATTTGCCTTGCCGAAACTGGAAATCTTTATGTTCGTAATATTTTCTTTAAGGCACAGTGTATGTAAAACTCAAGAGTTAGAGTGGCATTTACGTATTCCACTTAAATACAGACATCAAATGTATTGAATTTCCTCTTCTTGATTCCCAACCTACCGACAAAAATAACATTTCGCAATAAAGGTTTTTCTTAGTTGATACATGTGTAACATAAAATATACTTACAGCGCATAAATATGAATTAAATAAATATGAATAAAATACTGACACTGTGTGATTAATGAAAGTTAATTTCTAAATAGCGCATTAATTATATAAGGTAATCTTGATAAACAACGAATTCAATTTTGTTATACACAATTCATGAAACACCATATTTTTACAAATGATTTATTCTTCCACAAACAAAGAAATTTCTTCGATCTTATATTGCATAATCATGCATGTATAAAAATAACTCTTATCTGTTCATTCAAGCATTTTGTATTTATGGTAGCATAAGAAATAATGGCAAGACTGTTTTTATTTGATAGCATGATTGACATATTTTTCATTTTATTTCGGGAAACAAAACTCTTTATTCTTGTTTCTAAAATCAACTTGTTCAACTGTAATAAATAAATAAATTAATTCCCCTATCGTATCAAGATTCTCTCGGTTCATGTTTTTTTTAGATATAAAGAAATAATTCGGTGACACAGCAAACACAATGAAAATTATAGATATCACTTTGTTTATCTCAAAATGATGTATTTTCAACAGAACCTTGATCCATCATTCTTGGCGAGTAAGCAGAAGTAAAAGGATATTGACATGATATATTTGTATTGAACTTAAGGGGATTTATTTATCAGACGTTCGGAAGAAAACAAAATGTACGTGTAGAAAATGATGTGTAGTTGAATTAGTCATTGTGCGTATCTATAATCTTCATGTTGGAATAAAACGTGAAAAATAAAATTAAAAACAGAGAATAAAGTTTTTGAATTTTTTAAAATGCATTTTCTTCTTAATTATTAATTAGACTATTTTCTATTACCATTCAAATGTGTAATAATGTATACATTTCATTGTTTTAAAAATGCCATCATGATCTTATGGCCGCGGTGGCCTGGTGGTAAAGTCTCGGCTTCGGAACCGGAGGGTTTCAGGTTCGAGACTCGATTCCACCGAAGATCCTTCGTGTGAGGGGGTCTCTTGCACGTTAAATATGTCAGGCCAAACGTCCTCCCGCTGGTGTGGTGTGGTGTGGAGAGGGGGGTGCCACTTCAGGTGTCGTCCTCGTCATCTGATCGTGGTTCAAAATTACGAGGTCCGTCCCAAAATAGCCTTCGTGTTGCTTAAAAGGGACGTTAATATAACTAAACTAAACTAAAACCCATCATGATCTTGCAAAGAACTTTCTGCAATTCTCCCAACAAACTGTTGCTTGTTACCTGATGATATGTTTTTGATTTCTTTTATCTGAATGTATTTTAAATCGTTCTGTAAAGTGTCACATGCTGTCATTTCATATGACTTGATCCATATTTGTAAAACAGAATTTTGTGATCAATCTTACATTTTTTTCTGTTACGTTAGAGTTCCGAAAAATTGTAAAATTGTATATTTCTGATGACTATATAATATTTTCATAATCGATTATCCTTAGTAACAAGTGAGATGCGTCATCTGGTAATGAATTTGAAAAAATAATTGAATAAAGGTCTTAATAATATTTGTGATAATGAATAATGAAATTCATCATTATCTGAAAAGTAGAAACAAAAAATTTTTTTCACTCGCCATTATTAACATAGTAAATCTATTTTTGCCAAAAATAAGTTTTTAAAATCAAAAGTGAAGAAATTTGAGGCTCGTATAAAAATATTATGAAAATTATGAGATAATTAATATTGTAAGAAATTAAAATTCTAAACATTTCAGAAAAATTAAAATTATTTTTTACATATGATTAAAATTTTAGTTTTCTTAAAATAATTTTATCAGCGCCATCTGCTTCTACGATTTTGGGTTGACTTTCTCATTCTTGATAAAGAAATTTTTGATATATTTCAATACACAAATGAAATCGTTTTTAAGAACTTTCTGATTTTTTTGATGAGATTAAAATGACAAATATAGAGGCTTTTATATTGGAAATAATATATTTCGCACTAATTAATAAGTAGTCCAGTATTTATAATTCTTTCAGCCACTTGTTTAACTTTTCACCTATTTCTGCTTTCAATTTCATGCTGGAGATGCAATCTTATTTCGTTTGAATTTATACTGATTAAAATGATGACATTCCATGAAAATATTTTAAGTATTTCAAAATTAAAATAATTCATTGGTTGGAAAAAACTATCCATATTCTGTTTAGTAAAGAAGAACCTTTCAACATCCGAACATTATGAAAAGATTTATTTCACTTTCCAAGTTATCTTTCTTGGTGGCTGCTTGAATGGCGTATGGCCAAATTATTTTTAACATTTTGTAAACTGCCCTCTTTTCTTTATCATTCTAGTTTCAAGAATGTGGTTCTTGTAATTTTACACTAATTCTTCATGTTCTGCCCTAACACCTATTGTTTTCAAAAGAATAATAAAATACATTTAAATTAAATCTATCTAATGCATAATAATAATAAAAGTATTTAAATACTCTTCTTGCTTATTTAGTGAATATTTTTTATATCATACAGTACTGTAAGACTTGTAATAAATGAAATCGATTGAGGATTCGCAATGACATGAAAGACAAAAAAGACAGTAGAATAAGATCATAAATAATAAATTGGAAACTAGAATTCTACTGACAGCTAAGATTAATAATTATTTTAAAAATCTGGTAGCTTTTAAATTTATTTCGGTTTTTTTAAGGTTTTCTTTTTCTTAAAAAAATATGCATATGTATCTAAAAAAGATAACGTTTTTTTACAGTGTTTATTCAGTTAGTTTACTCATATATTCAGCGAAAGTATGCATAAAACTATTGAAAATTATAAAAAAATTGTGAAATTTGGGAACAAATGCGTTTTGATGCGTTTGAATCTGATGCGTTTCCCCGATAGTGTGTTTAATTTTTTAACAGGTAGTTATTTGAATTTTGAATTCAATTTAAAACAATTATCAAAAACTTTCTAACCATTAGATAGTTTTTCATTGATTTTCCCAGAAAAAAATAGAAAATAAATTAATATTTCATAGAAAATTAGTATTAATTTTTTTTATCCATTGTATAGAAAAGAACAACAGTTGCACTCGAAATAAGGACTATAGAAATTTTGCGTATAGGAATAATGTATTACTATAATATTAATAATTTTAAAACTTTCTTGTCATTAAAAGTAAAGGTATAGAAATAAATTCTAGACGTAAAAAGTCAAAAACATTATTTCATATTATACTGTATAAGCATTCTGTCAAAATTTGCTGTTTTGTTATTATCTTCTCCCAATCCTTCAATAAAGCAATTAAAATACAATGATTCAAAAATGGAGATATATGTTTTCATCTAACCTAAAGGTAAAATTCTTCTGTTCTATTTTTTTATGACATTGATACGTCTAATTTAATACGCCTTTTGTTTCCTTCGAGTAAATTATGTTATAAATAATTAATTAAAATTATATTAAAATTTGAGTGAAAGTAACCAGGATTGGAAGATTATAACATCAAATTGTGAACACTACATTTTGACAGATTATAGTTCATTTATTAACTATGCAAATTATATTTGATATATAAATTAACTAAATTAATTACTTTTCGTTAAATTTAGTTTTTAATTATTTAATTCATTTAATTAATTAACTCTAGTATTAATTTATTGAAATAAACAAGTGGTTAGTAATAAAAATGTATTTTAATTTACATAAAACGTGAGATTATTAATATAAGTTATAAAACTGATTATGCAAGCTAACTTTATATATGATATATAAATTAACTAAATTAATTATTTTTCTTTTAATTTATTAATTTAACCTATTTTATTAATTATTTAATGTATATACAATTAGGAAAACGTAGAATTTTTTTATTTAAATAAATAGTTGGGCAGTGATTAGAATGTACTTTAATTTGCTTAAGACATGAGATTAATGATATAATTTATTAAAATAGCTATGCAAACTACCCTTTCGTTATTTTGGATTAATAGGCTCTTTTCAAGTTCAAGGTCTTAAAGTTTTAATAAATATCATTATTATTAATAAATATCATTAATTATAAATATCATCACGGTTATAAAAATATATCCTTACGATTTTGATATTTTTATAATTAATAAATAACATTATTAATTATGATATTTATTATAGTTAATAAACATCATTGCAGTTATGTATAACCGACTAGATATTACACAATACTAAGATATATAACAACATATTAAATACATTTTAATAACATCTTTAAGTATGTATTGATAATTGAGTAAATCATTATATATAAAAAAAAGGAATCAAAGGTGGAATTGAAAAAAACATTATTCGTTTCATTTCCTTTCATCACAGTAATTTTTTAAAACTCTTAGAACTTATATATATATATATATATATATATATATATGTCTGAACCATTATTTGCTAGAGTTCTTTTCGTGAGGGAAACATATTGACCAACCGCCCACACTCCACTCTTTCTTTCTTACCTTTAATAACAAAAGAAAAAAAATCCATCCCAATATTTTTGGCAGATAAGGGCTACAAAATGTTTGCTTTGAAAATTCTATGAAATGAGATTTCAAGATGGATTAAATGGTTTTTATGCGAAAATCTAAAATTGTAAAAGTTCAAAAGAAATGTTATCCGTAGTGTTTGAATATATTTTCTGAGAAAGATAAGACTTTTATTTTTAGAAAGTAATCTTTTTAAAATCATTTGCTTGAATTTTCAATTTGAGTTTTGATTTCAATTTATGAAAATTATCAAAAACTTCTTAAACATTTTTATTTTAAAATTTTTGTTGATTTAAAATTGATTTTTTTCTAAAAGCCACTAGCATTACATTTTTTTTACTTTTAAAATTAAACAAAAAGAAATTTTTAGATGGATTAAATGGTTTTTATACGAAAATCTAAAACTGTAAAAAGATCAAAGGAAATGTCATTCCACTGAGCTTAGTGTTTGAATAAATTTTCAATGAAAGATAAGACTTATATTTTTAGAAATGAATCTACTTTCAGTTGTTTGCTTGAATTTTCTATTTGAATTTTGATTTCAGTTTATAAGAATTGTTAAAAACTTCTTAAACATTTTTTTTCCTGAATTATTGTTGATTTGAAATGAGTTTTTTTTTTGTGAAAGTCACCACCATTCCATTTTATACGTTAAACTTTTACAAACGAAATTGGAAGATGAGTTAAATAGTTTTCATGTGAAAATCTATAATTGTTAAAAGTTCAAAAGAAATATCACCCCCTGAGCGTAATGTCTGATTTTATTTTCTATGAAAGATAAGATTTTTATTTTTAGAAAAGAATATATTTTGAATTGTTTGCTTTTATTTTCTATTTGAGTTTTGATTTCAATTTATAAGAACACTTAAACATTTTTATTTTTAAGTTTTGTCGTTTTGAAATCAGTGTTTTCTGAATTTCATTTTGGTACTCTTTAAATTTAAAATTATATAAAATGATATTTCAAATCAGCTTAAATTATTTATTCACATGCAGAAATCAGTAATTACAGAAAGATAAAAAGAAATACCATTCCCAGGACTTTGATTATATTTACTTATAAAAATAAGATTCCCGTTTTTAGGAGATAATTTATTTGAGCCATAAAAATTTAATAATAATACTTTTGAGCTTTGAATTCAATTTTGTAGAATAGTAAATAACGTATCAAACATTTCAGTTTTTGTCGATGTGAAATGAATTTTCTCAAAAGGCACCAATGATCTCAATGAAAATTAATCTAAATGTAATTTTATTAATTATATAGAAAGGAACAACATTTGCCACATCAAAAATTGTGCATTACCGCAATCTTAATATTTGCAGATCTTTCATATCGCTAAAAAGTACACGTATAGAAACGAAATTGTAAAAATCTGAAAAAGTTATTTCATGTTATATTGAGTTATATATTCTGTCGAAATGGATTGTTCTGTTATTATGATCTTCTTTGAAGCCTAAATAAAACAATTACTTAAATGTATGATTATTTATAAATGAAGACATATGTTTTCAACTAATATAAAGCAATTTTTTTAAAAAAAATTATTTCTTTTACAAGGAAATATCGAATTTGATACATATTTTGTTTCCACTTAGTAAATTATATGTTTTATTAATTAATTTAGATTGTATCAAAATTTTAATGATAGTAGATGTATAATCAGAATTGGAAGATTATATCAACAAATTATGGATAGCATATTTTGACGGACTCTTGTTCTTGTGTTAATGATGCACTTTATAATTTATACGCGAATTAACAAAAATAATTACTTATCTATTAATTTATTTAACTTATTTAATTATTTGAACCAGTATAAACTTATTGAAATAAATAGTTGCGTATTATACTTTCTTTTATATGAAGTTATATATACTTTATATTGTGTATCATTATATATACTTTATTTTATATAAAATGTATATTTCTTTTACCTATGTACTTTCATTTATATCAAACATGAATTTAATAATATAACTTATAAAATGGATTATACTTTTTTTCTTTTGTATTAATATGCTCTTTCTGAGTTTATGGTAGTGAAATTTTTAATTTATATGATTTCAAAATAATAGCCTTGTCTAATAACAACATAATATCATACAATGTTAAAAATATCAAACAGTAAAATGTCAAAATTAATGTTACATTAAAATATAAAAAAAAAACACCATCCTTCTTTTCGATTCATCGCATTTTTCCTAGAAAGCTCTTAGAATTTCATTTTTATATACGTATGTCTGAACTGCCATTTATTTGGAATTTTATTTTTTCGTGGAAGAAACATATTGACCAACCGTCCACATTCTATTCTTCTTTCCTTTCTACCTTTTTGACCCCCCCCCCCAAAAAAAATACACCCCCAATATTTTGTGGTAGATAATGGCGGTAAAATGTTTACTATGAAAATTCGATAAAAGGAGATTTTAAGATGGATTAAATGTTTTTCATGAGAAAATTTATAATTGAGAAAAGATCAAAAGAAATATTATCTACAGAGCTTAATGTTTGACTGTATTTTCTTAATAATATGATTCTTATTCTAAGAAGATATTTTTTTCTCATTAAGTAAATATTAAAACTATTTTGTAAAGTGTATTTTTTAAGAAAACTGGATTTGCGATAAAATTCCTTAAGGCACTTCATTCAATAAAAGGAAAATAAGCTTATCACTTTGTCAAAACCAATAAATTTTAAAGAAATAACATGTTTTTAGAAACTACTTATTTAGGAAGATGTATTATTATTTTTTTAAACTAGAAGTAATAAGTGACGTGTTTAAAAAATTTGATTTTTATCTGCCTAATTGGTTTTTGAAAAGCGATAGTGCGATAAACCAATCAAAAATTATTCGGATGAGCTTTGATTTTTACTTGGTAAATTGCACTTGTTTTTTATCAACAGAAAATTTGAATGACTCTTACATTAGAAGAAAGACAAGAGGAAACTATTTTAATGAAAACTGCTAAAGAATTATTTTTGGAGTGTTTCTTAAATGATTTTATTACTTGTGAGCTTTGAAACAATAGTAATCTTTTTTTCTAATGCATTCGTTGAAAATAAAAATTTTCACGAAACTCCAAGAACATATTGATTCAGAAACGATTTCGAAAACGATCGAGTTGTTTTTGTAATAACAACTCAATCATAACCTGTTAACTGATTATGACGAAATATTTCAATGCAAAACGAATTGAAGATGAGGTAATTATCCCGTTAAAAAGCTAAACAGATATCTTTTACGAAATTTTCTAAAAAAAGTTGAAGTAGAGCTAAATTCAATGCAAAGGATAATTGGTATTAAGTGAAAAGTAATTAAAGAGCAAAAATAAATAAAATTATTTTGATATATTATCAATATCTGATAATTTCTCATTAGAATATCTGATACAGTCTAATCGAAAGAAAGAGATAAGAATATTTACAAAGAAATACTTAGAAAGATAGAAAATTTAAGAGTAATATTGTGGCAACTTAATATGTTTTTTAAACTCAAAAATATATGACTGAAAATTGGATTATAAATTGAAACGTTTATTTCTCCATGTTCGATATGCATTTTGATGTAACCTAATAAAAACAAGCCACTTTCTAAAGTGATTTATATATGTCGAGAGCTTAAATCATGCAGTCTAACGACTCAATTAGATAATATAGTTAGATATTCGACGATAATGATAATGTAGTTCAGAAATTCCTTAAATAACGTTATGCACAATGATATGATTTAGGCGAGATGAAAAATTTTCCAACGATTTAAGAATTGGTTACAGTTATGAATAAATAATAAATTACTCGCTATGAAAAGCTTAAAGTTCTCAATAAACGAAAAAAACAACAACTTTAATATCATAAAGAATAATATATCATATGGAAATCTCAAATATGAGGCAGATAAGTCGCCATATAAGTAAGCATATTCTCGCTTCCTTAGTGGGTACACTAATGGTCGTGTTAAAACACAAATTGCCCCCGAGTTAAAACGCCGAATGATAATCGGTATTTGGCAGTTACTGCCGAAAGAAACAAACGGAGCATAGCCTGTCTCGTCAGCCCTCTTTAGCCACTGGCACGACAGTTTTATGGCAGGTCGTGTACAGAAGATTAGGGTAAATTGGTCTATATGCTCGTTGGTCAGTCAGATGTGTTCCACTTACTGCAACTCACTTTCGCCTGCGGTTAGCCTGGAGTAGAGAGCTGATATCAGCCTGCACTGTGGACACTGCAACAGTGTGTGTTTTACTACAAGTCCTAGTTAAGCTTGTAGTCTGGTTATCGCTGGACTTTCACATGGAGAGGGTCAGGTATTCATTACCAGCAAGAGAACATCTCTGAACGACATCGTTACGATTGTGCAGGATTGCTCGTTTGGGAAGGAATTATTCTAGGTTCCAGAACTGACTTGCATGCTCAAATTGGAGCCATGACAGGCCAAATCTATCGAGACGTCATTCTGGAACAACATGTACATTTGTTTCGGGGTGCCATGTGCGCAGAATTCATATCTGTAGATGGCAACGCCCGTCCTCACCATGCAAACATCGTAAACGAATGCCATCGATTGGAAGATGTCCCCCGTATGAGTTGGCCAGCATTCTCACCGGACTTGAATCCAGTACAGCATGTGTGGAATATAATTGGCCGACGAGTTGCAGCGGTCAACCTCCTTATACATGTCAACCGGAACTTCGGCGAGCATTGTTTGATGAATGCTGTAATATTCCCTAAGATCAGATCGATAATTTTATACTCAGCATGCCTAGACGTTGTAGGGCTTGTATTGCATCGTCTGGGATACACACTATGTATTAACCATCATACCAACCATGTGATATTGGTTTTTATAAATAGTTTTTTTTTGTAATTTGCTCCAGAGAGAAAAAAAATCACAATTTTTATTAATGATTACAAACATATAGCATCTTTTTTACTCTTTATCTTTTGTTTAATAAATAGGCTTTACACATAAGCCCCGTTTTGCTTTCTGTTTCTTTTCTTTAACTTGCATTATCCTTAATTTATAGACATGAATGCCGAATATGCCACCTACTCCTTTATATTCCTTAACATTTCTAACTTTTTTATTTTCCTCCCCACCGAACCTAATTAGGAAGAGGAAACTCGCTATTTTACTTAAACGTCAATTTTGAAAAGAGCTGTTAATTACATGAATGTGATCTTATTCGAAACAAGCATTCATTGCTTCTAAACAGTTTTTAACAACTAAACACATCAATTTCTTTCGACAATGTCTTATGAAAAAATATTTTTAACAGCTTATACCAAAATATTCTTATTAATTTAGTCTCCAGTTTAATTATGTTATTTAGGTAGTACTATTATATATTGCTATAATTATTAAAGTAGTTTAACAAAGCACAATTACGAAAATTATACTAGCTTAAAACTTAGAAAATCCTCAAATTTACAAGGATATAACGATTTTATTGCGTAACAATAATTTAGTTAGTTAATAGTAATGATGATTTAATTTGATAACAGTAATGATAATTTTTAGCTAATAGTAAAGATAATTTAAATTGATCAATGTCACGCAACGAATGTACAAGAGAGTTAGTTCCAAGATTCGTTTTTCCATTTTGAGAGCTATTTCATTTAATTAGATGACGAGATTGATACCTGGACCTGCATCTCTTATCTAAATTTTTAAGCTACAGCACTTTCGCCTCTGATGAATTAAGTATACACCAAGCAGATTAGTGAATGTGGAGGAACTTTTGAAGGGATAAAATATAAAATTCTTGATCTTTCGATTTAGAAATAAAAATTTTACTCGCCAATTATTTATGTTGAATAGAAAAAAAAATAATAGCAAAATTACTTATTTAGCAATAAAAGAACAAAATTAGAAAAGTTATCTGAAATCGTAAAGTTGCAATGTTTTTCTTTTCAAAAGGAAGTTGGCGAATATTAGCTGTTAAAAAATTGAAACTCCATTTGGTTTTTCGCTTTTTTAAAAAAATCCAAACAGCCTATGCAAATATTTCAACTCCTGCACATTTTCAACAGCTAAGGTCAATTAATGCTTTTTCGCCGCATTTTCTAGAACATAATTCATCACAGCTGTGGTGACAGACACTTTCAATTCTTCTGTGCAGCCTTGTCAGGTTGTTTGCATGTCTAAAGTAATATTTTATGGAGAAACTCATGCACCAAAAGGACAAAAAAAAATAAACCATACATAAGAGAGGCATTTAAAACAACTTAATCGACAATATATTCGTCAGATTTTGGTCGCAAACTGCTCTTTTTTTTACTAATTAGCTGAAGGAGAAAATTATTTCGTTAATTGGAATTTTTCTGTAGTACCATAATTTTTTTTGTTTACCTTCCTGTGCGTTAAGTGCTTTAAGATTAATTTATCTGAAGAGAGAGATGTTCACTGTATAATTTCAGCTGTTAAAGCACTAAAGAACCAGGCAGCAAAAGAGGTAATTTACTGTCTTTTTTCTTTTTATTGGCCGTTTTTATTCTCATTGGTGTTTTTTCTTCAGGAAAACCAGTCCTGCCTCTATAATTATAACTTTTGCGTACTGTTATTTATTTAATAAACTGACCACTTCTTGAAGAGGAGAGAAAAAAAAACTTTTATTCATATAATATGGAATAACTGAAGCGTAAGAGATAACTTATAGGTGTGGTACAAGCATAAATTGGTGGTTCTTATTTCTAGGAATTTATAGTTAAGTATAAAAATTACTCAAAAAAAATTCTTTCCCCCATTTGTTTACTGAGAGCAGGTAAGAAAATCAATACTTATAAACAAGGACAGATAAGAGCAATTTTTAGTACTCTTAAAGATGGCGACATTAAACAGGGACATGTTTATAATGGTGCAAGCGCTAATGATGGGTCAGGATAAAACTCTTGCTTCATCGAAATTAAAAATTGTTTGTTTGCTTACATGACGAACAAATGCCTTACTTTTGCATTTCTTAAAAACATCATCCGAAGAGCTAAAGAACTCAACATTATCATCATAAAAATAAGGTAGATTAGCCCCTATACATATTCACATATTTTATCTTTTTTAAATGCGCTAGTTTTTGTGGGTACATTTTTCTGTAATGTATACTTCAGTAAAGGGAATTTACTGATACAATAACTTTTCTAACTTCATTTTCCCCCTTGTTTTCCTGCATTCATTCTTTCTCACTTAATATTTTGACAGTAAATATCTTCACATGTCAGATTTAGTATAAACTAATGACGAATAATGGAATAATTGTACTTAAGATATACACAATACAAAAAATAAAGTATTATTGAATTTAATTGTCATGAAGCATAATTTAATGGGAAACATTGATTATTTTGGAATGCTTCAAGATGTTTCAGTCTCTCAAATCTATAAATAGAACTAGCATTATTACTCTATCGACTGAACTTTTAAATGTACAAGGTACGACCGGAAATGAGTTAGCTCGGAAAGAGAAGCTCATGCACAGTATATATTATTTATGTTCATTCAGTTAGATATGAATAAAATTATGATACACACATGCTGGATCTATCACAGTGCCTTATTTCTTTAATTTGACTCTCACTTAAAAATAACAAAATATTCATGTTAAAAATAAAACAAAGCAAGTACGATTATCTTCAGAGACTGGCAAACTAAGTTGTCGGTTGTCGCTCACCTGAGTAGACAAATGAATTTTTTAAATGTCTTTTATTTTTATAGTGAAACTAAACAGAGATAAAGAGAATTAACCCTTGCCCTTAGATATCTCTTCTCAGACACCGTTCAGGACTGTGCATCATTTTGACGTTTTATTTATTTATTTATTTGAATTTTGATTTTTAAAAATACCTTCGGATAAACTTAAAACAATTATATATATTTATCTTTCGGATAAGCAAACAGATTCCTGTATTAGATAATGTAATTATGCATTAGATTACCTCTCTGAATTTAAAGGATTAATTTTTTTTTCAGTGATATGGCTAAGGTAATCGTAGAGTAGGTTATCTTATTTATTTTCCGCTTCCCTTCTTTGTTACATTTGTTGACTTCCAACTTCGAAATAAACTAAAAATTATTGTCTCTGAGGCGCTATCAATGTAACAACCCGCTGGATCTATACTGCCTTTGTCGACCCTTTCTACGCCACTGAACAGTTTTATGATCGTTCAGGGAGGTACCTCCTGTCAAGTGAGGACAAGATGGACTTCCAGGGTATGATAAATGGAAGTACTAGTAAATGGATATAGTACTTCATGACATGTCCAAAATCGTTTCTATTTTGGAGATATTTTATGATTGAATTTGAACTGCATTATCTTCATAAAATAATTAGTCGTCAATTGTCTGGATTGGCTCATACTGTGGTATTGAAAAAAAATTAAATAGTAATATGAGACTAAAAGTGACAAATAATAATAATTACTGAAGCAAATAATAATTATTTATTACACTAATAATTGGTAATTATAATAATTATAATTGCCAATAATTATTAATTAGTAATCATAATAATAATTATCATTATAGTAATTTATTACAATAGTAATTAGTAATTATAATAATAATAATTACTTATAAGTATTAATTAGTAATCATAATGATAATTATAATAATTTATTACAGCAGTAATTAGTACTTATAATTATAATAGTTGCAATTATTTATTATAATAATAATTAATAATAAATTATTATTTATTACACTAATAATTATTTATTAGCAATAATAATAATTATTATTATGACAAAATGAACTTCCAGGGTGTGACAAATGGAAGCACTAAAGAATAGATATACTAGTTCATTACATGTCCAAAATCGTTTCTGTTTTGGGAATATTTTATATTTGAATTTGCATCCTATTTTTTTGTGCCATTATCCTCATAAAGTAATTTGCTGTTAATTGTCTAGATTGGCTCATATTCTCCAATACGTCTCTTGTGGAATTAAAAAAAGACACTGAACTAGAAATTTGAGATTAAAAGTGATAAAGAATGATTATATTGAAGCAAATCATAATTAATTATTTTAAGTATATCTTTTCGAATGGAGAGTAGCATTCACATTATTTTTGCGATTTGATTTTTAAAATATAAGATTTAGATGAGGAAATAAGTTTATTATTACTTTTTTATACTGATTCATTTTTTCTAACAAAAAAAAAAGAATATCGTTCTGATTTTCTGAATATTTATCATTGTTGTGTATTCTCTATAAAAATGTGCTAGTTTGATATTTCAGTTTTAATTATCAATTAATCATTCATTAAATTGATTTTTTTTTTGTATCCGTGATGCCACCATGTACTGATCTTGAAAAAAATCCCGTTAATAAAAAATGGACTCAATTAAAATAAAGAAATTCAACTGTTTTGCATATTAATAAAAGCGTGCTTTTAATGAATTTTTCATGTTGAATTTTTATTCTAACTGTTGTAGCATAAGTAAAATGACAAGAAAATATGTAGTGATGATCATATTAAACATAATTAATATTGTTATACAGTTACCAGATTGTGAGAGAAAGTTTCTGGAAATGTTTTTTATGGTATTTAGTTTTCTGATTAACAAATTATTTGAAATAATTTGACATCAATCTATACCAAATGACGTTGATTAAATATTATCTTGATCTGTTCAATATCATTTGTAGGTAGTCGTTTTTTTAAAAAAAATTCTTTTGCTGTAGAGCTTTTGGAATTAAAAATTTATAATACAGACTGATTCAGAGACAGTCGAAATTATTTTCAATTTTTTTGATTTTTGTTATTTAATTTGTACATTTAAAATAAATGTTTTCATTTGTGTTTTAGCATTTTAATTAAAATAATTGTAATCAAAATAGTAATTTCAATCTTTAATTTATCATTTCTTGTTAAAAAAATACTGAAAGTTTGAATTTTAATTTCAGCTTTTTTTTCAAGTTATAGGTATTTTCTTGAAATTCAAATATATCAAATATAGCAAAACTCTTTTCATTTATATTCGAAGTTTGGGGTTTTGAGGTAGGTTCTCAATTTTGGAGAGGGGATCTCGTTTCTAGAATCGAAAGATCTACCATGTATGTGAGACTGACCTTAAAACTGTCGCCAAATGTCTCCCCGTCGGTGTGATGCAGAAATGTGGAGAAAGGGATGCCGGATCAAGTGTCATTCTCGTTATCTGGCCGAGGTTCAATATTGCAAGGTCCGTCCCAAAACAGCTCCAGTGTTGCTTTGAAATGGGATGATAACATAACTAAACTGATTCAAACTTAGAATTTCAAGTTGAAAATTCCTTTCTCTAGAATTTACAGTGAACTAGGCGGAAAAGAATTAAAAAATGAATTAACTGCATCTATTCAAATAAATATTTTACTCGAAGGTATTTGATATCCAAAAGATTTAAAATACTTCAGCCGAATCAAAACGAAATCTCTGTCAGCAAGGAATAAATAAATAGACTAAGGATTCAATGTGATTCGTAATCCAATAAATTCATAATTATTTATCTCCATTTTAGTTCCTGCTTAGATAATCATAGCTTGAGTAACGGAAATAACGGGAACAAAAAGAAAACAGCTTATAAATATATAGCAGATTAAAACTAAGAAACAACTTCAATCATCAAGTAGAACGTCTAACAGACTTAACAATTTAGAATGTATCGACCGAAGTATCGGATGGATTAAAATAGAAGATCCCCTTTAAAAGTCCTCAAAGAGGTGCAGGTGTTTCGCATCCAAAAATTCAATTTCTGATATTGAGCTGAGGCAGGAATTGATTTCGGATTGATAAATTGTGTTTGGGGCTTTTGATAAGCTGTTTTATTGATCCTCCAAACTTTCATTTCTCTTTCGCGAGGAAAAAATAAATGGATGTTTGATTTGATTGCCTGTATCATTGTAAATATTAAATTTGTCGTTAAAAGACATTAACTATGCGCGAAAATAAAACTAGTAACAAAGATGATTTTTATTAGACATTTTATTTTTGAATATGCAAAAATAAATAAAATAATAATAATATAAAAACGTTTATTTTTTTTTTAAATTTATAGTTAGGTTATTTAAATTTTTAAAAATGTGAGCTATTTAAAATTACGAAACCAAATAAAGTTTTTCAAATGCAATGATTTTAGTGCTAATCAGAAAAAAAATTGAACGGTTTTCAAAATGGAGGATATTGTATAAAATATGCGTAATAAATAATTTTTTCAAAAAATTTGAATGGTTCGATATAAAAAAATGAATAGTAGAGAATCAATTCAAAAAACATAATTAATCTATTAAATACTATAGAAATCAAATTTAATTTCCAAAACTAGGATGGAGTTTAGATATACTACATTAACATAAAGTTATTAACATAATCACTTTTCAGTTCTCTGTATTTGAAATAAGTTGCTTTTTCATGCAACGATATTAGTGTTTTGGCACTTTTGTTACTACATAATTAAATATACTCCTTTATATTTTATACAGTTAAAAAAAAATTCTAACTGGTTTAAAAAGAATTAAACTGTATTCATTATTTTTTTTCTGTATTGAAATCATAATATTTTTGATTAAATATTCTGAAAAGCTTTTCTAAAAGGTAATAATTTTAGAAAATTTAATGCAATATAGGAGACGTATAATGCTTATTTATTTATAGAATGTCTAAAAAATTGTGATTTACATAATATAATTTTTTTTTACAATTCTACATATAGTTAAATGTTTTTGTAAGTTGTATACTTCGAGTTTGGTAAAAATAAAAACTACATAATTTTTATCTTCAGACCTAATGAAGCATGATTTTAAAACTGGATATTCCTTATTAATATTAATTGTTTTGAAATATATCAAATATATTAAAATATATATTATATAAGATTTTTTTATTTTAAAATAAATTGATTTCTTTGTTTGAATATTGAATATTAGCTCTTTTTCATATATATATATATATATATATATATATATATATATATATATATATAATCAGTAGCAAAAACTGGATTAAAGATAAACCGAGTTAATAAAAAATATAGTAATTAATAATAATGAAAATAATTAATAATAATAACGAATTTATGATAAGAACTTCTGAATCCAATTTTGTAAATGCTCCCACTGTTATGACACACAGTAGCGTTATCCTCAACTATGCCCTACAAATGGGATGAATATTTAGTAAAATTGGGAAATTCGGGATTTTCCAGCAGTAAAGCTGAGACTCGCCACTAAACCATCCGGATCCAGAAAAAATATTAAAGAGATAATATAAAAATAATAAGAAAAAAATTTTGGCATAAGATTGACAAAGATAAAAAAACTACAAAATAACGACAACGATACGACAAAATAATAATAATAAAAAAAACACGCTGTTTTAAGTCCAGTTTTTTTAAAAATCCGTTATGTAATCCGCATTTTCGAAATCATGTGCAAAGGTTAATCACTGGCAAAAGAATAGTAGGATATAAAAATAAAACTAGCAAATTAAAGGTAAGAACTTTCGAATTTGACTCTTTTAATCCGACAGCTGCTGAGATGCCCAACAGTGTAATGAGCAGGTAAAAATATAACAAGAAAACTTTGTCGTGGAAAAGTAATTAACCTGCCGCTGCCAACATTTAGTCCTGACCATATGCTGTCTTAAAATCGCTGAAATGAATAAAGCGACTTTATTTGAAGGCGCTAATGTGGAAGAAACGACTAATAAGACTTCCATTATTTTCTCAGATGGAAGAAATATTCATTGCACGTTGAACGTAATTCCAAATTGAATCTCGGCTAAAAACGAGAATAAGGATTCTAATAGTTTTTTTTTTGGAAATCTAATCAGTTTTTTCCCGAAAGATAGAAAGTATAGCAGTTTTTTTTTTTATCATATTATAAAATACTTTTTTTTTTGTTTAAAAGATGCAAGCAGGAATTTTTTTCTGTGATATTTACAATTTCTTGATTTAAATTCGTTTGCAATTTTGCAATTTCATTTCCAAAGGTGGAAAAAAAGTTCACTCGGTTTAGTTTAATTTCAAGAAATCCGTAATGATATTAATGTTGATTGTAGTTTCAGTTGAAAAATGCGTGCATTTACAATAGGTATTCAATAACGTATAGCTATAATGATAAAATAATATCGATAAGTTGATTGTTTAAATTATTCTGGGCAATTGTTGATGAATGAAAACATGGTTTATGCAATGATAAGAAGTTTCTCCTCATTTGTGGATCCAATAATTAGACCAATTAATTTTTTATGCAATAATATTGCTTTTTTTACAAGAATAAAAATACTAATTGATAAGATTGTGTAATAATAGTCATTTTGTAAGGTTATAGTTTATTTTTTGACTTTATAAGCTAAAATAGAGCAATATATATCTCTTCCAGTATTAAGTGCATTTTATTTCACCCAGAAACAATAATAGATTGATTGTAGATTCATAATCAATGTAATCGTGGCAGATTCATAATCAATGTAAAATTATATATAGACAAATTCTTTCGATTCTGAAATAATACCACGTGTAAGAAAAACTTCAAAAACAAAGTTTAATACAAATAAATGAGCCGGAAGCTCTAATAACTCCATTCATCCTCTTTAAGAATAACATTTATTGTATATCTTAACAGCCCATAAAGGATAAAGCATTTTTCTGATTTATAGTCTTTATCCATGTTCTTTCCATAGTTTCAGAAACAAAATGAAAATATATTGCCTCTCTAATTATTAGCACATAAATGCACTTGCACTGAGACATTCACACTAAGACAATTTTTTTGTCCTAAAAACTACATAGCGTGTAGGAAGAATTGGATACAATAAATTCCTTTCCAACGAGTTTTCTCAAAATTTTCAGCAATGATGTTTATTACGTTTAAGCGTTACGTCTTATTTCATGCCTTATTTAACAGACCCTAAAGCAAAACAACATTCTTCTTGATTTATAAATCATATTCTAGGCGCTTTTACTACCATGCGCTAAATAAAGATACGTCTATCAAATCATAAACTCATAATGTTATGGTATTACGTTTTATTGCAGGAGCAAACTTCTTACGGATTCCCTATAACCTTTCATTCATGCCAGAATGATGCACTTGGTGGAAATTTATGAGGGATCTCGCCAAAACATTTAATCAGCATTTTAGAAATCCAACCTTGCGAATTCAATCTTCTGTAAGCCCTCTTAAGAATGTGAAATTGTTTTGGAGCGTTGACCCTTAAAGGGAAACGTGAATAGATTGCACATAAACACTTTAGTGCAAACTTGTAGCTGGAGGATGAAATACATTTATATTAACGAGTCCACGAAAGTTTCTGCTCGCACATTAAACTCCATTCAAATGTAATTAATATAGAGACTCGCATATACAAGGTAGGTCATGGTGTTTCTGAAGATAGTGTACAAATTTCAACTTTTAATGCTGCTTTGCTATCCTAAAACTAATTAGAGGTTTAGAATGCTTTGTTAGTCGCATTCATCAACTAAATTCCTTAAATTACAAGATTAATTTGATGAGGAACCAAAATTAGTAATTACGATCTCATCAACGGTCTATCTATATTGTTTTAATAACAAATTCAATTTTATGCGCTTTGAGCCTAAAATAAGCCTTAAACCCAATGTCCTCTTGGCGATGTTAACGTAATGCTGAAGGTTAATACATTGACTGCCGCTCTGAACTTCTCACAATGTAATTTATATGAACTTGCCAGTCACCGGTGGCCCCCACGGCATTCAAAGTATTAAATAAGGTAGAAAATTTCTCATTTGTTGCTTTCAAAGGCGCGTTATATAATTAAATGAAACCAAGGAAGCAAAAATTATAGTCTTCTTCTTTATATTTCTCTTTCAGTTTAAATAAAATTCAGATTTTATAAGTATTTTAAAGAATAATAAATTCTATGAAGAGTTTAAGCTGTTGAAAAAAAGCCCCTAATTTATATATTTATACTTTAAACATCTAAAGATGATGTACTGTTTTTTTTAAAAAGGAACAGAGAGGAGAAAAGATTTCAAACATTAAATATATATAGAAGAAACAGAAATTATGGATCTAAGCTGCATCATGGTTATTTTAATTCTTCAAATTAATTAAAAAGGAACTGGAACATATTAATATTAAAATTAAAATCCGAAGCTAAAATAATACAATAGAAAGGGAAATTTTATCCATTATTAACAGTAGCTGCACTAATTACTTAGCTATTGTTACATCTTACTAAAGATAGATTAAAACGTTTGGGAATTTTTGAGCCTTTAGGCTGTATATATTTTTAAATTCATAATCCCTAAGACTATCGATTTATTACGCTAGGAGACTTATGAAGAAGTAAATTAATTCTCTAAAGAATGATCTGAAGTTAAATTTGACTTGAAACAGTAATGAAAATGTGGGGGTTTGTTGGATACAAATGCTTATCTAAAATTAATAAAAAAAGTAACTTAAAAGAATAATCAGGCAAGAAAATATTTAAATATCTCCATTTCCAAAACTGGATAAAAATAGCAATTTGACTAAGAAATTATTTAAAATTTCTGTTTACCACATTAATAACAAACAAAATTCGGGGCAAAGACCACAGTTTTATTAAGAATTAAATTTCACAAACATTAAATGTTTCCTAATTTTCACTAGAATAATACTATACATGAGTAACTTTTACAGTGTTAAATGAATGAACATTTAAATAATAAAAATGAAAATTTAAACAATGTCTTTTAATTAAGTACGAAAAATGTGTTTACAAAAAAAAAATCGCTTATTACTTTTGAAAATAGCCTATCTGAAAAGAAAAGTCTTACGAAAAAATTTTGGTTTGACGTCAAAAGAATATTAATGATTATTTTTTTAAATACAATACGCGCATTGCTTATTGTGTAAATAAATTTATACTTATTTGCACTTTATATAAACAAACAATTCCTAAAAGTTTATGAAAACGTGTTTATAAAAAAAATATAGAAAAGAATAAAATGGGATTTTGTTTGAAAGTACAAATGGCTTTCTTTCTTTTGTAAAAAAGTAGATAAACGACAAAACATTTAACAAAAGAAATATTTACATTTTATGTAAACCTTTTATCGAGTTTAAAACATATTTTAAGTTTTTTTCTTTCATTTTAACATTTAATACAATAAACTGTGCCTTTCAGTCACCTCAATGTGACTTTTTGAAAACATATCAGCAGCACTATCAACTGAAAACTTGAATTACGCTGCAGATTTGAATTTAAAACGGCTGAAAACATAAACTGTTTCCTGAATCTGACAGCAGCCTTTATCCAGTATACTTCAAAAAAGTCTTTTCTTCATATCAAAAGGGAGCATCTTGCGTAAAAGAAATGGAATCTCATCCACACCCACATGCCTCCCGATGAATAACACTAGTTTTCCCGAAGCCAGTCTTCTTTAAGTTATCCTACTATGTATGCATTTATTTCAAGCAGCCTGTGTAACACATACTTGGATATGTTGCAATACATATATCAGAAAATTTCCTCAAGTGATTGTTATTAACTTTGAAGTTCCAAAAAATCAGTTTAAAAAATTTGATCTCCGGAATATCTTAGGTAGGATAAAGATTGTATATGCTGAGCTAATATAGTTAAAAGTGTCCTTTATTTTATGAGCTAAAACGGAATTGATGTTTAAAAAAATCTCTGTTGCCTAATCTCTCTTTCTAATAATCTCTGTTGCCTAAATGTATTATATACCCGATATTATTTTATATATCATAAATGAAATTTGTTAGTTTTTAGTATACAAAAAATTGCTTTATTTCGAACTACCATTTCTTGCTTTTGTGATTAAAAATATGCAAAGCAAATAATGATTAGTGATAATTAATTAGCATTAATTTATTTGAAACAGGCAATATAAATATTTCTAATTTTGTCTATTTGTCACCCATTTTTTAAACACATTTCATTAAATATTGGTGTCGCATTGGCCATGAGAAATTCGAGTTAGACTTTCAAGTAAATAATTTTTTAATATAATAATTTTCCTCTTTAAGCGAATTTATTTTCAAATGTATTCTCAAGTACTACAGATAAATTCTAGTATCCTAATAATTGTTATAATTTTTTTAAGGAAAAATTCGACAAAAAATTCAAATTACAGCTGAAAAATGGAGGATTATAAGGAATTTATTTCATATGTATTTAAAATATTTTCCCAGATATCATTTTACAAAAAAATTCTGATTTAGTTTCAGAGAGTGATCTTTCTTATTTTTTAATAATCGTGCTTCTAATCGCGATATTTTTCTAATCAATTAAATAGTTTGGGAAACTGTTTTTTTCACGCTGTTTTATTCTTTAAATTTAGTTTTCAGCTTGTAAAAAGCTTTAGATTTTTGATTCATGTACCATAATTTAATAAGTAACATTAAAGTTGAAATTACAACCATAAAAGAGCTATACCGTATGTACCAAAGTTTTTGGGATGGCTAAATGACAGAGCCGATACGAAATTTAAAGAGATACATGTAGTGAAATAAAAACAGGTACCATTAGGTTCTTCAACTTCACTCGTCATTTGAGTGAGGTGAACTCAATCTCCACCCTTATTTTTATTACCAGGAAAGTGAGAACCTGCTTACTTCTGCTGCAACTATAGATTCTTATATTTCTTGTGCATCCAAATGATAAATATTTTAATAGAAAACCCCAATGAACGAAAATTACACATCAGTGTGATATTTCTACTTTATTAAATATAATTTAATCAAGACCTAAGAATTTGCTATTAATTTTACCACATTAAAATAGCTGTAATATTTTTGGGGTGAAAATAACGTAATTTCATCTGCTTGTTTACTTTAAAGATTTTTACTTAGTTATTGTTAAATAAAAAAAAGCCGTAAAGTATACGAAAGAAGAGATACAATAACATCAATAAGATAAAGCCGAAATTTTTCATTGCCCAAATATTAAATAACTTTTAGCATTTTATCGAAATGTTCTCTCCTTAACATAAGCGATTCAAATATGTAACATTGATGCATTTCATTATTCAATAGGTTCAAATTTCATTTTTCAGTCAGAAATTTTTAAAACGACTTTATGTAGTATTGTCAGATTAAATAAGAAAAAATTATATATGCATTTCTTTCAGACACCCACTGATTAATAAATTTAAAAAGAAACATATAAAATTCATCAGAACAAATGTATTTTTAAATATAATTAATATGCTAATTAAATATACAAATATAACTTCAAATATATAGATAAATTCAAATAAAATGAATACAAATATAGATTTTAGCTTAGCTTTAGAAAGCTGGAATTTTTTCTCCCTGAGGAGCAGAAATATTTGAAAAAAGTATGAAAGAATGAAAAAACAATTAATATTCGAATTTTTGGCTGCGTTGGCTTTTTGTTTTTTCTTTTGTTCTCATTTTAATAATTCAATCGCCAAATGGAATTTCAACGGAAAGACTGCGAAAAAAGATAATTGAATCCTTTGTCATAAAATATTCACTAACAAAAATTAAAACGAGTGGAACATGAGAACAATATGTTTTAGAATTTTAATTAACTTGGAGGCAAACAAATAGGAAAATAATATAAAAAATTAATACTCCGAGATATCTAAATGAAATGTGAAACATGCGTCGAATTTCCAAAATTGTAAATCTGTCTTTTCACTACCTGTTTGGAGAGCCGCAGCGTAGAAATCGATTGTGCGCAAAGTATTCGGTATTTGCATTCTATTCAGATATTTAATTTCAAAAATTCTATTAAAGAGAACAATGTTAATACATTTTTTTTTCAAATTTCTGAGTGAAATTGCAGACATGTTTTTAAAGAAGCATTAATCTATTAACCTCCGAATGAATGAAAGTCGGAATTTTAAATTACTATAGAAAATCATTTTGAACTCTTATTCATTAAATGAATTCTATTTAAATGTTGCTATTTTCAAAGAAATACAATCAATGCAAAAATCAATAATTAAAAGTACCAATTATCTAAAGTATTTACATATTTCTGAGATTACTAAAATCATCAATTTATAAAATTGAAACACAAATTTAAAGCAGTTTTATCTGTTTTGTTAATTATTTTACAATGAGTATTCTGATAGGCTATTAATATTTAATTTAAGTATGAAATATCTCATAATACATAAACATTTCTACACTGAAAACGTCTATAAAAATTGTCAATTGCAAGAAATTAGATTTAAATAATTTCATTCTAAATTAGGCAGTTATTAATACTTTTAAGGCGAAAAATGAAAAACTAGGTGAAATAAATAATATATAAATTATAATGGTGAATAACCTTTTTTTACTTGTACCATGAGTTATTAAAAAGTTTTAATCTATCGCAATTAAAATATTTTCTGTTGTAATTTTTTATTTAAGTCAGAAAATATTTGTTTCCTCTGAAATTAAAAATTACATTTTAAAAATCTGTAATTTATATTTAATTAGAACTATTTGTTTCTATCCCGGTAAATATTAGACCGTACTTATTAATTTAGATACATTGTCTAAGTTTAAGAGATAAAAGTTTTTTATAGATTAATGATAAATTGAAATGAAATCCTAGTTTGCTAAAATATCATATTCAAATTGGAACTGTTTTAGTCTGTTAATCCTTTTGTAAAATTTTCATTACACATCTTTGGTGTCTTAATTTTTTATTTCTGTCTTGGCTCATATTTTCAATCTTCAACCAAATTTCATCTAATTCATACGTAAATCATAGGCAAATGAAATTTTTAAATTTATTTCAACATCGATTAATAAAACCACAAAATGGCAAAAAATGGTGTTATTGTAGAATGATAAAAAATTTTATTAAGTAATGATCACACTACTTAGATACTTTTATTAACTTAAAAATTCTTGAAAAAACTATTTTTCTATTTTTTATAAATTTTTTAATACCTATTCTTGTGCAGACATGCTGCTCTTTGTCTTGAAATGACATTTTTTCTTTTAGTTTGTTTTGAAACTTGTCGGGATTTGTTAGAAAATGTCGTAACCAGTTGTCCTTGATCTAAAGCCAGATAATCCTCGATACTGCTCAAATTCGTTTGATCCTTTTTGAAATTTTATTGGTTTTAGCAGAGATCAAAAAGATTTTCTGCGCTGAGGCTTTCGAAACCAAATCCGCCTTTAAATCATAACACATCCTCTTCTCTGGATGCGACGAGTAAAAATAATTTTCTTTTTACTCGCTGAAAGAGATTTTGTGCCAGTAATGCTGGAAGCCATCAGGGTCATTCTAAATAACTTTTTTTTTCTTGTAGAAAAAAAAAAGATAAAAACTTGTTATGTATCATGACGCTCTTTTCTTCTAATTTGTTATTACTGACAATGAGAGTTGAATTATAAACTTTTAATCTTTTACTAAGTTGTTTAAATTTTAAGTTTATAAACCCATTTTATTGAAAATATGAACAGAAATTTTGATGTTTCTGACAAATATATGTTATTATTATTTATTTATTATATTATATGAATTGAAATGATAAAATTGGATTTCAGACAGCACCATATGTTTGAACAGAATAGTACCAAAGCAGGTTTTTACATCATTAAATTGTATCAAATTAAATTTATAAAAATTTAGATCAAATTCTCAAAACGTTAGTTGTTTGTCAGTCTCTTTTCATAATCATGAAAATTCTAGCCGCAGAGAGCTAGATAAAGGAAATTTGGTACCTGGTAATAACACAGAAATGATAAATTGGTTTCAAAATTTGCATCTCATCCTTAAAAGTAAGAAGCCCCAAATGCACAATAGATATTCTATTTGTACTGAAAAGAGGACATGGCCATATTGATCAAACGTACAAGACAATACAGAACAGATGTTGCTATGCGGTAAATGAATTTCGTAAAAAAAAGAAAAAAATGAAATGGAGTTTGAGAGGAAAATAATTTTTTATTTATGGTTTCATTAAACAATCCAAATAAATTTCGATAGATGCTCAAAAGATTTAAAAATTAAGAATTTAAATTTTAATTAATTAAAGTTTATTTAAAAAAATTAAAAACCTTTTCTTTTTTCCTTTGAAACGGGAAAATTAAATTCTTGAGAGTTTATTTAAAACTTATTTTTCTTGCTTTTTGAGTTTAATCAGACGAAATAGCCGATAAAATAATCAAAAATTTTTAAAATAAAAAAACGTCCGGTGGCCTTTTCATGAATGTAATTAGACAAAATATTAAGGAATTCATATATTCTAAAAAAATTTTGATGTTATTTTACTGAATTTTTCCCATTTTAGAATTTCTCTTTTTTTTTAAAAAAAAAAATATGATTGTAAATTTTTCAGGAATTCAGTTTCGAGTATTTTCATACCCTCAATTCTCGTAGAAATTAAATATTTTTTTAAAAAACCTTTTTATTTTATTTTAAAAGAATAACATCATAAAACTTTAACTGCGATAAAAATTTGAAAAAGTTCCCCTCTTTGTTTCTCTTAGCAATGCAAAACTGTATATGGGTCCACAGAAGACAAGGTTCTAATTTTAAAGATTTTTATATCGATTTATTTTCGGGAACCGTCCCGTATCTACTTCGATCGATATCCAAGCTCATGTTAAGGTAACAAAACCAAAATAAATATAACGGGAAACAGTGAAAAGACCCCCCCCCCCTAAACCACAGATTCATCGCGCTCCATTCAATACCATCCCGTAACAACTTTTTACCGAAACCTACCCCAATAAAAGTTTTATTAGAGAAAGCTCAGTGGACGAGGGTCGAATCCTGCTTTCTACAGTTGTGAATCAAACACGTGTTGAGGAAAGGGTTCGATCCAAAACGACCTCTAAAAACGGAGTTGTAAACACTCACCTTTTGGATGGGGTTTCGTCCTGCGAGAGCCGAGAGAGAAGCGCGGGATGCGAAGGATCGGAGTCGAATGGAAAGAGGGGGATGCTGCCGGATGCAGAAGAGAGATGCGGGTGGAGGAAGCGTGGTCACGTGAAGGCAAGAGTGATCGAGGGGGTGGGGGGATTGGAACAAAGAGCTGTTCCCGCTCCTCCGGACCTTCTACACGGAAGCGGTAACAATGGAAACTGCTGACTCCCCCTTTCCTTTTGGCCAATCATTTGTCATGTTATAACTAAATGGTGAGCATGCGTATGGGATATGTTGTATCCCGGATATTTAAAAAAATAAAAAAAAAGGTTTGTAGCACTGATTATCTTCTTAGATTATTAGAAAACTCAGTCGATGGCTCAATTCTAGGATGTTAGGGAGTTATTGAAATTTAATCATTTAGGGTAGATTGTTCTCCAAATATAAGAGCAGGACCCGATCGAACAATAAGTTTTAAGCAATTTTATAGTTTTCTTATAGAATAGGAGTATCTTTCTACAGAGACCATTACTTTGGTAAATGCCAATGATCTCTCCTACTTTGATGATCATTTGTTATTATGATTACTTGATGATTAAATGTCCTGTTTGCAATACCTTTCTTACACATAAATGTCAATTGAAGATTTTTTTTATTGGAAGTTAGTTGGGAAGTTGAGAGACTAAGTCGATAATCCGACGATTGTCTCAGAGAATTATTTGTCTTGTATTGCATAACTAAAGTAGAAAGCCGAGACAAAAAACGCAGTAGATTAAAAAAAAGTTATTTTTGGATTTAAATTATATTTTGTGGCCTAATCTTAAAATGCCAGTAATATTTTAGGCAATTTATGAAATTAAACTGAAAAGGGGAATTTTTAATCAGAAAACTTTGATTACCTTTAATTCCTCTGTATAAAAGACGGAATCACTATGCTTCAGATTAAATATGGCATTTTTATTCTAAAAATTTCAATATTTCGCTATAATTAGTTACCATGTTTAAACCAGCTTTAGTTTTTTTGGGATGCGTTAATATCCTGCGAAAAAAAGAGTGACGAAAGTTTAGATTTCATTTCTAAGATAAATTTGAGTTTCACCAGCGCTAGTAAGTGACACGATCCAAACATCTAAAGAATTCTGTGGCAACACAGCATAGCAAGAAAATGGGAACTCTTTGGAGATGGTTAGATATATAGAATTTTGGTAAGAAATTTATTTTAGGAATTATATAATGAACAGAGGCTTAAGCTGAATTATCGAAAAAAAAAAAAAAAAGATAAAATTTGGGAGAATAATTAAGCAAAGCTATTCAAAAAATACACACGAAATATAAAATTCCTGTATACCTAAAGTTTTAATTTTTTTTGTAGTTGAAATAAATGTATTGTTTTAAATTTCTAGCATCAGAAATATAGAAAAAGAATTGAAATCATTAAGCCATTCGAACTCTAGATTTTGAATATACTCCACTTTTCAGATCCTCCAAATTCTAAAGGCATATTTTTGGCACTGTTTCTGCTTGCCTCTCTGTGAAAATAATTATCCAGAAACGCTTTGAACTAGGCGGATGAAATTTGGTATATGGAATTTGTACCAATTTTGTAGACCTGCATTAAGTTTTGATCAAAATCCATTGTGAAGAAGCCTATCTGCATTGCTTTTCATGTGAATTCGATAACTTCGAAATGTAATCAGATAGATTGATAAAATTTGGTATACAGATATAACATTCAAAATGAAGATCCTTATCAAATTTTGAATCAAATCTATCAAAGGATAGACAGCCTGCCATTTTGAACTTTTGCATACATATAAACGCAGTAACTCATAAACGAAGTGACTTGAATAAAGGAAATTCGGTATATAATCTTGTGACTACAACTGTAGTGATGTGTCAAGTTTAATAAGAAAAAATGCACGCAAAACACATATTCGCACTACAAATACAGGGAAATTGCAAGATTCAAGTCAAAGATCTATATTTCGTAACTATTGTTCACTAATCATACAAGGCATTGTCGTAATTACTAAAGATCTATAAGTTTATTCGAGGAAAGAGGGGTGAGACATTTATTGGAGATTATGCGCGAAAGTTTTGAGGAAACCATTATAGCTGGTTTTCTTATAAAAATATCTTCTTTCCAATATCGTGGTTATTTTCCTTTGAGTGCTTCAGTTACCTCAGCTTATTTTCTGTATTAAAATCAAATTGAGATAAAATGTTTTAAGACATGTTTTAAATGTAAATTTAGAGCAAATAAGGATATAAATTCGTCTAATACATTTAAGAGTACTGTAAAAAGCTCAATTAACGCATTTGAAATTATTTTAGTTAAAGTATTATTGGAAAGTTACCACAATATTTTTATCTATGTAATAAACTCAGCACGAAGTTAGCTCTCTGTTGTATTTAATATTTCAACTTCTATACAATTGAAGACCTTCTATGCCTGTAAGAAAATCTTATTGTTAAAAATTGGTATGTACCGAAAGAAATTATCTTTAAAACCATTACTAGTTTTTCTTTTGTTTGGATTTTTTATCGGAACTTTTTATTGCTGGTTATTCCTTTTAATATACACTATTCGGCCTCTGCTTTTTCGTTTCTTTTCCAAAAAATGGAAAGAAAATTATCAAATTTTACCCATGGCTATTTGCTTTAAAGAAAATCTCTTTTGATCTATTTTAATGGATTAGTTTTCGAAAAAATAAATTTTTCTTACAAGCACACACCTTTTTTTTATTTAAATTTTTTTACTACAGAACAAATTGTTTTGACGTATTGAATTAGAATAAGTAAGCTAGTTAAAAAAATCCAGTCAAATAAGTTTATTCATAATGATCTTTGTATCAATTGATCTTAATACTTACTGATTTACAGTCATCTCATAAAAAATTTGCAGTTACCAATTTCTCTTAGTATGGTTTGCTAATCAAAATTAAATAAGTCTCTCTATATTTCCATTATTTACTCAAATGGGATTAATTTGATTTCTTTTGCAATTTCGCCTGGCTTTAAGAATTTCTCCGAATTTAGCTTTATTAATGGCCTGATAAACTACAACATAAAGCTTATTTTGGAACTGATCACTTTCAATGGTCTGATGACGTGGGAAGCACCTGATTTCACACTCCCCTTTTCAAACAACTGCCCAACACCAACGCTGAGGACGTTTGGCTCTCGATATCAACTTTAATATACCAACCAGGCTTACATATATGAAGCTCAATTACAGAAATCGATAGAAAAATCTTGAATAGTCGTCATCATAAGGCCAATATAGCTCTTTTGAGATCCCTGATTCTAAACCATCGCCAAGTGAAGAGGATGACAACTAACCAGACCTCCTCTCATCAAGTATCTGCACCCCACTTACGAGAGAAGAAACCTTACATTGTGGTATTTGTCCCTCAATGTTAGATTAAAAAGGCAATAAGCTTACATATGACATATCGTTAGCGAATAGAGACATCCCTTTATAAATTCGAGATTTCGCCATAAGGCTATTGCTGCCGTTTTGAATATAGTTGTTTATTAAAAATAGTTTCCCTTTAAAAAATGGTTAAGACTTTTTCTAAGGCAACAAAAAACATTAACTAACTAATACATTGCATATCTCCACATAAGTACACGCACTGAGGTTGAAAATAATTATCCAAGTAGCATTTCCCAATGACTTTAATAATTGAAAAAAGCAAAATAATCTTCACATTACTAAATGCTTTGATAAGCATCAACTGATCATAAAGTCAATCGTTCAATTCCGACGTTAGTTAACGAAAGCGGAATTCTTACTTCCTCATATCTCTCGTTAATGCGACGTTTCTGAATGTACTAATGGTCGTAGCTTAGTTTATTAATCCCATAGGGCGACATCATTGATTTTGAGTACAGCTATATTAGTTGAACAGTCCTTTTTTTCGTGGTACAGTTTTTTTCTTCTTTACCATGTCTCATTGGTCTTCGGTCTATCATTTGCTCATTTATAAATCAGTCACAGGAACAGTGTCAATTAAAAAATATTCAGGAGACAAAATTTTTTTATGGGGAAGAATTTATTTATGATGCAATCGCATCTGGAGAAAAAGAAGCATTATTCTTTTTTAAGGAATTCTGAAAAGTAGAACAAAATGAATAGCAAAGTAGATTTATTCTACTGGAAATTAATCTTTTATTTGCTTGTTTAGTTACTATACAGAAATGATTAAAAAGAGTTTTGATAGAGAAATATGTATTAGAGTGTTTTTTATGATTAACATATCCTGATTAAAAAAAGAGCATCTGTATTTCTTAAGATTTTTCAAATTAAATAGAGGTTATTAATTAGCCAAAATAACACCAAAACATATGTCAGTTAATTTTTTTATATAACTTCCTTTTTCTTAGTGCAAAGTTTCACTAAATTTCACTATTTTCACTATAGAATTAAAAAAAAATTCAAAGAGTTCCAGTCTTCACTTTTGATTTCATTTAAATTACTATAAGTTTATACATCAAGCCAAATATATATTAATACTAATTTTGCAATACATATGGGTGTTAATTTTACTTCATACATATAAATAATAATTTTACTACATACATAAGGTTGTAAATTTTAATTATACTGTTTTTTCCAATATAATGCCTGATAATTCATAAAAATAAAATAGTCACAAAAACGTATGATCTTACTGTGTATTACAAACAATTAATTTTTAGAAAATCTGATAGCTTATCATGTATGTAATTTATTTATTTACAAACAGTAACATAAAATTAAATTTTATTATTATTTTTGTTACATTTATTTTAAACTTTTCAACAATCGCACTATAATTCCCAAAAACGCCTGCTTTAAAAATTTGAGACTGAAATATGTTGAAAAGAAATACCTTGAAATTTAGCCAGATTGAAAGCAGAAGTATATAACTATAAAACATATTAATGAATATATATTTGAAAAATAACCGTATGTTCCGTGATATGTTGATAAATATATACATTTGTTCAAATTGATTTTTATTAGTTATAATTAATTTATTTTTTAAAAAATAAACCACTTCAGATCAAAACTTTCATAGTGATTATAGTTATTTCGATTTTCCTGTATTAATTATTGTAATAAATATAATAAAAGATATTTTCTTAAAAGTACTTATATTAATGTACTGAAAGTAAATTTTTTTTAAATGTTTTTTTACCTTTTAGTTTTTAATTTATAATTCATTATTAAAACAATTATAGAAACTCTTTTTATCAATCCCACTATCTACCACTGTTATGAAACCGAAATTTATTTTAAATAATTTATAACTTTGGAAATATCTAAGTATTGTATTATCAACTAGAATGCACTAGTATGAAAAAATTTCAAAACACAGTCAGGTCTTGAGTGAAAAATCGATCACAAAATTCTATTGTTACGTATATAACATGTTAAATATAAATGTAAAAATAAATTATTCGTATGTTTTCTTATTGCTATCTTTTTTGTGATTTCAGTAGTATTATCAAAGTAATAAGATTATTAATTATTATGATGCTAAAGAGCGCTAAATTTCAATTAAATTTTAAATTAGAACAATTATGAAACCAGTCACAATAATAAATTGATTCATCTAAATACTTAATCCATATTAATATATTTTTGAAGGAATAATATTTTATAATACAGTAAATGTGTATACATTTTCTCCTTTTAAAAGAAAATGAAATGCAAGGAAAAATTTTTTTAAGGGACAAGGATTCCGATTCTCAGAAGAATTTGAAACTATTAATTAAAATGTATTCAAGAAGGGATGGTTCAGGTCACAAATCAATTAATTTGTAAGGTAATAAAATTAAGCACAATGTTTTAAGGGTTAAAAGAATGCAAAGCTAAAAAATAATTTTTATGCCTGAGTTTGTTATAAAGATTTTGATTTTTTATGCTTAAGATATAGCGAAGAATGCTAGATTAAAAAAAATAAATTAAATTCTCTTCAAATGCATACTTTTTTAAAGGAGAATATGGATTAAGGCTTCGTAACATTTCTCAGATGAATAATTCTTAAAAAAATATGTAGAATGCAGTTATTAGAAAATTGATGGGAACTTATAAAATGTTCCAAGAGAAAAAGAAATAATGAAAATAAACTTGCTTCAGTTTGAATAATTTCGCATTTTTGATTCTTGGCATTTACTAAGAGTTTAATTTTGATTATTTTAAATGTAGCATATATCCATCCTTTTTTATTTTGGAAATCAACCATAAAAATTTCTGAAAAATTTTCCTTTCACAAATGTTGTTTAATTAAATATTTTCGCAATAATTAAATCTCTCCTTTTGGTTCAAGTGATGTATGAAAAAAAAAGTGTCATGGTTGTTGACTTAGTGAAACTTTTATAATTTAAGTTAAATTAATCGTATGTCTAGAGAAATGTTAGTAAAAATTCAACGAAAAAAATAGCTTGTTTCTCATGTCGTCTATAGATAGATTATTTTTATGGCACAAAGACCAGTATTACTTAAGCTAATCTTCTATATAGAGTTCCCACTTTAATTGAGACCAGACAGCTAATTTCTAAAACATTAAATGTAGGAATATGTTTCCAGTTGTAAAAATTCTTTAATTAATGTTAATAATTATATTTTATATTGTTTGAGCGTTTAAATATATTGTTGGAAAATTACGTAATTTTAATTTTATGCACTGCCTCAGTTCTTTTCATCATACTAATAAAATGATCTAGACAGATTGACAATTATTTATCAAGGTGGTGATTAGGATGGTCTAATATTATAATATTCATAACTTGGCCGATTTCAATCATTAGAAGGGTAGATATTTTTTGCTTAAAATGTCAGTTTGTCTAGAATATTTAATTAAACATAATTTTTAGAAATTGGGAATATGTTTTAAAAATTATAAGTAGAATTTTTAAAGAAATGTATTATATATACTGTCTGAAACAAGAACAAAAATACAACCCTTTACATAATTTAGAACATTTTCCACTTCGAAGCATATCCCTATCTCTAATAGTTTAGAAAATAAATATTAGGCTACTTTTGGAATGGACGCCTAGTATATTTAAAAATTTTGAAGCATTTCTGTCTTTTAAGATTGACATTGTGATATTTATTTCTTCAGCCTTTTTCTAGTTAAATCAAGTGACACTAAAACTTTGTCACAATGTTGTTTTGCTTGTCACTGATAACTGACATGACTTGAAAAGGAAACTTGTTATCAGCTGGCGTGATCACCATTCACGTTTACCTAACATTTTGACGGCGGGAGACTAGGATCAGTGCTGAATAGGACAAATGTAGAAAGCGGGATACTAATGCCAGAAGAAAACTAGATTTACTCTCCGAACGTGCTAACATAGCTAAAAGGCCCCAGCTCACAATCTACTAATGTTTTGTTCGGTGCTAAAAAAAGTGATGTTATTTCTTTCGTTGAATAAATGCATCTGCTTTTCAAACTAAAATGTTTATTAATGTCAATACAAATGAAATATTAAGATTTAAAGAATTTTACATTGTAATCTTCATGAGTATAAATTAAAGCAAAGGAAAATATTTTCGAATAAAAGGAACCCATTTAATAGCAACCGAAGATAGAGTCTCTATTTTATCTAACTAAAAGAAAGATTAAATAATGGAGATTTATTTAATTACAGCAGTATCGTATTATTTAACACTTGCTCTGAAATTCAATTTAAAGAATATGTCTTATATAAAAACTGAATTAACTTGAAAATCCATTAGTTATAAGGCATCGATACATGGTTCGATCTATATGACTATCACTTTTCATAATTCTTCTCTAAAGTCAATGATTAAATTGAGGTAATGAGATTAACTTTTATTGAATGTCTTTTAAAAGCTTTTGCCTGAATTCTTTTTGTTTTTATTTTCCTTCAGAAATATTACATATTATTAATATATTTAAGATTCTGGATTCTTTGTTTAATTCCCTCTTAGTTCATCGTTCATTAGAATCACATTCTGCATATAAATATTCTTTTAACACATTCATAATTAAAATGACTTCCTTTTTTTTTCTTTTTGTGCCGAATCTTATGAAAACTGGCGGAATTTCGATTTTCATCTTGCCTGCAGCTCTTGCGCTGCCTAAGATCCTTTCAGTGCATAATTGAAACTCTTATTAAGTTTTCTTTGATAACATACGGATAAGCACTTTTTAAATAACATGCCTGTCACAAAATAAAATAATAAAATAAAGTAAAAGCAAAAGATTTTTTTCAAGAAAAACTTTTTCGCCATACTTTTTTTTGTTTCGTTCTTTCCTTTTTTTCTATTCCTAGTACTGCAAATTAAAGTACGCTCACATGTACTCAGTGACAAAAAAAGTTATCAGAAAATGTTGAGTCATCAAATAACGAACATTCAATTTAAAACTTAATATATTTGGACTTCTGTCGATTTCCGATTCTTATACTTTTCTGAATAAATATTTTAGAGTTTCAGTTTTATTAAAGGTAGACAAGAAAATTAGCTAAAAAATGCTAGTCTTCTGTCTTGTTTGAAAAACAAATGCAACGTCATATTCACCGAATTTCGATAAGGTTTGTCGAAAAATTCAACAACAAAAATCTCATTAAGAGATATATATTATTCTCATTTTTGATTAAGCATATATTTTAATAATCATAAAAATTAAATATATTATAAAATATTTGGAGTTCCAGTATACTGTAAGAGGAAAGAAAAATAATTCAAATACAAGAATGCTTCACATCATCTTTTACATTTATTCATTTATTATTACATTTATTCATCTTTATCTTTTACATTATTTATATTTATAGCTCTATTAATATGTAGGCTAATGATTATAAGTTTAGTTATGTCAGTTTGAGTTACTATATCAACTGGTATCTTAATCTTATCACTTGAGAATTATCTAAATCTTATCTCAATAGAAGAAAGTATTATTTGAAATTATACTGGCACAATAAGCATAGAATATTCTGATTGGTTACTTATAAGCACAAGGGGGCAAAATAAACTGTCGGATAAAATTAGCGAGATTATTTCAACTTTGACACCTTAATAATCAAGGGTCGGATTATTAAAGTGGCAAAGTAGGTAGCTGCTTAAGAAGTTCTACAACCGTATATCTGACACAGCATGGCCAAATTTGGCTTTTGCGTTATTAAATTCTACAAATCCAGTTCTAAAAGCTCTCAACTTTAGGACGCCACTAGAATATTTCTGTGATTTTCAAAATCATTTTAATTTATGCTTTCACTTATTTGTAAAGGCTGTTTAATAGAATTCAAATTAGAACCAAATATGGTTTAAATTTTTTAATATTGTTCTAGAAATGTTCCCACTTAATTACTATTTTAAATAATTGCATTATTTTTTAATTAAATGATAGTACTTCATAATTTTAGAAAAATCAACGGTTCAACTATTAAATATTATTTCGATCGTATTAATAAAGCTATTGCCATTTTTTTTAACAATCTTGTTTAAAATTACTTTGAAATTCTAGTTGTAATTTTTTTCGTACTGGATAAATTTGATTTGAACTCTTCTGAAAGTAGTTCGAAATTAAATAACGTGCTATTTTTATTTCAAAATTTACTGCTTATTTATATAAGGATTTAATTTAAATCAACAAAAATGGTTTTTAAAGTAGGGAAAGGGGAAATGGATTTAGGGATAAAGCCCATAGTTAAAGCCCATAGACGGCTTAATCCTGCCTTGCATCCGTTTTTGAATTAAGAGACTCTGCCAAAGTTTTATTTTGCCAAACTGAAAGATGATAGTGGACGGAAGACCATTTATGACAAAATTAGAGTACATTAGCTTTTACATGATAATAAGAATTGACAAATCAAAATAGTTACATGGGCAGGGGATGAGTGGTTTTTCTATTTATTTTAAATACATAGGATACCATTCCTTAAAAATTACTAATAATCAGTTTTGAAATACTTATAAGAAAGTTATTTTAATTGTTGTTTGTTTCTATTTATAATTGAAACATCCAATAATATTTCATCACAATGTATCTTTTAAAATTTAAGCAAAAAGCAACAACAACAATAATTTTAATTACATATAGATAAAACACATTTTAATTTCAATTTTCAGAACACATCCATAGGTTTCATTCATATTGCTTTTGGTTCCCTAAATTATCGCAGTGATAAACAGAAATTTAAAAACAGTTCTGTGCGAATGAAAGTTTGCTGATTCCCTGCCCTATCAAATGAACTGAAAATTAAGAATAATTGAAATATTTTTAAATCTAAAATTGGCAAATCTAAATATTTTTTAATCGCATATAAATTAAAAAATTATTCATATTCAAGAATCAAGGATTAACAGATAGATTTTCTGAAATAATAAGTATGATGTAAAATAAGAAGCTAAGTTATTTGTAAGAAAAAAAGAACGTGTGCAAATACATGTATCCGTCTTTTGTTGTCATTCATACTAGAGGAAGGTGTACCAAAAACTAGTAGGCGCAAAGGTTCTTTCAACACGAAACGTATTTATCCACAGTTCTGCTTGAAGTTATGATTTCGAAATTTTAATCAGTTTATCTTGGTTACATTGTCATTCCGTTTGAAAAAAACATTAGGAGCGATTTCGTAATTTTGAAACCTGGTCAGATGAAATCAGGAGGCTGGCTTTTCATGGTATTGTTTAATTATTTTTAGAGATCTTTTCTTAAAAAAGCTGTTGTTTTATTTAAAACAGTTGACAATATTCAAGTAATAATTTTTGCCTTTTTTCTATGTTTAAATAAATTATCTAAAAGAGCCTTTTAAAAACATTTTTTCTCACCGATACTGTTTGTATAAAAAAATACAAATCGAGCTCATTTTTAATTCAGTTGGCTATTGATTTTTGAAACAAAGATGCTTCCAAAATCTTCATTTAGTAGTCAAAAAAATTTAAAAGAAGAACATTCTTTATACATTTTTTGTGTGCATGTAAAACAGTGTAGCAATCTGCAATAAAAGACGAAAGAAAAATAGCTTCTAACAGTTACCAGACATAATTCTTAGTAAGTTACAACTTATAATACCCAGTTTCATTACGTTTGTTTTAATACCTTTAATAAGAAATCTATACCAGCCAATTTTTTGAACAATGAATAACAATGAAGTCATAAATATGAACGTTGACGATAGAGTGCAGCTGTGGCAGTTCAGCCCATATTTTTTAGGAGTATTAAACAGACAGTAGAATGAATTAATCTTTATGCACAATATTCATTACATTTTGTCTAATACGATTTCTTTATTATAAATAAGTATCTAATGAGCTTATTTTTAGACACGGACTGAATTATTTATCCATTAACGTTATGAGATAACGTTAATGATAAAATATTATAATGTTTTATGATAACGTTAATTTCATACTAAAGTTATGTGAGTTTCATGCTAATGCTATGAGAGTTAAATCCATTTTGTTTTAATAGTATTAAACAGCAAGTAGAATGAATTAATCTTTATATACAGTATTTATTACATTTTGTCTATTACGCTTTCTGTATAATTCATATGTATTGCATCTAACGAGTTAACCTTATAAAATAATGATATAATTTTATATTGTTATATGGTAACGTTAATTTTATTCTAAAGAAAAAATTGTGTAAGTAACGACATGAAAAGGAGAAGCTATTAATAATTAAAATGAGCATTAACAGTCTTCAAGTTATTTTCTTTAGCACATGATTAGATACTAGAGAGTTATTTTATCATTAAGATTTAATTTATTATAAAATGTACCTAATTTAAACCTAAATCGTCTAATTGTTAGAATAATTGAGATGGTTAAACGTTGTAATAAGTGTAAAAGAGAGGAAAAATGAAGAACAGAAATTACTAAGGGAGAACTCCAAAAGACTTTTTTTGATACTTATAAATAAATATTCCCAGAAATTGATTGGTTTTAAGAAACTCCAGTTTAATGAGATTTAAATCCAACATAAAAATGCTTTTATGACCATTTGGCGTCCAACTACTTACACTACCACTCCTCCCTGGGAAAAAAATCTTTGAAATTCTCTTTCAGAAATCTCAAGTGACAGTCGTTGAAAACATTGCTATTGAGGACAGTCAGATACAGATATTTTTCTTTTTCATATGAGTTCTTTTCCGAAAACATTTCGCTAAAGAGCTTAAAGCAAAAACATACTGCTTGCGATCAGAGTTAGAGAGAGCGAGCAAGAAACTAAGAATCTTTTTTCGAGATTCTTTCCTCTGCTGTCGTACCAATCTTCCGGAAGAGAGAATTACCAATTAATAGCCCTAATCTTCCGCTTCTGGATTCTTACTCCACCAGCTTTCTTTCTTTCTTTTTATTATTATTCAGCCGGGAATGACACCCCTGGATGAAAAGCCGCATCATAAGATGAAGAAAAAATAAGATCATCGTCGTATTTTATGTTGTTTTGGGTAATTTGTTGGAAATAAGACGTTTTGATACAGTAGTGGTCATTTTTCGATGTCAAGAAATGTGGCAGTAAGGATATATAGAAGGTAGTAGCTGATTACTTTACTGATGAGTAATGTTTTAACATTGTTATTTTACAGAATTCCTTTTCTCATTTTTATATTACATTGACTAGAATAACTTGAAAGGGAAAATCACGAAAACAAAAAAAATCTGTTCTTAAGTAAATGTTAGAAACAATATTCTATTAAAGTTTGATTTAGGCAGCGTGATACTCCCACTGAGGGAGCACCTTGTTGTTAAAGATTAGAAGCTTTTGGCAACGTGGTTGGTTCTCGCTACTCTTGTGGGTATACGAAAATTCGGAGGTTGGCTACCTCTGTACTTCTTTGGGGAGAGATTATATTGTGGCCTCTGATGGCCCTTAGGACTCAACCATAGGTGCCGCCTGTGTTGCTGTTGCGGCGGTCCGGTCAATCAAATTTTTTCGTGGGCCTTCGTGGGGTTGGAGTAGTCATATTATGATTAGGCAGGGTGAGTGATATCACTGATTCTCTGACCCGCTCGAAGGCACACGGATAATACAGACTGGATCTCTGCAACAGCAACATTGGCGTGAACTATGGTTGAGTTCTTAGGGCCATCACCGGTCATGGTACAATCCTTCCCTTAGGAAGTACATTCCGTCATCAAAGGGAGGAGCCAGATACCTACCTTTTCGTGTACTCTACAAAGTGGTGAGAACCAACCACCATGCCGGAAGCAGTTCAACCTCATTTCGAGAGGTCCTCTCGAGGGAATTAGCCTGGATGATAAGATTCGGTATCTGAGCTAACTATACCTTCTTCAGATTATCGCCTCATATAAATGGGAATCAAAAATGCGAAACTTACATCAATTCAACTTACACGAAGAATTTCGATAGAATTGGGTCTTGAACCTATGATTCACTGATTCTGAAGTTGAGACTTTCGCCAGACCACAACTTTTTCATACTTTGAAAAAATATATATATTTCTAAATTTCTAAGACAGGTTTAAATCTTCTAAAATATATTTCTAAAGATATGAAATTAAAATAAATAAAATTTTCCTACTGAGAAAAACCCTGTTGAACTAACTATTTCGTGTTAAAAGATAAAACGGAATGGCATTTTGAATTGAGCATCAATGCTCAAGGATTGAATGTATAATAAAATAAAACACAAAGTTTGTGCTTTATCAGTTTTTAGAGCCATACTTTCATTTTTTTAGTGATTTCTTTCATTTATAACAATTAGCATAATTTGTGTTTATACTTAACGTTCATGATAACTTTTGATTTTTTTAAATATAAAGCATTGCTATTTGCCAAATTTATATCTCTAATATCGATGAATAGAATTAAATTTTATAGGAATCAATCGTCAAAACACAAATCCTAAATATAGCATTGGATGAAAAGGGAATCTAATGATATCAAGAAGAAAAATAATTTTATTGAAGCTGATATATATATTAGTTTCGCTTCAAGGGACTGACGATGTCGTACTGTAGCAACTAAATTAGTTTAGTCAAGCAAACCTAACTCTACATTTTGACTATAGAATCTAATGATCATTTTCATTTCATAATGAACCCTCATTATGACGATTTCTTTACATTTTTATTCATTAGGTTTTCTTTCGCCTTCATTGAACACGATTACTTTCATTTGATTCGTTATCAAAATAAAGACCAATTCGAGTGTTTATCTTTATCTTATCAAATAATCTTCTCTTTAAAAATTTTATTCCACTGAATTATGGTCTCTTATTTGATTTCTACTTTTATGAATAGACAGTTAAACATCACGACATTTTATTGAAGAAAACACTTCATTTTCTGGAATGAAAGAATTACATTTAATTTAAAAATAAAATGAAATGCAGTAGACAGAGCGTGGCTAGTTCAGTAAACGGCGCGTGGCTAGTTTCTGCTTTTGCTAGATGAAATAAAATATTGGAAATATATATGACCAAAAAGCCTCAGCAGTCTACATTTTAAAACTTATATGGTTTCTGAGAGAAAAGAGTGGGCATAATTTTACTCTATAAAGACTCTCATTTGAATTTTGTCGAAAAAATTTTAAAGATCTCAATTGAAATAACACTCTCTATTAGGCAGTTAAGACATGATTCCTAGTTTGAAAAATCTTGGTTCTCAGATTGTTTCCAAGAATCAAAGGTGAAACATGATATTTATTTGTTATGTAAAATTTTGATTAAAATATTTTATTTAGTTAAACTGACACTTATCTGATGTAGTGGAGACACAATGACCTTGAGTTGAAAATTTTTCTTAAAATCAAAGAATCGATAGCATTTAATATTATTTCATGGAAGATTCATCCTATGAATTGACTTGATATAATAAAAAATACCGATTTTTCCTGCGTTTCATTATTTGGTTGTTGTGGTGTGAAATTACGAAGAATTATTTGCAGATTCGAGTTTTCTCTTTTTCATCTGATCAGGTTTCAGAATTGCTAGATTTATTCCCAGTAAACCAAGAGTAGATTCAAAACATTGTGGTTATTATCTACGAGGAAATGAAAAGTTGCGAAATGACACTGTTAGTATAAATTATAGTGTATACTTTGAATAAAGTCTTCATTTATACCCACAGTGCCGTTTCGTACCTTTTCATTTAAACACCCCTTGTAAATCAGTCAACCAACCCATTATATAATAAATATACGTTTTAAGTTTATAATAAAAACTACCTTCGAAATTTACATTAAAATAATAATTTTGGTTGTAGAACTAAATTCCGCTTAAAAGAATCTTCTTTTTTATGCTTGGCAGAAAAGTATTTGGATTTTCTATTGTGCCTACGGCTTCTGTTTTACAAGCTTCTTAAACTAAGAAAGAACAATCTTTGTAACAAGCGATTAAAGAAGCTTTTATCCCAAGGTACAGATGTCACTCTAGTTATTTTCCTTAAGGGTCGCGTTATTTAACCGCCTACTTCTTTTCAAAGAATAAAGAAACCCTTGGCTTTATTTTATCTTGTCTTTGCCATAAACTTTAATTCCGCTTGCGGCTGCAATTAAATTGAAGCATTGAATTTCATGTTCAAAGAAATTTAAAATTCATGGTTTGAAACATAGCTCAACAGATTCGACGGATTATTAAAATTCTGGAATCTATATTAATAAGGTTTCCAGTGGGATGTGGGTAATAATGATAAAAAATGATAAGAAACACTAAAGGACAGTTTTCAGTTTAGTCGGCTAGAAAGATCACAGGAAACTTTTTGAATTATAAAAGCAGATATAAGATCTATTCCTTTTCTTTGAAGAAGCTATTTCAATATTTTGTATTTTTGAAGAAATATCTCCTTTACACAATAACTTTGAAAACTTTCGATTAAAAATACTAGATATTTCAATTTTTCCTTTCTCTTTTAAGATCCTGAAGCTGAGGATAAGGTTTAAAATAACATTAAACTTAAAATATTATACTTGCATTGCCTTTAAGAAAGGTTTTATTTTTTTATAGTTTATTCCTTTTCATACTCCAGCATTTGAAGGGAAAAATGCCTTTGCAATAAGAAGGGGTAAGACATTAAAAAACAATATGAAATTCTCTTTTTAGCATTATAAAATATTCTTAAACACATACCATAATACTAGAGTCTAAAAATATGTATTTTTTTTCAGGGAATATTCATCGAAAATTTAAATGGTAACAATTAAGTTTTGATGAAAAATCATGTTACCTACAAGAAAAATCAAACTACTGCAAGCTTTTAAAAATGTATCTGACTGACCCTTGTGGTTATGCAAATTGTTTGATTTCTCAAGTCTCACATTATTTGCAAGTATTATTTATTATTTGAAAATCGTTTAGCAAATTTCGTAGCAAATATCTAGCAATTTTGGAAACATTTTTTGTTCATGGTTCAATGTATTTATTCAGCTACTTGATCTAGGGACTGATTTAATTTTAATGTATTTATATTGGCTGCATACTGGGAAGAGGTTAAATGAAAATCGTTCCACATTTGTAACCAGGCTATTGGTTGCAATTTGTTGCTAAAGTTCACATCGATCAACCAATTTTTAATTCAAATAAGTTGCGCTGTCAAAATGGATCTCATCCTGATTCCTGTTACTCAGATATATCATGACATAAATATCTAGGGCTCTGGTGGACCGATTCCAAAACTGAAACCTTACCACCAAGTCACCGCAGCCCAAATTGTATACGCAAATGGATTATTGGAATAAGACTGAGCAGGACTATTTTTTAAATTTAGTACACGCATTACAGACTCACAAAAAGAATTTTCTTTTCATTTGGTTCAAAACTAACTCCTAACACAGGTGAAATTTTAGTTGAATGTATAAATATATGAAACATTTATTGCCCGAAATTTCACCAAAAAACTCATTTTACATCTAATTTTAAATATATTTTGCAGCCAATTGTAAACATAAGGAAAGGGGCGATAAAAATAGTAAACTATGCAAAATCCTTATAAAGTGATAAAAAAAGAAAATTAATGTTCTAACACTGTTTAAATTTCAGTCAACTGTTTAGTTAGCTCACTTTATTTAAAATTAGCATAGCTATTAAAATATTTCCGCATTTTAATTTGAAGGTTATTGAACAATTAATGAAAAAATACTTAAATTCAAATAAAAGGAACTATCAAAACAAGTAATAAATATCGTTTTGTTTACTTGCAATTTCTGAAATAATTTGGAGCACTCTTTTGCAATAGATGTCATTTTAGCTAACGCTTTCAACTAACAAAGAAAAACTAATTATTTTTACCAGCTATAATTTCTGTACTAGTTGCTTCAAAAATAATAGCTGTTTGCTTAGGATTAACAAAAATAATAACGAGCTATAGAATCTCCGACAAATCAGCAATTTTTACCTTCTCATTTAGGTGATTGTGTGAAGGGTGACTCAACACAGCTTGTTGTGAAAGATAACCTAAATTGAAGTTCAGAATAATGTAAATTTGATATTGCCATCCAGTGGTAATGAAATTCGTTGAAACTTCTGCATTTGCTGTTAGTTTGGAGCACTTGATCAAAGGGAGAGATTTTTCTTGTTTGATGATAATGATGTTTTCTAATGATGTTTCTCATCAATTTTATTAAAATGTTATTGAAACCTCATTAAAATAAGAATTCCAACTTTAAAAAATGTTTATAATATACATGGTGTCCCATAAATATTGGGACAAACTTTAAGGGGAGGTATGGTACATCACAAGGATTCAGATATGCATAGCAACGCGTGGTCGGAAACACCATGGGAAAGTAGTATGACAGGTACAATAAATGCAGAGACACAAGATTGAAATAATCTGAAATGTCTATAGGTCAAAGATATTACATGTGCTGTAGTACATATTTAAAAATATCACAAAAGATGTTCAAAGTTTCCACCATTGTTAGCGATGCATGTGTTACATTTCGACCATAGTCTGGCGAATTCTCTCAAATACACTCGAATTTTGTAAGATATCCACAGTAACACAGACGAGTTTTGCAACCAGATCCATTTCTGGATCTACAGGTGTTGCGTACACAGCAATTTTAAGTGTACCCAAAGAAAGAAATTGATGCTGTTCAATTCAGGAGAGCGGGGTGACCAGGGAACTGGTCTACCAGATCAATCCATCAGTGACCAAACATACGATTCAATTGTTCACAAACACATCTGCCATAATGGGGAGGTGCCCCATCATGTTAAAGCCCCATATAGGGTCTGATATGTTGTGGCACAGGGTCAAGTAATGTTGGTAGAGCCTCTTGCAAAAAGATGAGATATTGTGCAGATGTTAGTAGCGATGGCAACATATAAGGTCCGACTAAGACGTCACCATCAACACCAGCCCAAAAATTCACTGAAACGCAATATTGGGCAGCATGTGGTCTTATACCATAGGTATTCTCGCCAGCCCATAAATGAGCATTGTGGTAGTTGAACATCCCATCTAGCGTTAAGTACGCTTAATCTGTCATTAAAACGTAGGATGAGAAATTCGCATCTTGGCAATATTGATCGAGATACCACCGTGTAAAACGTTCAAGAGGACGGTAATCTGAGGGGAGCAGTAACTGTACTCTACACCATACGTAACTGTATGGTGCGCCTTTACGTTGCAATACACACTATTCGGAGATCCTCCAAAGGCAGTAGCGATGACTTATACGTTAGCACTCGGATTCCTTCTAACGGTATCCAACACATTTTCTTCCACCCTGGGAGTTTAAGTCCCTCGTGACTTGCCCTCACTATATTACCTCATAACGACCCATATTCACACAAACTGTAATGCATATTACTGAACATCCGGCGGTTCGGTGCATCTCTCTGTGAGTACCTTTCCCAACTCAACTTTTCAGTCGCTCTTGCATTTCCTTCTGCCAATCCCTAAATCAGGTGCACAATTGTGAGCTCCGTGTTCGTAAAATGTCGTACTCTTTTGTGGGCGATCACAGTTCAAATGACTGAGGGACTGCAGGTCTGCTTCCTTGCATGCCAATGTGAACAATGCCACTTAGCGTTTCGGACCACGGATTGCTATGTAAATCTGAATCCTTGTGATGTTCCCTACATTCCCTTAAAGTTTGTCCCAATATTTATGAGACGCCCTGTATATGTACAAGGGGTGTTCAAGCGAAAAGGTACGAAACGTCGTAACAACGTTACCGTTAACATATTTGCCCTTACAGCTATGGGAGAACGTGGCAAAACATTTAGGGATGCGATCGGAGTCTATGGCGTAGATCGGAGCATGCGCGAGCGCCCGAATGGGCATAAGATAGCAGAGGCTCTTATCATTAGTGCCGTCCAATTGATGTGGTAGTACACATGAAAATCGGATGACTTTCACCATTAAACTCGATGCATAATGTGAGACACTCTGAAGAATACGCAGGTCCAACAAGAGCAAAAGAATGTGACTACTCCGTAGGGTGTAGTTCTGCTCTATGATAGCGTGTTTATACACAACTGACCAACTTTTCAAGTGGTAGCAGCTCAAACATTCGCTCTACAGCCCTGACATGTCTCCCCGCGATTTTCATGTGTTTGGTCCCTTAAAAAACATATGAAGGGAAGCGCTTCAATTTGAACGGTGAACTCACAGCCACAGGAATTTTGGGAACAAGGAATCCTTCGGCTGTTACTCAATGGGATCATTGTGCTCAGGCCTGTGGTGTATATTTTGAATAAAGTCTTCATTTATACCCACATTATCATTTCATATATTTTCATTTGAACACCCCTTATAATGAATATAATATGCTAACTAAGCAATTAATCTAGTTTATTTTTTATCGAAGCTTATAAGAAATGTAACTATACAAATTAGCATATATAATGACGATAACGAATTAATGAAATTTAATGCAAGAAACAAGATTACGAAACTTAACGAAGAAACGTAATTATGTAATCTTATGCAAGACACGTAATTATGAAACTTTATTCAAGAGAAATAATGAAGAGATTTAGCGTAAGTCACATAATAACGCTCCATTAATTAAATTTAAGAAAACATTTTGCTTCTGGTAAAGAATATTGAAGATATTAAATAGCTTTTATTTTTCCTTGTAAAGAGTATGTTCTTATTTTGGAATGTAACTTTCTATTATTAGTTAATTTATGGAATAAATAATGAATGGAATAATTAATTTATTATCTACGATAAGGAACTTTTATGCTATTTTATAAGATAATCAGGCATTTCTGCAAAGAGTAGAAATTTACATTTTAATGGTAATGATACAGCATTCACTCTTATGACTGATGTGAAAACGTATTTTAAAAGCAGTTTGTATTTTTCATAGTTCGTTTTTATTATATTATTTTTCCATAAAAGTGTTCGGATGGTAAATAACCATAAATTACACCAGAAAACCGCATTTATCTTTTTAAAGTTTTTTTCATAAACTTCTAAACCCATCTAACTAATGACTTTAAAGATATCTACGGCATCTACAATAATAATGTGGTTTTCTTTTCATAATAAAGAAAAATAGAGTCAACAAAGTGCATTTACTCCATCGCGTGCTCTTTTTTTTACCTAAAAAAGAGTTTGCATAAATAAAACGGATCATTTTTGAAAATTATGAAAATAAATTTTCTTTCTTGCTAGCTTTAGATTGATTTAAAATAGAGAAATTTACATTAATAACGAATCCATATTCTGAGAGAACAGAACAAAATGGTGTATGTAAAAATATTAATTGTTTTTTATCTTTAGGATATGATGTAACAATTGCTAGTAAGCTTATTTTCACCTATAAATCAAAGCTTCTAAAATCCCACTGATAAGTCTTTTAATGAAATATTTCTCGTTTTTTTTTCAGTGATCCATATCAGTTTTATAAAATGACATTATTTTGATCAATTACTGGTACACGGCAGAATATTGATTGATTTTTTAATAATTAATGTTTCGAAAAGGTGGAAAAAATTGTAAAAGATTTAAAACTAAAAATTCTTTTGTTTAGTATATAGTACACGGCAGAATATTGTTTAATTTTTGAACAATTAATGTCACCAAGGAATGTATGAATTGTAAAAGATCTAGAAATACGAATGCTTGTGTTTTACTTTTTATATAATACATAAATTTCAAACTGTATTAATTTTTCAATGAAAATCAAATTATTGTGTAACAATAACAACAATATAACTAAAAAACTAATACTTTCAAGAACAGATTTAGGTATTTAACCATGAGGTGGGAAAAAAGGACCCGAAATAATACTAACTGCCATTTCTTAGAATCATAAATAAAATAGATATCAGTGTTTTCTTCATGGAAGCCAAAAGTGAGTGTGAAGTTAATTGAATCTGAATCTGTCTCCGTGATTCTTTAAATTCTTTATTCTAACTCTCAAGAAAAATAGCAGAGATTATTAAATCTTTAAAAATAAGTGAAACCGAAAGATATAAAAATAAAGCCAGGACGTGTTGAATCTCACCAAATTTCTGGAGATAATATTTTTGTTTCATTTTTCCACAGAGAGTTTTTTTTTTTTGTCTGTTCAGATTAAGTTTCCGTTTTGGCTTGAAGTTAGTTGTGATATCATTGAAAGCTTTTATTCTTCCTGTACGACGAAGAAGAGCTTAGTTGTTGAACTCTTTTGAACGATGCATTGATTTTCTAGAATAATATATCACTGCTGTTGTGGTACTTTTATTTTGTAAAATTAATGACCCAGATTGAAACTATTTTAATGCCAACTAAGAGCAGATATCCTAATCCTGAGCCTTCATCAGATAATGATAACAATACCTGAGCTGGCAGGTTATTTTTGAAACTACAGTGTGACACCATTGAAAAAGAGTTGGTGCCAGAACAGATTCATCTAAATTATATGAAATTAATGCACATCCTTTCTCGGTTATTTTTATGTTTTAACCCCAGTTTGTTTGATTTTATTAAACGCACTGTTATTTTAATGAGGTGTTAGATATCATATATTTTCTTTTTATTAATTTTCTTTATAATTTTTTGTTTGTGACGTGAACCTCCTTGTTTTGCTTTATATTAGAGCAATTATTTCGAATTTTGTGTTGATGTTATACCTGAAAACTAATATTCATTCGAAACTTTGAAAATGTTACACCATTTCTGCTTATGGTGCAATACATGTTTCGGACATTGGATCAAAAAATAATTTTTTACTGTTAGTATAACATACCCGTTATATTCTTGACGGAATAAAGACTGAAACTGCGATTCTCTTGTGATGACTTTTAGAATCCGTCACCAAACAAACTATTACTTAACAGCATACATCGCATCATTTTGAATCTCACATCTTCAAGTGACGTGCATTACATTTAACCTACATTAAAAACTACTACACTTTTAATCATTTTACTACGCATTTCCATGAAAATGCCTGTTTAGTATCCAGATTCATATATATATATATATATATATATATATATATATATATATTCTCTGGATTATATATTTTCTTCCTTAACGAATCTGGTTTTTCTTTTCTCTTCTGAAGAGATAAGAAAATGGCATTCTTTTAAATAGGTTTTATATCCAAAAATAATAATGCAAAAAGCAGTATTATTACAGGACTTTCTAAAAAATGCTTTTTTAATCTTATATTTGGCATATTTACAAATAAGCGGGATTAAACAATTTTTTAATGTTTTTAAATCGTTTGAAATTTTAGTTAAAATTACTTACAAGTTCAATTTTTTAAAATTTTAATGAATATTATTAGTTACAATTAATGTATAGAACTTTTGCATTATTTCTACCAATGTTGCAAGAGGACTTACTATTAAATTTTTTTGAACAGAAAGATGTTTTCAATTTAAAAGAAATCCATCTTTCTAAAGACAAGGTACTAGTGAATAATTTGAAAGGGAATAGAATACACAGGAACTTTTCTTATTTTAAAAAGCAATTAGGCGGAATGGTTAAAACCTTAATACGAAAACGACAAAAGCTTTTTCTGTACAATAAAGAGCCTTGTACAAAAAAGAGCTCTTTTACGACTGTCTTTATAATTAAAAAACAAAAATGTAAGTTCCGTTGTCAAAGACAATTCAAATATTTCTCAACATTAATCATTGTTGTTGGGAAATGTTTTTTTAAACCACCTGCTTAAAAATATCCATTTCTAAAATAAGGGAGAATATATATATATGTGTGTGTGCGTGTGTGTGTGTGTATATATATAATATAACAATTCTTTGCTACGTTTTTCAAATAAACGTTTCAAATTGCTAACTAATATAAAAAAAATCGAAAAAAGGGCAATTGATTAAAATTACACTGGAATGAGAAAAACAAAACATAATTTAAAAATCTGCAAGTTTTTCTTAAAATTTAGTTACATCATCATGTAAAGCCATATAAGGAAGCCTAATACTTTAAAAAATAACCTTTCATGGGCGTTTCTCTAGTAATAAGTGACTTTATTTGGTTGATCTTTAATGGCTTTTTTTATTGCTCAATGATATGGAAACACAACATTCCTCTGCCTCTATGGTAACAATCTGTTTTTTGATAATAAAAAGAACGTTTATGTCGAGGTATCAGCAAGGCATAACAAATATTTAGATACTATTTCATGCCTTAATTCCCGGGGAAAAAAACCTAACATTTTTTTAAGTTTTTGTGAGGCATGGTGAATTTAACAAATATATTAGTGATATTTTCATGCCATTTTTTTTCAGTACAATATATGGAAGAGAAATTTTTGGCAATCTGTCTTTTGGAATTTAATTTTATATACATTGCTGCATTTTTTTTTTGTAATTTCTTTTATGAGATTCTGAGCTTTAAAGGGAAAGTTTTCAAAAATTTCTCAATAATTTACGATTAGCTCGCTTTTTTTTGTTGATAAAATTTAAATAATACTGCAATTATTACGTACTTAATGATAAAAATTTATTAAATAACTTTGATAAACTGGAGAATAATTTTTCGTGAAATGTGGTTTAAGATTTATGTTCGAGTATATTCTTCTATTTTTTCAACTCTTCTATTACAATAAAAAATATGACGTTCACAAATTTTGATTCATTTGTGACAACTGAACTTGATTTGAAACAATTGAATCTTATGCTTAAATGTCTTGATTCATCTTGCATGAAAATAAATTTGAAATGGAAGCACTGAAATTTTCAACCCTATGTTATTTATACAGCTGCATAAAAAAACGAAGCTTACTTTAAGTTATAGTTTAAAAAATCCGATTCTGACTCTAGCAATTTCATATTTCCAGTTCGCTTTCCTTTAGGTATGCAAACAGATTTCCTTCTCCGATTTAAAAGAAAAGTTCTTCGCACCTTCAGGAAACCTGATTGGTAAACATTAATATGTCTTTCGTGAAGATAATCATTTGACTAAATAAAGATTACCTGAAGATAATCGCTGAAATGAAATTGCAATAGATCGAAAAATGGAGAAATTCATTTACTATTATAGTGAGCTACTAAGTTCTTATCATAAACTAATTTAACATAAATCTATGTTAAATTAGTGTCATTAATACTGAAATCGAATACAGTTTAATAAGAAGTAAAAATAATCATAAAACATTCAAGTTGTGGATTTTAAATTGCCTTGGAAAGTATCCTAAAAATCTTTTATTTGTTCAAATTTCCATGAAAGATATAAACCATTTTTTAAAATTATTAGATTGCATTTTCTAGACATTTTTGTACGTAAAATAAAGTAAGATGTGCAAATCATTGAAGAAAGTTGTGGCGTTTTTCTTTATTTGGCAGTAAAATAGGAAACCATTCAATACTTATTAAACATATTTGTGTCGACTGTTATACATGATGAAAGAATTAAAACGTTCTCAAAACTCGAAAATTAAATCATATCGAAAAATGCGTGGGTAGGTGTTTTTAGGCAGTTTTACCTTATTTTCGATATATGAAATACAGAAAAGCTATTAAACGAACCATTTTTTCGTAGTAATTTGAAATTATTTTTGTACAATAGCTGAATTAATTTTCATGATTAGTTCGTTATTTCGTGAAGTCATTAAAAATAAGTGAAAATTTATGAATGATTTCATTCTTTATAATGAAAATTAATATTTTTGTAACCTTTTCGATAGTTTTATTTAAACGACATTCTGAAAATTCCATTTACAGATTATGAAAACCATTTTAATGCATATTTTATATATTACAGCATGGAAAATTAAACTACTGTTTTATGTTTAAATAATAAACGGTGTTTTATCATTTAAATATAAAACATAGTCTTAAAGCTTGGCAAAAATGTTTGAGATTATTAAATCTTAAATAAACTATTTAAATCTATTATACTACTGGAGACAGAAGATTCTTAGACAATGACTTTAGACTTTTAGAATATTTGAAATAAATTCCTATTTTTGTAACAAGAATAAAATAAGAACTTACCTTTGTTTTTCTTTTTCCTGTTCATGAAAGGCATCTTAAAAAGCTTCAGTTTGAACTAGAATAAAGAAATAAAAGAATTTAAAGCCTTTGTAGCAACATTTTGCTTCAAAGAAATAAAAATGAATTATTATGTAAATCTTTCTTCTAATATTACGAAGTGTATTTGAAACAAAACTTTCAACAATTAATAATTCAAGGCAATTGTTTAAGACTAAAATATAATTCTTTCTGTGGGAAATAATAATTCTTTTCTTATTAGACAAAAATAACGGTCGTAGAAAATCTGTAGAATATCAAAAAAGGAAAGAAAATTTATAATATTCTTGTTTTTATTTTTCTGAACAAGACTCAAATCTGATACAAAAGAAAAAGGGACGAATAGTTTTCCATATTTTAATTCAGATTCAATCATATAATAACCAGATTGAGCCTGATTTTGAATCGGATTTCATATAAAATCTCATTTAAAATAATTTTCTTTAAAAATTTAAAAAGTTGATGCTAAAAATTCTTAATGATATAGTGGAGAATGAATAGTTAAATTGTAAAATATATTTTGTAATTTACAGGAGAAAAAATTCATTATTAAAATGCAAACAGATAATTTGTGATTTTTAATTGGATTTCTGATATCTATTGAATAAGTTTTATAACTTGATTGAGAATTAAAACTTAATTTCGGAAGAAATAAATACTATACATGGATATAATCACTTGATAAAACCATAATATAAGATATGATGGAATGATTCTGATAAAAAAACGAATGCTTTATAAAATAACTATAATAATTGGAGACCAAAATTTTTTATAAATGGTGAAAATCTGAAAATTATTAAAGTAAAATATCTAAACGTGTTAAGAAGCCTAAAATGAGATTAACAGTTGAATTGTATGAAATAAAGTGGTTTCCGTAAATTAAAATATTTATTTTTTGCAATGGTGTTTTTATTAATGTCCGCCATGTACGAAAGTTGACTTTATACATTGTCATCTTTTCACCTTTATTATTATTTGAATTAGGATTATTTAGATTAATTGGGAACCATTTTTGCAGACTTTTACATTTTCTTCGATATAAGTTATGTGAATGCATGTTCATGATATAGAACAACGCTTTTTTAAAAATTAATTTATTAATGAATATAGGTTGTAGGAAATCTTATAATGGTATGTTTCCAATTACTTCTATGGTGTAATTAGCTATACCTATTTGGGATACTAACCAAAATTATGAAATGAGTCGAAGACTTTTACGATTGAAATGATAAGAAGTCTCTGAATATTGTTTCAGATTTTTTTTTCTGAATTAGTTTTTGTCCAGTCTAAACTAGCCAAAAGTAATGCTTTTTTTATAGTTTTTCGATAAAACCATTAACATATAAGTACTTCTTCTATTTCACGGAATATTGTATATAATTTATCATAACTACTTAATACATTAGGTGTAAATTATTTTATAATCATTCTATACCCAATGACACGTACGAAAGTTTTCATTTCTTTTTTAACATTACAACTAAAGTAAATAAATGGTAGAAAATGGCATCAAAAAATGCAGGGAAGTGTTCTTTTCCCTCAAGTATCTTAAAGAAGTCACATTTCCCAGCTACCGACACATACTGTAGTCATCTTTCCAAATTACTCATTGCTCAAAGTTATCATACCTGACCCTTTATTAAAATTTTTGGAAGATTAGGATAGCACAAAATATACTGATTTACCCCCCAAAAAAGATTTTGTATTATTTAGCATTGAAATCTTTCATAAATAACACTTGAAGAATCTGTTTATTACATTTCTTTATCAGTACTGAAATGAAATTGGAGCTAGCTTGGACTAACGAGCTATATGTATAGATTCACGGATTGAATTTTCAAAGAAGGGGATATGCTACAATTGGTAACTACGGTGCTTTTCAGCACATTTGTTGAATTAGGAGAATTATTGATTTACATTGAAGATTTAAACTTGGAGGAAAAGGTTTCTCCAAGATAAAAAGTAGTCTTTGAATTAGTTACAGATTTAAATTGGTATAGGGAAAGCTATGTGCTTTTTAAAAAGATTTGAAATCAAGAGAATCTTTTTACCAGAGAAAATGCTTCAAGAACGGGAACATTTCTTTATTAGAGAAGTAAATAAGAGGGGTTGTAGGATTTCATACAGAAAAGAATAGGAAACAGAGGATGTGGATTTAGAGATAGATCGTGTATTTATTGTTACAAATATTTCTGTTTACTGCGTAGATAGTTTGATATGCAGATAGTTTTAAATTAAGCGCCCAAATTTAAAATTTTGTTTAGATTAGCGCAATGAATTCTTTTATTTTTATTTTTACTACGTTTACTTCCTTTTTAAACTTCCAAAAAAAAAACACCACAAATAGGAAAAGAAGTATGACTTCCTTTACAATTCATGCCACATTCTTGAATGATACTGTAAAGAGAGACTGTCATGATGCAATTGAGGATAATAGGAGCAAGTGATTGTATCATGGCATGAGTTTTCCAGATGACTAAAATTCTAAAACTAAAAAAAAACATAGAGAACTTCGCAAATAAGGCTTTTTAAGACCGATTTTATATATCCTGCTTTGATAAACTGCTATAGTTTTGAGAAACGTTAGTGATTACAGTTAGTGCGCTGTCTACTTCTGTATATAGAAATGAGGCATATATATATATATATATATATATATATATATATATATATATATATA